>CM040479.1:14830232-14858052 GCA_022758105.1 Pangasianodon gigas | reverse complement strand
GTGTGTGTGTGTGTGTGTGTGTGAGTGTGAGTGTGTGAGTGAGTGTGAGTGTGTGTGTGTGTTCCTGGGCCGACAGGAAGCCTGCTCGTCCGGAGACCGGTGCATCTAGCACGAGGCGGACCTCAGGTCAGCGCCACAGTGGCTCTGAGAGAAGGCCGGAGTGTGATCGTGCCCTGAACCGAGAGTCTAAACCTGTTTTTAATTACGTCAGACCTGAAAGGTTATTTGGTAACAACAACAACATCAAACTCCACCTGAAACACATTAAATGTGTTTATACTGAAATATTTCTGACGTGTTCAGTGATTCTGGTGTTCATTTGTTGTATTTTCTGTATTTTGGTTATTCCTATGAGAAGTTAGTGTTTGTGTTGTGCTTTAATGTCACAGGAGGACATGGTTATAGCCAGCGTAGTTACAGTGGAGTTTAATAGAAGAAGTCTCACATGGCCAGGTGTCTCTCTCTCTCTCTCTCTCTCTCTCTCTCTCTCTCTGTGTCTCTCTCCCATTGTCTGTCTGTGGGTATCCTTCTCTCTGTGTGTATGTCTGTCTGTCTCTCACTCCATGTGTATCTGTGTGTGTGTCTTTCTGTCTCTCTGTCTGTCTCTCCCTCTCTTTCTTACTCTGTCTCTTTATCTCTCTTTCTCACACTCTCTTTCTATATCTATCTTTCTCTCTCACTCTGTCTCTCTTTGTGTCTGTGTTTTTTTTGTCTCTCTCTCTCTCTTTGTGTCTCTCTCCCCTTGTCTGTCTGTGGGTATCCTTCTATGTGTGTGTCTCTGTCTCTCACTCCATGTGTATCTGTGTGTATGTCTTTCTGTCTCTCCCTCTCTTTCTCACTCTGTCTCTTTCTTTATCTCTCTCTTTCTCACACACTCTTTCTATATCTATCTTTCTCTCTCACACTCTTTGTCTCTGTGTCTGTTTTTTTGTGTGTGTCTCTCCCTCTCTTTCTCACTCTGTCTCTTTCTTTATCTCTCTTTCTCACACTCTCTTGCTATATCTATCTTTCTCTCTCACACTCTTTGTTTCTCTTTGCGTCTGTGTTTTTTGTGTGTGTCTCTCTCTCCCCTTGTCTATCTGTGGGTATCCTTCTGTGTGTGTCTCTGTCTCTCACTCCATGTGTATCTGTGTGTATGTCTTTGTCCGTCTCTCCCTCTCTTTCTCACTCTCGCTCTTTCTATATCTATCTTTCTCTCTCTCACACTGTCTCTCTTTGCATCTGTGTTTTTGTGTGTGTCTCTCTGTGTGTGTGTGTGTGTGTGTGTGTCTCTCTCTCTCTCTCTCTCTCTCTCTCTCTCTCGCTCTGTCAGTGTTGTGTTCCGCTTGGACGTGAAGCACATGATGCACCCTCAGTGTCAGGAAAACAAACTGACCTTCCACTTTTACGCTAGGTTCCTTTTGTCCGTGTGCTCGAACTACAGACCTTGTATAAAAAGAAGCTTCTATTAGTGGACATGGATCTGGCTCTTTTGACTTTTTTTTTTTTTTTTTTTTAAATCTGTGGAGTTTATTTTATTATTCTCACAGTACCAAAAACCGCAATGAGCAGGCTTGAAGATAACCTTTTTAATTTTTATTTTAAAAAGAAACTTGAATGTGAGATTGCTGATCTGGGATCAGGCTCTTCTCCATCTATAGACCTGGTTTCAGTGACCTCGAGTCTCTGTAAATACGAGCCACTTTCTCTTTCTGCGACTTCATTAAAGACAGCAGAGTTGTTCGTTTGGATTTTAGACATCGTGATTGTGAGACATCCTGTAATTGTTCTGTCACTTCCTTTAGGCAGGATGCTGTAACGTTTAACACACATTTCCTTTACAGGAGGATTTCACCCCCCCAAAAAAAAAGATGCTCAGATAGCTTGCACAAGTACGACCAACACCTTCTGACCAATCAGAATCAAGAATTCAGCAGCTATAAAGACTTTTAAACATCACTGCTATTTCTCAAAATGTACACAAGAAACATGGAGCAGGTTGTTCAGGCACTTTCCTTTAATGTCTCAATGTCTCCAGGAGCAGGGAATCCACAGGACACTCGCACACACATCCTCACACACACACACACACACAGGGCTCTTTGGGCTTCCTGCTTCTGTTTATCATTAGAAAAATAGAACAGCTTTTTTCCCCTCTTTTCACTCTTTTTCTCATTATTGAATGACACCAGTATTGCAGAAGCTCGCAGAAACAGAAGAAGAAAAAAAAAGGAGAAAGAGAGATGAGAGATGAGGGTACAGAATTTACAATACCTCACGGAGACGTGGTTGTCCACTGGTTGGTTGTTGGTGTGTGTTGTGTATGAGTGTTAAAAGTCCGTTTGTCTGCTTGTACTGTGTGTGTTTGTGCTTTAGACAAAAAAAAAAAAAAAAAAGACAGCTTTTTATTCGTCTTGTAGATAATTACATTGATTTTGAGGCTGGTTCTCGATTTCAAATATACACAGTGTAAATACGGCTTCATACATTCCCACACACACACACACACACACACACACACACTGACATTTACAATACAGTTTGACAGCAATGTAGGCTGCATGTTAACTGGACATTCAGAAGAGCAGTTACAGTTGTGAGATTTAGAACCTCTGAGGGTTTTTTTTTTTGGATTTCTGCATGAATCGGCTTTATCCATGTCAAATATATAAAGACGATGTTATTTATTATAACAAACCATTTTTACAAAATGGCGTCTTGCACAGGTTGGTGATTTCCCCGGTCTTAAATGACAGCAAAGCCAGAACGAGCGAACTGGAGAACTTCTGACCACTGCAAAATTCATGTTCACGTGAACACGCTTTAAAAAAATAAATAAGGTTCTTTAGAGAAAATTTTACAAGAACCATTTTTAAGATTGAACATTCAAGGGTTAATTGAAATTTTAAGAACAGTACAAATAGAGTTCGAACTGAGGCTACTAAATCATGTCATATCAGGTCCGACTCCGCCCCCTGGATGTTTGGTTCTGGTTCAGAGAGGGGTACTTATGTTTGCCACCACAATAAAAGCATGTGGTTCACCCAGGTTACAACTGAAGTGTTAGCAAAAAGTTGTCCATGACTTACAGGTGTTTCGAGAACATGTAATACTTAAAAACTACAACTTTACCGCAACATTTTAGTAACGAATGTTAGCAAAGATGCTTCCTTAGTAGTTTTTTGTCTAACTAAAAAAAACAAATGTTATGTAAGCAAAATTATAAGTACACTGCGCAGCACAACATAATTTTTCATAACGTTGCGACGTTTGTTTATAACAGTACAGTATCTCAAAACCAGCACTGTAAAGCATTTGTTAAATAAGATTGTCTTTAGTTATTATTATCATGACAGTTGAAGGCCCATTCATAGAGAAATCCAGATCATTCCAGAGGTTTCACTCACTCACACACACACACGCGCACGCACACTTTTCTATCACAGTTGTATTTCACTGTGGCACATTCGGCCTGTATACACGCTCGGCAGCTTATAACATTTTGGCTTCAGCAAAAAATAAGTTCCACACTTTTGTCTCCATTTCATCACATACAACACACATTCGGGTTTGTCCGTTTGGACAGGGCGGACGTTCACGTATGAGTTAAGTGCCTCAGACGGGAGAGCTCCACCTCGCACTGGCAGGGCACGGCGACAGAACCAAAAGTAAACATAAACATGAAACAAACATACGTAATCCAGAATATTGTAAAAACATAAAAGTACCTGGATTTATATATATATATATTTATCTATATAGATTTATATATAGCCCGTTAGCCAGGTGTATATATACACTTTATTATATATATAAATGACTATATAAATGAATTTACTGTTAATAGCATAGAAGCTGAATGGCACCAAAAATAACTGATAAACACATCAGGAGGTGTCCAGAGAAAACAAAACCCCTGTGGAAAAAAAAAGTCGCCGTCTGACATTTGTTCACTTCCATCTCCCTCCACTTTCTGGTCCCTGTCAGCCGGCAGCCTTGTGTCGGGCACCGCAGCAGTGGCACGCGACGGCACAGCGATGGCAGGCACGCAGGGGCGCGTAGCAGCACATGCAGGGTGCGATGAGCGACAGGCCGAGCAACGCAAGCCAGCGCAGGACGAGACGCCCGTCACTGGGGTCGCATGAACACGGCTCTGAGTACTCGCCCTCGGCGTCGGCCATGCAGTGGTACAGCAGGCTGTCGGCACACCACATGAAGCTCACGCGCCGTATGAGTGCCACCACTGGGTCAGGCGCCTCCTGGCACTGCCCGCGCCGGTTCTGTGCTGGGTTGAACACGTCCTGGCAGTACACGCAGCGCACGCGTTCATCCTCCGTGCGCCACGGAGCCCGCGGCTGGCACGACACCACGCCACCACTGATGCCTGATTTACTGTCGTCTCCAGAGAGCCGGTGCGGGTACGGGTACGTGTAGTCATGTTTGGGCACTTCGCTCTTGGCGAAGGAGACATAAGCGTCCGTAGGTTCCGGGCGCAGGAGTTTGTGGGCGGCCGTGGTGGCGTGACGATAGTCCTCGTAGCCCGTTAGCCAGGCGCGCTCACGTGGATTTATGCGCACAAGTTCTTCCTCTTCCTCTGGGAAGTTCACAGGAACATGGGGGAACATCGGCACCGCCTGGAGTCACACAAGAGCAAGAAATAGATCACTATATGGTAGCTTTATGTAGACAGAATGCTTTCAAATGGGGTCATGTGACGATTCCGCATGCATAGTCTCACTTTTGTAAGATTTACAACTTCTAAAGTAAAAACTTCAACATTTCTCAAGAGAGGCCACAGAAGTATCGTTAACAGTACTGATGACATTAAGTGTAATTTCAGTGGAGTTTTAGGTGTACAGAATGTTTTCTTAGTAATTTTCCAGCACATCTGAAAAAAAAATGTCTATGTTCTTGCTAGTTTTCTGGATTTTAAAGTTTAAATTGTATAAAAGTCTTAATAGCTATGAGTTAGCTAGCTAAATAAGTAGCCTTGGTCATTAGCTAGCATACACTGAAGTACGGCTCTTGCTATCGGGCACTGTACACACAAATGCAGACATGATGAAGTACCTGGTCCAGGAAGTAATGGTCGGAGTGCCTGTGCTGGTTGTAGAGATGTCCCAGAATGCACTGGTGGTGACGCGATTCACAGAAGCTGATCGGTGCGAGCGTCTGCAACGACGGCTCCCTCTTTTGTGACGAGTTAGACGAGCTGTCTGTGGCAGTCTGATGGATAGAGTGAGAGAAATGAATAAAAAACGTCAGAATAAGGAAGATTAATATAATTCTCATATACTCGTCTGTAGCAAGTGTTCAACACTATTTCAGAAAACATTCTTTCAGGTCTGTGTACAGTATATACTGTATCTGTATGTTGTGACACTTGCAGTTGATTTTATTCAGATTTCACTTCTCTCGCTTGAAAAAAAACATATAAGACTTAGTGTGATGATTCTGAGGCAGTCAGATTACTCATCACCTTCCTGACTCCCAGCGCTCACCTGGGCTAGTCAAACACCTAACCCAGCAGGACTCGATACCACTGCACACCGCACTTTACAAAGCTGCATCAGACACTTTATTGAAAGCTATACTTATTGCTGCGACAGATATACGTACTTACTGCTGCTACACCACTAAATAGTTTACAGTTTACAGCCCATGTTCTGTGAATTTTATGTCCTGTTCTATGTATTTACTGTCCTGCACTCATCTCACACTGTTGTGTATTTGCACTTTATATAGTCTTGCGTTCTGTTCTGTGTTGCACCATGGTCCTGGAGAAACGACATTTCGTTCCAGTGTATACAAGCTACATAGAGGAATGACAGTAAAAACCCACTTGATTATTCTACATGTCTTGATGTTTCAGACGTAAGGAACACACTCTACAGCATCCGCTCTGATTGGTCCCTTTATGGCAGGACACAGCTTGTTATTTGTAAACTCAATCCCCATGAGATCAGCGCAATCACATCCTCTAATCTGTCCTCATGGATATGGAATGTGTGTTTGGAAAAGGACAGGAGGCCCTCAGCTCTCATCCAGCAAGGTTCAGCACAGAAGTTATCCACAAGGTTAAGACCAGTATGAGAAAAACGTAAGCCGTCAGGCAGCACGAGAAACTAACGCAAAAATATAATATGAAAAAAATCATACACAGTAAGACGTACATAGATATGTGATGATGTCATTTTGTACACAGTGACGTGAGGCCATACTGGTGCTCGGTTTCCAGGTGTCTATGGATGTAACATAAAACAATGCAGAGAAGAGGAGAATGCCACAGTGTTCCTACAACAATTTATGTGCTGTGGCATTCTTAGCTAGCCAACTTTGTTGGCAAACATTAGCTAGCTATGTTAGCTGGATAGATTAGGCTATTTTTTGGTGATGCTTAGGTAAACGAGTAAGTCAACTCAGCTGTATTGGGAACATAAGCCACTGTTATAGCAATCAAAACTGAGAGAAATGCATTATATTACATTATATGCATTATATTATATATGTCAGCTTCACAATATTTGGTACTGGTTCAAACTGGATGAGACTGATCCCGCTTGGGGAAAATATAGAACAAGAAATGATAAATATTAATTTTAAAAAAGAAAGGGAAATGCATTATAGTACTAAGAAAAATGTTATCCTCCACTGGAACTGACAAGCACAGAGACCACGCCTCCCTCATTATGAATGAAAGGCCACATCTCCTTCACTGAAACCAACAGACAACACAGAGGCCACGCCTCCCTCATTAGGAATGAAAGGTACAGAGGCCACACCTCTTTCACTGAGGCTGACAGACGGGACAGAGGCCACACCTCTTTCACTGAGGCTGACAGACAGGACAGAGGCCACACCTCTTTCACTGAGGCTGAAAGATGGCACAGAGGCCACGCCTCCTTCACTGAGAGTGACAGACAACACAGAGGCCACGCCTCCTTCACTGAGAGTGACAAAGGACAAGCCTCCTTCACTGAGCGTTACAGAGTACACAGAGGCCACGCCTCCTTCACTGAGACTGACAGACGACACAGAGGACACGCCTCCTTTACTGAGAGTGACAGAGGCCACGCCTCCTTCACTGAGACTGACAGACAACACAGAGGCCACGCCTCCTTCACTGAGAGTTACAGAGGACATGCCTCGTTCACTGAGACTGACAGATGACACAGAGGCCACGCCTCCTTCACTGAGAGTTACAGAGGCCACGCCTCCTTCACTGAGAGTTACAGAGGCCACACCTCCTTCAGTGAGAGTGACAGACGACACAGAGGCCACACTGCTGTGGTAACATTTCTAAATAAACACTAAAAATCATTTAAAAAACACTCCATGATCTTGACCTTTCACCTCTTTTGTGCTCTAGTGAGGAAATAAAGTGCTTGTATACGATGATCTTCACAATCAGCCATAACCTTTGCCCTACAGAGTCAGAGCTATCCTCTTCCTGCACCACTTCCTGTCTTGTCAAGACTATTCCGAGCCATCATTGTGTGTATGTGTGTGTGTGTGTGTTTGAGACAATATCTGAATCAAGAGTCATGCTGGGAGAGCTGTCCTGCCAGTAATAACAACAAGACAGCCAGTATGTGTGTGTGTGTGTGTGTGTGTGTGTATGTGTGTGTGTGTGTGTGTGATTGCAAACCGTTGCTCTGTTCAGTGTGAGGAAACAAGTTATAGTAAGTTACAGAAAGAGCCAGACTGGGTGATTAAACAGATCGGTGAAGGATGGTTTAGACACACGGGAAGTTGTTTTTGTTACAGCACAGTCTCCAGTGTCAGGGCTTCGGAACAGTCAGAGGTAAAGCTGTAAGATTTTGTGTGTGTGTGTGTGTGTGGTGTTTCAGCTCCCCTGCCTTGAGGCATTCGGTGTGTTTTTGTTGTCTTGAATTAGGAGCAGCAGGGGAAAAGGTTAGAGGCCACTTCCTGAAAACATCAAAACATCCCCCCTTACACATACACACACACACACAAACCATGAATCTCTGTCAAAACCCAACCACAGGCTTATTGGCTATTTCCTGATACATGTATTTATATTTATGAAAGACTGAATAGAGACTGAGAGGAAACGAGCGAGAGACACAGACAGAGACAGTAAGTGAGTTAGAGAGAGTAAGACAGAAAAGGAGAGAGGGATCCTCACCGTGAAGACATCATCGTCTCCCAGCTCCGTCTCGTTCTGTAGAGTAGACGAGGACGTGGTGGAACCTGCACACACAACAAACACAACACTAACTACACACATTAAAGACATAATCCACAGCTTTCAACTTCATAATGCACTTACAGCGGACGTCTTTCTAATACGTTATCGTTTCTATAGTAACCGCTCATTCACAGACTTTTACAGTGGACGTTCCACATAATCTAAGGCTAATAACAAACAGAAAAAGAAAATGTGTTGTTATTCAATAAATAAAATGTCTAATCTTGTGAAGTTTTCTGTAAAGCAATGTTTAGTTATAATTTATGGAAGGAGTCTCCAGTGCCAGCGTAACAGTCAGCAAGTTTTCCGACACGGAAAAGTCTTCAGGACAGAGGAGTTTACGCTTTCTGGTTTCTCGGTAACATGAAAAGCATTTTTTTTTGTCTTATCAACTTCAAGAGTGAGAAATTATGTTATTGTTACTTTTTTTCAGAATATAAGATGCCCTGTAGCTGATACGACTTACAAATCGAAGCTTATTTGTTAACATATTTATGGTAGTTGTGCTACACCAGCAGTTTTCTTTTTATACACTGTACTTACTCACAGTTATGTTGTTGTTGCTGAAATTTGCTTGATTTTAAATTTCCCAGGTGACCCAGGATTCCCACCATCTTTTATTTTTTTCTTATTTAAACCTCCAACACACAATTAAGCCACCCCGACATCATAATCACTACATAGGGTGTATGTAATGGTGTTGTAGTCCTCCATCTGAGATTCAGACCACAGGAAAAAGCGCAGCACCAGTAAGTCGCGTGTTGGAAATGAACTACTTGCGTGTGCTGTGACTTTTAGGGCACATGCTTTGTTTAATGTTGTGCTTTATCAGAAAAATAATACAGCATGCCATAAATGACATTCAATAATTTAAAGGCTTTTACCTTCATCAAGTAACACAACGGCAAAAGGTTTAGTAAACGTTTTGACAGTCCAAATGTGGAACACAGGATCTGAAACATTCCAACGTGTAAATATTATGAAAATTCCTGTAATATTTGTCCTCCTCACTCACCATCAGTCAGGTCTTCGATGGCCTTCCTGACGCCACGGTCGAATGCGCGAGCGTCCGCCGGACTCTGGAATGTCAGGCCGCACTTCTTGTTGTCCACTCGCCAGTGATGGAACGTGGGAGTGGCTTTAGTGTAGATAAGGTCCTTCTTCAGGAAGCACTTGAGGATCACCTGCGTACAACACAGCACTCTGCATCACTGAGTCTGTAACTTACACACCGTGAGCACTGCTCCTTCATCGACACTCGGCACATGGCTAAGCAGAGATTAGAACCAGGTTATGTGAGGGTTTGTTGAATTTCTGTGACGGTGTAGGTTGGGTTAATACTATGGACGCTTCGATGCCACTACTATTATTGGCTATTGGTCAGATACCCTGCTTATTTACTTGTCCTCATTAAAAATGCTGCGATACGAATAAGACGCTAACAATTTCAGTCTGGATGTGTGACATATCCACGCTGTATCCAAATCCACAAGAGTATAGTGAATGCACTCATAGATTGTAAATACATTTGGGAATAACATTTTCAAAGTCATTGTAGTTGATTGTTTTGGTATTTCATTTGTGCCCTGGTGATGCACAAGTGTCACATGCTGTATATGCTAAGCTACTGGTTAAGCTAATGTAAGCTGTTATTTATTGCATTTTTTACTGCAGTTCCATACCACATGGAATTTTTTTTTTAATCTCTAACTACGAAAGTATGATTATAAAAGTTTTAGCACTGACGTATCTTATGGCATTTTTGCAGTGCCCAGGTGAGGCGATGGATCTGGATGTCTTTATTTGGGTGTGAAAACTTATAACTTCAGTGAGGCAACACTAATGGGACAAACACTAAACGAGACTACACCAATAGGGGGCGATGAAGTGTCATTTTAGAGATAACTACAAAAATCATGGGAAGTAATAAAATATCTGGTATGTTGGTGCAACTTAGACAAAAATATTTTACTTTTTTGTCTCTTAGCAACATAACTCATACTCCAGAGATGCTTCTAGAATATAAACAATATACAGTATTTATACGCTTTTTAAACTTATGCACACACCTGCTTGTCTCGGAGTCTCTCTCCGTAGATGAGGAAACCGTTACGACCAAGGAGGTCCAGATCGGCCGGAGCCACCTTACACACGCCCACCCGACTGAGCCCGCCCCCTTCCTGAGCCAGCCAACCACCGCTCGAGTCGTCCCTCGTCATCACCACTGCTTTCACGCGCACCAGGTAGTCATCACTGTGGAGACAGGCAAGGAGAAGAGGAGGAAGTGTCACATGAGGAGGGCAAAAACTTTTACTACTCAGTAATATTCAGCACAGAACCTGAGATCCAAGCTAAGTGTCAGATTTACCTACACACCCCAAAAGGAGAGCTATGCAAAGCGGTGGTGCAGAGAATCAGATTAAAGGTGTTTGTGCTGCCAAACCAAAGCCAGTTTAACTCTGGGAACAGCAGCTAATCACAGCCCCAGGGCTGTTAGGCAAACTCTCACCTCCCTCAACATCACCACTTCAGAAGCTGCCGGTTTCATACACATGCACACAAGAGCATGTAAATATTACATAGAACAGATGTGAAATCATCTCACATTGCTTATTATTCCACAGTGCTGCTGAATTCTCAATTCTGATTGGTCAGAAGATGTCCTGTAGTTCACCTTAAATGTAGATAGTAATAACATAAACAGGGACTTACAGGTGATGTTTTCTACAAAGAGATGTTTATTGAAAAATTTGGAAGGAGTCTCCAGCGTCAGTGCTTTGTAACAGTCCATTACTTATTAATTTCTGCAATATAATCAATTTAAAGCAACGGTCTGTCACTTTTAAATTGGCGAACTACAATTGCAATAAACACACTGACTAGCCTTCTCATTCCCAACCAACTGACCGGCCTCATCTGCACTTTTATAACAATGTATATGGTGCTTTTTAAAGAAAGGAGCAGCGCTTAACAGTTTTGTTCTCTCTGGAGGCGGGGCTAATTTCAGGCCTGGAAAATGTATAATTAAAAAAAAAAAAAACTCTGATAGACCTTTCTGTTTTCCCACCAAATGACTAACCCTGCCCTCTCTTTTGAAACTATGTATGCATTACGTGTTCCTTTTTTAAGAAAGTGGTAGAGCTTAGCAGTTTTTCTCCAGCTGGGGAAACGACTGAGTTAATTTCAGGGCCGGAAAATTTTAAATAAACAGAATCCTGAAATAAAGACTCTAGAAACAGCCCATACAGGGTAATAATCGAAATCGCAGATGTTTGTGTATTTTTGAAATTATAAATTAATTACAGGACTAGAAACACTTTGTAACATTACAAATAGCATCTTTAATCCTGTTAGTTGATTCTATGAAATGTTGAAAGTAGCCACCTATACTTTCTGACTGAAGTCCTGTACGACACTTCTGCATGTCTGCGGAGTAATCATAGAGGACCTTGGCTACAGATGTTTCAATTAATAAAATGCATAAACATCTATTAATTTTGATTTCCACCATGTGCGTTACGCGACACGCTCCCCGCTGACCTCTAACCCAAGGTCTGTGATGCAAAAGAGGACTCGTCAAGTCTAAGAGGAAGAGACTCGTTATGCAAATGGCGTCGGCTCTTGGCAGAGAGTGTGGGAACTGCTTTAATTGAGGGCCCGATTTTCATGCCTGGGTTTGAGGCTACGGATCAAAGAGAGACGCAGAGAATGGCGACGGGGTTTACGGTTCATTCAAACAGCGCTCCCTGAACCAGACAACCAGACAATTCATTACCATTCGTTATGTTTCTGAAAATGTTAAGGTGTAATTTTTTTGAGTTAATCACCCCCATTCTGTCACTTCTGTTTGTTAAGAGTCAGCTCCAGATCCTTTTTTTTTTTTTTTGGTGGGAAAAATGAAAGAGGTTGCCATGACTACAACTCCTAAAAAAGGGAAGACTTCCTGTTGTCTCTTGTTCGGCTCCTGATGCTCCATCGACAGGAACACGACACCACATCAGCAGAGCAGAAAAACAGCGTATAGACTATGCATACATGTATACGTGTGTGTGTTTGCTCTTGCGCAAGTGGGTGACATATCTGTCAGACTAAATCAATACCAGATCAACAGTTACAATACATGTGAAAAAATAACCCTCCCGTGGGGGTTAAAGAACTTTATCACCGAGCCCATTCTAGGGCAGCAGTAGCAAAGGTGAGCTTTTCAGCCCTGCTAGATCCCCTCACCTTCTCACTGGTTTGATGGTTGTTTAATAAATGCACACCCATTTCCTGTTTCCTGTTCATTCATTAGCTTATATGTGAACAGAAAAAGGGCTTTATTAAGACTTAACTTTTAGGTCTTCTTTTCAAAGAACCAAACCCTGCATCTCTGTGCTTATGGTGTATTTCCTTTTTGTCATATTTATTAAAATATTTAGTTTAATTTCTATTTTTTTTTAAATTCTCTATTATCTTTAAATCTCTATCATTATTTTTTAGTTCATTTTTCATATTCTATCTTCTGTGTGTGTGTGTGTATGTGTATATATACACACACACACACACACACACATATATATATATATATATAGAGAGAGAGAGAGAGAGAGAGAGACATATATATATATGTCTCTAGCCAATCAGCAACATGTGGTGCTCTGAACTCTGAGCTACGTGGAACCGGAGGTCATTATTAGAACAGGATACAGGAAGTGGGCTGAGCAGTAGGACATGCTGGGTGTGGAAGTGTTAGTGATGACCCACTTCACACATCCCGCTTAGACAATCACAAATGATAGTGGGACCTTTCAGCTAGCAAAGGGCTTTAATGCTTAACTGCATGGCCATAAAGCTCACAGTACAGCACATGGGCCAATTAAAGCTGAACACACACACACACACACTAACACACACTTATCTAGTGAAATCATCTTTACCTCTTAGTGGTTTCCAAATTCAACAACAAAAAGCAATCCAACAATGTAACCCAATGTAAAATCTTTGTTGAATTAACTTTTACTGTACCACAGCAATGCCAAATTCTCAAATCTGATTGGTCAGAAGTGTTAATTACATTTCTATAACAGCAATTCAGACAGGTCTATATTAAAGCTATATTAATTCTATAGTAACAATTTACGCAGGAACTTGTACAGTGGACACTCCATACAATCTAAATCTAACAATAAATCGATTTTAAAATGTGTTGTTATTTAACAAAGAAAAACAGAGCATTATTGATATGGTGTTTTCTGTAAGGAGACATTTATTATGGAAGGAGTCTCCAGTGTCAGCGCTTTGTAACGTTTTCAGACATGGGAAAGTTTGTGCTTTCTGGTTTCTTGGTCATTTTTTTTGTCTTATAAACTTAAGAGAGAGAAATAAAGAGAGTCTGGGCAACTAACAACTGGGGCTGTAACAGTAACTCTGCTTCATCGAGCCGCATTATCTTCCTACAAGAGCACTATAGTGACTCATTGTGTTTTATTCCTTATATAACATTTATTGCGTTCTAAGGTGTACATTTGCTGGACTTACAAGCTGAGGCTTTCACACTACACATGTGCAGACAGCCAAAAAAAAAACGAAGCCTGATATCACTGCATGTTAAAAATCTATTCATCGCTCTTCTTATTTGCGCCTATCTAGGACATCTTCTACATACTATCAATATTTTACATTTTTACAAAAGTTTTAGGAAAAGCTGTTATCGGTCCTCCTAATACACTGACTGATAGACCAGTGAATTTAAATAAAAAAGCGATTTAGATCAATAATCAAGAGCTTATTAACAAAGAGTGTAACACTGCCTAAGTAAAACTTCATAGTAAGAGCAAGTAGCTAAGAGAGCAGCATTTATTATCTATCCCTTGCTAGCAATGAATGACAACAAGAAGAAGAGAGTTAGCATTTTCCTGACTATGTAGATGGGATCATGCTAACTGGCACTCCATTAGCTTTTAATGATTGTTAGCTGTGTTTGAATTGTCCACAAAATCATTAGGAGTGAGTCAGCATTTTTCCTGACATGGTAACTCTTTGAGATTAGCTTTAGTTCGCTGTGCTAGCATTGTCAAGTGTAGCGAGTTACTTTTTCCTGATTAGGTAGAGGGGACCATGCTAACTAGCTTTCCTTGATTGCTAGCTGTATTAGCAATATTGTCAAGTGAAGCATTAGTTTTACACAGTAGATTTTAGTAAAGGACAGCCAGTAGGACTAATATTAGCATTTTCCTAAGAAACAGTACAGTGGCTAATTTTCCCCACTATCTGGTACATTTTAGCATGGGTGTAGCCCTCAAGCCACCTCAGTATGACATTATTATCATTATTATTATTGTTATTATTAGTAATTATTATTTTTTTTAAATTATAGTTTATGAAACCGAACAACTTGCTAAATCTAGCAGTGGTAGGCTTGTAATAACAGAATGCCTGCTACAACATCTCTAGGAAGTTTCATCATTGTCCAACAGCAAGGATTGTCAACGCGTCTGCTAGCCTGTTAGCTAGCTAACACAGAAGCGCGCTATTCCCTGTCCCCACAACCAGATGAGCAAACACTGGTCATGCATTTTTTCTTTACATTGACGATATTCATTATTTGGAGGTATAACACTGGATTTCATCAGAATTTTAGCTTTAGCTACTGTTAGCTAATGATATTGAATTCAAAACACTAGCATACTTCATAAGATGCAGCCTAATCTGATGTTAGCTAAGACTTTTTGCAGCTTGCTAGAAACAAATGTTGCTTAGCTATGTGAAAGTAATATCTGATGAAGATCCTACTCAGGCCATATACAGATGAGGTAGCCACATTATGTCATTTTTTTATGGATGTGGTTTAGTATTTTGTCCCACTCTAGATTGCCATCCCAATAAAATCATTGGGCCTATCCTGGCCACCCCATTGTAAAAGGCCTGGCTACACCCCTTACTTTCCTATCAGAAAGGCTTCTAAGTAGAAATTCTCTAGGACATAAATCCCTGACTATCCATAGAACCCTTGAAAAAAAAAACGTATTTCCAGGAGCGCACTGAATTATGCTATCCTACTACAATGCATTGTGGGATTTCATGAGCGCACTGGATATTATCCTTTATGGTTTTGGACACGGCTACAAAAACTTTTTTTTGAGACATAAATCCCACGATACGTATCGTTAAGTACTGCAATATCATAATTCAGCCTTTTTCCATCTGCGGATAAAAACCAAAGCATTTCTCGGACCATTACTATTTATTATTATACGTTGCCTGACATTCCAGCCCGCCTCGTGTGTGTGTGTGTGTGTGTTTGCTCGGCACGGGTGTGAGCGGGTCATAAATTAGAATAATAAAAGATAACAACCCCCACAACGCCCGAGTCACACACACGTTCTGTCCACAAACCCTCAGCAAGAACAAGATAAACAGCAGCGATAACCAAAGAAAAGAGTTTTAGCTGATAGGCTGTACTGGACCTGCGGGAGCCGAATGCTATCAGTCTTGTGCGCTAATCAATAGCGTGCGCTTTACTGTAGTGTATTTAAGCAAAGAGAGTGCCAAAGTGCTGTTGGATTCTCGATTCTGATTGGCCATGAAGGTGTTGATTCATTTTCTACAACAGATAACAGCAGCTCTGACAGTAGTTCCTGCTGTAAATTAATCACAGGTTTATATCAATGTGCTCGCTCGAATACGTTATCGTTTAACAAACAGATTAAAAAACATGTTATTTAACAAAGAAAAAATGAGCAACCGTTGATACAGTGAAGTTTTCAGTAAGGAGATGTTTATTTAACAGTTGTGGAAGGAGTCTCCAGTTTCAGCGATTTGGTTTTCTGCCACGGGAAAGTCTTTAGGACAGAGGGCATGGCGCTCCATTTTTCTTTTTGTTGGTTTTGCCTTATTAACTTCACAAGAGAGAATAAAAGAGGGGCTGGTGAGGAAACTACTGTTTATAGCTGGTGTAATGTACGTGACACAGGAACAAACTTGTTTCACATCACCCCACCCTGTTGTGGATTATTTTTCACTCTTCCCATCGTGTTTTATTCCTTACATATTCAGAGTAGGTTTGCTGAGGCTGACATGTTGCCTTTCACATGCTGAATAACAGTGCTGATTACAGGAGTTAATGTTAAGCTCCTAAAGTGCTCACTTAGCCAAAAGGAAGGTGCTTAACTCCATGCTAATGCTATTAGCCAGGGACTTTGATCACTTTTCCATGCGATATAAAAACCCAAAGTCCTTATGCGCTACTGCGTAAGAAATACACTGAATTTGACAACAATAACATTGATATCCTGAAACAAAAATATTTAAATTACTGATATCATGAGCATATTTATAATACAAATAAAATTATTACTTACAAATTATTAAATGCAAATAATATTATTACTCACAGCAACAAGTAGCTGATTGGAATTAATTTTGTACCAGTTCCTTTTTTTTGGTTCGTGTATTTCCTACTATTTCATAGTTTTTTATGTGTGTTTGGTTGGTTGTTTTTTTTAGTGCATCTGGTTGTTAAATTTCATCATGTGCATTATGGAAATGTCTTCAAGTATCGCAATATGATATTTTTGTCATATCACTAAACTGTCTAGCATATTTGTGTGGTGGTCTGGGAAAACCCGTCGTGTGTTGAGTTTCCCCTTGCCTAGGCTTTCTGCTGTGATTATGTTGTGTAGGAAGCGAGTTTAACAAATGTGGTAAAAAACAGTCAGTATGCCTAAAACCATGCTAGCTAAGTGTGATTTCCTTGAAAAAAAAAAGTAAAAGTCCTGTTTTGATCAAGTTGATGGATAGCTACATGCTATAGACAAACTGACATAAGCCTAATCAATTCAGTTTGTAATCAGATGTCTGTGATACTCCTGCACTCAATCATAATTAAATCTTTATATGTGATTTTGAAATATTTCATAAAATGTTTGGAACTATGTATATATAGTAGAAAATATCAATGTTTCACAATTTGAAGGGTTTTCCCAGACTGCCATGCTAGCTAACATAACACGCTCTGATATCGTAGCTGATACTTCAGTAACCAAAATGACGAGATCCGCAAGTGGCCTAAACAGATAAATAAAAACCCTGACATTTGGCACCTTACACACGATTGATGGTACCACACCAGTGACCAGTGGTCTTCTCTCAGTGAGCACTGACTGATCAGGGACGTCCATTATTAGCCATTAATAAGACGTTTTGTCCATTTAAGTTGGTACTGAGCTGATCCACTACAATCTGGCCCCTACATAGGCTAGAAAATCCTGCTTCCGTTTGTTGATAGATTTCCTTTTGAAACAGGAAGTCAGAGTGATAGCATGTTGAAGTGCTTGACAGATTTACACAACAGCCTACATGATAGCATTCAAGAAACGCCACACCCCCCACTGAATCTTAACAAACCTGACAGTCGCCTAGCGAACTAGCTAAATATAAAGATCATTAAAGAGTTTAGTGAGAGATTTTTTTAAGTCTGGAGGATTTCTCAGTCGCCTTCACCCACGTCTGTCCACTTAAAGAAGGACGATATTCTAGATGTTTCTAGAGTTATGCTGTAAATGTTTGAGCCAAGCTCTACCAGAGGCTCTGACGAGAGTCGCATGGTCATCATCAGGAGACATCTGATGCATTAGATATAATGATATTAACTGATTCGTAAGCCCTGATGATGTATAAAGCCAGAATCCCAATCTTAGATAGCGATGTGTTCTGGTATTGAACAGCCACAAGTTGTAAGGTAAAACACTTACAAAAGTCACAAAACTGCCAACACACACAAACTCCACCCTTTTCGAAATACTCCAACTACTTCTTATCAACTTAGGATGCGTGCGAAAAGGAAAAAAAACTGCTAACAAGCTGCTACTGTTGAGCAAGACACGCCCCTGGGGGTGGGACTTATACACTCTATAGAGCATTTAATTGGACAAAGACAATACTAGTACATGATGAGTCATCAAAAAAATATAATCATGAAATTAAAACAAGACTATCTCCATGTCTTGTCTATCATAGTGTAATATCATACTGATGTCCAGAACACTGTGGGACTGGTGCGAAAAGCTCTCAAACTCTGAAATTTGATTTCTGGGAAACTTTAATGAATCATATCTGAAGCCTGCATGCTGTTAATCATCATTGTAGCCTTATGAACAAATGGTTTCGATATTAGAAACTACACAGCAGGATGACACAGAAACGCTATTCTGCTCTTCTGAAACTGTAGATAAGTAGCTTTATCTTGCTAATCTCACACTTCCGGTGTTATGTCCGATCTGTGAGGTATGATAATGAACCATGTGTTTTGATATGGTGTTGTGTTATGATGCAGGTTAGAGGTCGAGTAGAGCTCAGCTCCGCCTGCGCCGTCGGGATTTTTTTTTTTATGAATGAAGCGTGGTATGCAAATAAGCGCGATTCACGAAAAAGGAGAGAGAGAGAGAGAGAGAGAGAGAGGGAACATGGCGGACTCAGCGGCCCACCAGCACGCACAGAAAGAGAGAGAAACAGAGAGAGAGAGAGAGAGAGAGAGAGAGATGCAGAAATGCGCCAAAGGCTCGCGCGCACCTCCGGTTTAACACCACGTGGGCTTATAAAGTCTCTACAACAAGCTAAACACCGACGTGTTTTCAAAGAAACATCACGCTCACGGGAGAATCTTCTGTTCACAAAACGTTTCCGCTTCAGCCACCCCTCCACCTCCACCTCCCTCCCCTCATACCCCCTTCTTCCCTCCTCTCTCTCTCTCTCTCTCTCTCTCTCTGCTTTGCTCGCGCGGAGCGGCCGGGGGTAAAAACGAAGGGCCCGACTCGGGGCCGTCTCTCTCTCTCTCCCTCTTTCTCTCTGTCTCTCTCTACCTCCCAGTTTTGAGGCGAACGGAGGATCTTTGGTGCATGCAGAAAAAAAAGTGCATCAAACGCGCGCGCCTCAGATTTGACGCGGAATAAATAAATCCCAACCATCACGCATTCAGAAAATAAACGCACCAGGGGTAGGGGTACTGGGGTAGGGGTATTGGGGTAGCGGGGTAGAGGGGCGGAAGGGATTGCGGGGGAAGGGGAGGGGGGGTTACTTACTCGTCTGGCTGCGATTCCTCGGTCATTTTATCTCCCTCGTTTCACCTACAATAATAACATCCCAGAGCGCGCGCGCACCAGCGTCCAGGCTCCATTTTGTCTCCCACCGATCCGGTCTCTCGGTGTTTTTTTTCCCCCCAGTTTTCTTTCTTCTAGCTGTGTAGTATAGCAGCGATTTTTTTTTTTAACCCCACTTCTTGTTTGTTTGTTTTTCGTCTTGCACTTTAACCAGCGCGCGACACCGTATAATCCAGCCCGGTGGTCTCGCGGACGTCGGAGTCGTCGTCGGTGTGTGATGAGCGCGCGCGCGGCGACAACGCCGCGGCTGCAGTCGCGAGCTGCTCTCGGTGAGGACGGCCCCGCGCGAGCCCCATCGCCGCTCCGCGTTCACTCCATGTTGGATTGTATAGTCGGCAAAGGCAAAGCGCCACCGACTGAGAGAGAGAGAGAGAGAGAGAGAGAGTGGGAGAGAGAGAGGGAGGGAGGGAGGGAGGGGGGGGTGAGGGGGGGGGGCGGAAGTAATGACGTCAGAATCTAAGGACCGACAGTTTCGGACGAAAGGGATCTGGCCGCGCTTGTTCTCCCTGAGCACAGACGGATATATCAAGAATCACTTCAGTGAACCGATTCTTTTGAACACACTTATTTAAACGCGTTCTGATTCATTCGATTCCTCTACTGTATACACTCTGAGAAAAAAGGCTCTCTGGATGGTTCTAGCTTTCTGCTTGGCACCTTCTGGAAACACTGTTGTAGGAGACCTAGAACCATTCATTGGTTCCACAAAGTACAAACTGAAGAACCGTTTATTGTGCTAGATGGAACTTTTTTTCCCCATTCATAATTTGGGATTGATTAGTAAATCCTGATCAGGAACCTACACAGGAACCCTCTCCTCACCCTGCTTCACATGAATCAGTGACAGCCCCAGAACCCACATGTGCAAATAAATAAATAAATACATAAACAAACAAACAAACAAAAAAATGCATACAGCTCTGCATTACACATCCATTATGAGTATTTGGGTAGCCTCAGTGCTATGCAGAAAGCAGTCTCACCTTAGATGACTGGCTTCGTTCTTGATTGTCTCCTCGCTAAAATCATCCACCAAATCAGCGAAGTCCAACTCTTTAACAAGCTCAGACTCAATGGCCAGCAGTGACATCATGTTGAGTCTTCTTTGGCATGTTTTAATTCAGAGTTTGTTTATAAAGCTTTCTTTTCATCAGTGCACTTATTCTGGGTTTACATTTACCAATGTTTTTTTTTTTTAATCCACATACACTATATGGCCAAAAGTATGTGTACCCCTCATATGTGCTTGTTGAACATCCCATTCCAGATTTATTCCCCCTTTGCTGTTATAATAAGCTCCACTCTTCTGCGAAGTCTTTCCACTAGATTTTGGAGCGTGGCTGTGGGGATTTGTGTTCATTCAGCTACAAGAGCATTAGTGAGGTCAGGCGCTGATGTTGGGTGAGGAGGTCTGGGGTTCATTCGGCATTCCAGTTCATCCCAAAGGTGTTCAGTGGGGTTGAGGTCAGGGCTTTGTGCAGGACACTCGAGTTCTTCCACTCCAACCTTCACACACCATGTCTTCATGGAGCTCGCTTTGTGCACAGGAGCATTGTCATGCTGGAACAGGTTTGGGCCTCTTAGTTCCAGTGAAGGGAAAATGTAATGCTAAAGACATACAAAGACATTCTATACAATTGTGTGCTTCCAATTTTGTTGCATCAGTTTGGGGAAAGACTACAAATGGGTGTGGTGGTCAGGTGTCCACATACTTTTGGCTGTATAGTGTATCTACCTCCAGTTAAAAACAGTCAGGGCCCAAATGACCATTTGTTGGGTACAAATTCAGGCCCACACATGAAGAACATTTCAAATTCATTTCAGATTCTGTGAATTTACATTGTTAGGTGTGACTTAGTATAATGGCTTATCAGTCTAATCACTCAGTTTAAATGTATACCCCGTATAGGTCATCCCTGTTCATAATGTAACATATCCCCATTAGGATCCGATTGTAGCTAACAAGTAGTGGAAGTCTGTCTCATCAGAAAACTTTTACATACACATCTACCCCAAACCACATCCAGTTCCTTTGGTGATATCACACAGATAGCTGAGGTGGTTTAGGACACAGTGTGACTCACAGTAATCTATAAATAAGTACAGAAATTCCCTGTTTAGCTCAACACTGTCACTTTTTTTTTTTCTTAGCACACTTGTTCTGCAGGCCTCACCTACAGGCCTCAAAGTTTCAAGAAGAACTTGTAGAGAAAATCTGGAAGTGATGCGGATATATATAATATCATTTCAGTTTAATTTAATTTTAGTTTTTAAATACAGAATATGAATGTTGTTTAATGAAAGCATTTATATGACCATTTATTTGCCATATTTGTACTGTTTGTGAAGATTTGTGCGAGTATTTATGTCAGATATATTGGCTGAGGTGGGCTAGCATTACGTTAGCTACATTAGCCTTGTAGCTCCAGCACAAACATAAAGAAGAAAACATAATACAGAAAACATGTATTGGCAGAAAAGGGGATATTGTGTAAATTTGTCCTTTTTTCCTCGTTTGATTGATAATAACACAGTATATAACCACATAATAACAGTTAAAGTGTGTATTTTCATTTGAAAGATGCTATGCTTTCATGGTTTTATGTGTGTGGGAGGAATTTAAACCACATTCATTCATGCTAAATCATAAAGTAGCATGAACTAGCAGCATGTTTATAACTAATTTGTTTTTCAATACTAGCTTATAAGAAAAAGCCTGCTATTTATATTTTGACATACCCAGAAGAAATGACTTACTAAATTCACAGAACCAGTGTTTACATATGACAAGTGTTTAATATTTACACTTTTACTTTCAATTTACATTCTCTTTTCTTTCTTTTTTCTTTCTTTCTTTCTTTTTTTTTTTTTACAGCTGCATCGTATGTACATTTACATTACAACTACACACACATATCCTTGTTATTACACATCTTATAACACGAAACAATGAATTTTTTTTCCAAAATTGAAATATTAATTATTAATCTAAAGAAGAGAGCAATCAGCAGTGAAATAAAACCCTGTCATCGTCTGCCACCTAGTGGTCATGTTGCAGAAATACTTATTGCTAAACTCATGAATGGATTATTAAAGGGAAAAAATCACCATGAACAACTTGTATATTAATCTTTATCATCTTTTTTTAATTAACACGTGATTTTAAATGGTGTCCCAGATTTATTTTGCATCGAAATTGTGAGCTGTTGGTTTGTTGTCACTTTGGTTAACAGTTTCCTACATTACCCACAATACCGTTCGACTACCTCCTGGTGCAGTAGGATTTAGCCCTTGCTTCATCTTTACATACAGAGAGTGATGCAGCAGTGCTTTAGTACTTTAGTCTGTCCAGCTCTCTCACCTCCTCACATCAGTTTCCAAAGCTTCACCTTTTTTTTTTTTTTTTTTGTAATACTGCCGTCAGTGTCATCACACTTGTCATCTCACTAAGATAGATCGCTAACTTATCAAGCTGAGTCTCTGCTGTAACTCAGCATTGTATAACCGCATGGCATTCTGGGACTTCTGGGAGTCCAATGTTTTCACAAAAGTTTTCTCCACGACTTCTACACTGGATTTTCTCATTAATATGACGCTAAGAGTTGCTGGAAAAGCGAGAAACAAAGTTGTTGTTCTTTTTTGTTTTTAGGAGGTAACTATGAAACCTGACTCTTATCACTTGTGTCTGAGATCTTTGACAATTTTTCTCCTATTCGAGCCATTGTAATTACGCCAGCAGTAACTATAACAATGTCCCCCTGTGACATCAGAGCGGTCCATCTTCTCTAAGTTCTCACAGGAATAATGAAAATACAGCACCAATCAACAAGATAGCACAGGAATCACTAAACACATCAAAAATATTTCAACATAAACATATTTAATGGGTTTCAGGGTGGAATTTTACTTTAACAAGCCCATGAGAAAAGACAGCTGTGTTTTCTCTCGGCCCACACACACCACAGTGATACTAATTTATCACTACACAACTAGTTATTAAGCTAAATCTTGGTCAGACATAATGTAGCATGTTTTTAATAATACTTAACGTGAATTCACATGTTTTTAATTTGCAAATAACTAAATAACAGAATCAAAAAGATATCTTCTGTACCCTCTCATTATGAAATAAGTTGCTCCAAGCAATTACAGCTTTTTAAATGTTTATGCAATCACAAAACCTTGAAACAAGTTCAAACAAGGCGATTTCACAATAACCAAATAATATCATAAGCACATTCATAGACAGATGTGTTGTGTTGGGCTTTATTATAAGCAGTGCAGCTGTCTGCAAGTTGAAAATATATATACACACTCAGTGGCCGCTTTATTAGGAACACCATACTGATACTTGGTAGGACCCTCTTTGCTCTCAGAAAAGCCTCAATTCTTCCTTACATGAATTTGACACAGTGTTGGAAACATGCCTTTGAGATTCTTGCCCATGGAACCAGTGAGGAACGACTTGCGCTTGTGACATGGTGCATTATCATGCTGGAAGTAGCCGTTATGAGATGAGTAAATTGCAGCCATAAAACGATGCACACGGTCAGCAATAGTGCTCAGACATGCATTCAAATGATCCTCGATTAGTCTAAGAAAACTTTCTAAGAAAACATTCCCCACAACATTACACCACCCCCACCACTCTGAACTGTTGACACAAGGCAGGTTGGGTCCATGGATTCATAATGCCAAATTCTAATCCTACCATCTGCATGACTCAGCAGAAATCAGGATTCATGAGACCAAGTCACGTAATTTCTGGGTCAGAAAAAAAAATAGACGTCTGAAGTGAATAAATCCTTTGTCTAGCAGCCGAAAGAGTTCTTCAGTTTGTCCCTTTTGGGGAACGATTAAATATTTATATAGAACCTATAACAGAATGTTTCTGTTTCACAGAAAGTTACAAATAGAATTACAGAGTGTTTTGCATAATTTACAGATCTAAACACAGTTTTAAATATTATAAACTGCACATTTAAAATAACTGACACAAACTGACTAGAGAAGGTAAGGGAAAAGTTAATCATAACCCAAGTGAGTAAGTAAGTACGTTCTGAGAAAAATCACACTTTTTTGGCACAGCAAATATCTGTACACACATACAGCTTACATCTACACCTTAAATACTTTTATACTACCTTTATATCTCATCCTCTGCTGAATAATTATTGTATTGTATTGTGTTTTGACTAATAGCATTGCAAGAAATAATTTTAAATGATGTTTTTCTTCCAATAATATATTGTTAATGTTTAGGGATGGTTTATCTTTAGCAATTTAATATAAAATATGTGTACATTTTATTTATAGCCTTTTTAATGTGATTTCAGTTTTGCATTTTTGGTACAGTTCACAGAAGGTATTTTAAGAGATTTTGTTTTCAGACTAAGTTTTAGTTTTTGTTTTTTTCTTTTTTTATACCATAATTTTTTCATATACTATCCCACTTATCCCACAAGAAGACCAGTTACTCAACAATATTCCTTCTGACTACTGAAAAGTAAACAATATTTACAATATTTGATAAGTCCAGCAGGAGGCGCCATGTGCATTGAGGATAAACGAGCTTTATGATTTCTGGGTTTTTTTTTGTTTTTTTAAAAATTTTTTTTTAAAAAAGATGCTTAATTTCGAGTAATTCTTTGGAACATAGATGGTGGCCTGAATTATCTAAGGAATAAAACACAACAGGGGGATGCTGTTATAGGAAAATAATCCATGCCAGGGTAGTGTGACACGGCCCGATGTGAAGCGGACAGTAGTTCCGGCTGTAATTCAAATTACAGGTTTATATTAATGTGCTGGTTCTAATACATTATTGTTTCTATATTAACAGCTCACTCACCCAGACTTATATGGTGGACACGCCACATAAACAAAAGCTAAAAAAAACTGATTAAAAGCCGTGTTGTTACCAAAGAAAATTACCAAAGAAAATGTGTCATCCTTGATATGGTGAAGTTTTCTGTAAAGAGACGTTTATTTAACATTTACGAAAGGAGTCTCCGGTGTCAGCGCTTTGTAACAGTCAGTATGTTTTCTGCCACAGGGAAGCCTTCAGGACAGTATGGTTCCTCTGCTACATGAAAAGCTGCATTGTTTTGTCTTCAAGAGAGAGAAAAAAGAGAGGCTGGTAGAGGAATGACTGTTTACAGCTGCTATAAAGAAGTAACTTGTCTCACAGAGGTTCCACAACATTAAATCTATTAAATGTAACTATAAACAGTTAAAAAGCATGATGTGTCATTCATTAATAAATTAAAAGTTGTAATTGTTGGCAAATTGATGTGGTATAAGAAGATAAAAACACTTCAGGACATGTTGTAATTGGGAAATAATCAACTCCTGGTTGCTAACAGTGACTGTGCTTTGTGTCGGGCCACATCACATCGCCATCGCTGATTATTTTCCTAGAACATCACACCCCCAACTGTTTTATTGTGTAACCTGAACAGTCATGAAGTGAGTAATAAAAGTGGAAACAGTGTCTCCTGGTTAGGTAGAAGACATCAAACTTAACATGGACCACAAAAGCGTGTGTATTTAGACAGACCAAAACTTACTAAATTTATGGTCAGTTTCTGTTAGACAGGCCCGAGGATGGACATGCGTGGACGTTTCTGTCAGACCCTGGGAAAGTTATGATAACGTACAATCTAAATGATTTTACACTGAGTGTTTTATAGCCTTTATTCATCCAGACCAGAAAAACAACAGGACACGAAGTCAGAGGCGGGCTAGAGTCTGATTTAAACTGTTTACTCTTCTGGATTAGAAATATTTACATTTAAAGTTACATTATTAATTTACACACTGTACTGTTTAGTAGTTTTAATGGAAAAGTTGTCGGAGATCTGCAGACTGTAGAGGGGAAGGTGACTAGGCCATGAGTCTGGGATTCATTTGAAGAAAGCTTTATTACACACTTTGCAGGTTCTTTAAAAGTTCTTTAGACAGCTAAGGGTTCTTAGCTTCCTAAAATGGTTCTACCTGGAACACTTTCTAATAGACAAACACTCAGTTGTAGGGTTTTACATGCGAACTTTAGATGTTCTTCCCGAGGGACAACCAAAGAACCGATAAGGGTTCTAGCTTTGACCTTTCATCCTGAGTGTAGCTATCTACCTGATCCAACACAAGCCTGTGTTTGTGCAAAATGTAAATAATATAAATAACTTTTAAAATTATTTATTCTTAAAGGAACATGTATATTTTATTTATTTGTTTGTTTGCTTGTTTGTTTGTTCCTTGGCAGATGCTATAAAAAATGAAGGTTCCATAAGGAATTATTGAAATTAGTGTTCTTTCAGGAACAATTCATGTTTTTGAATAATCCTGCCACAAGGTTCCTGGAAGGACTGTTAAGAGTTCCACTTGTAAGACAAAAAAAAATTCCTTCGAGGTTGTTTGAATAGTTAAGTGTTCTTATAGCTTCCCATAAACTCTGCATAAACTCATTAAGGGTTCCTCCATATGTACAAATCCATAAACTCTTCAGGGTTCTAGATTTGACCTTTTTTTTTTGAAGGGTGAAGAAATGTTTATTCTTATTGAAATTAAGATGAGGTTAGGAGCCATTTGTGTTTCAAGAACATTTGCAACAAAGTATCTGGAGACCATTTTAAAGATTATGGCAGTGAGATAACCTGAAGAACTCCCTAGATCTTCCAGGAACCTGGAACGTTTGTCTTGTTCGTAGAGTACTGAACTGAAACAGAACATTTCTGAAGGAGCTTCGAGCTCTCTGTACTGCCTACAACTACACTTCAATCTAGCACCCTAAAGGGTTCTTTGGTTCGTTCCTCTGAGGGAACCCGTGAATGGTTCTGGGTCGAACTCTAAAACAGACGGTTTCCTTTTCAGAAAAATCTTTCAGGAAAGCTAGAACCATTAACCATCCAAACAGTGAGTGAATGTATACACGCAGGACTTATGTACATCATAGGCTTTCTCTTCCAAGTAGAACCCTTTTAAAAGCTTAAGAACCTTTAACTGATTAAACAGTACATTGTGTAATCTTTTTCTCTAAGAGGTTGGGAACTTGAGCATATTTTGTGGTGCTTATGTCACTTTTCAGCAGCTGTATGAACGGAGTGTATTCCGCCTCTCTTGTACGTCTTTGGATAAAATCAAGCACCGAATGGGGAAAAAAACAATTCATGGAAAATTCTTAGAATGTTTTAAGGTTTTCGTAGTTTCTAAGGGATTTTAAGATAATTCAAACATAGACGCCCCAGATATGTATTGGCAAACTCTTATTTTAAGGTTTGACCTTCAGTAACGCCAAAGCAGATCTTAAGATTTTAAAACCTTTATACTTTTAAGAAATAATTTTTATTCAGTTTGATATTTCCAACATATGTCCAGTGGCATATAACATAGCCTGTTTGTAAAATTAACTTATTTTCTTTGGCAAAAAAAAAAAAAAAAAGTTTATTATATAGCAGTATTTACTTATATATGAAAAGTATGTTATATTGCTATT
>CM040479.1:14764074-14830132 GCA_022758105.1 Pangasianodon gigas | reverse complement strand
TACACACACACACACACACACACATATATATATATAATAGCAGTGTATCATAATGTAAAGTAAACTGATACTAAAGACCTTTAATATAATGTGGTATCCTACAGGCTGGTTGCTGATGTGTGCTATAGCGGCTCCTTTAAGGACAAACACTCCCTCAATACCTCCTTCTCTCTCTCTCTCTCTCTCTCGCTCTCTCTCTCTCTCTCGCTCTCTCTCTCTCTGTCTGTCCCGCTGTCCAGCTCGGAGACACGACACTGAATTAAGACTAGGCGACTTTCCTCGGCCAGCATGGGGATTTTATCCGACTTGTAAACACGGCTGGAATAAACGCAGCACCATTTTGGAACATCTTCAGCTTCGACTCTTTGGTTTGTTGTTGCTTCTTGTGGCATTAAAAAAAAGAAAGAAAGAAAGAAAAAAGGTGGAACCTGGCACTTTTGGCACTTAACAGCGAGCAGGAGTTTGCTGGCGGACTGACAATGTCGCGGTGTGTGTGAGCAGCGCCTGAGCTCGGTGGACTCCCTGATGCGGTGTGAGTCCGAGCGGCTCCGTGGTTCCGCACAGCCGCCCTCGGCGCGCCCAAAGCCGGCCTCGGTGTGAGCGGGGACTCGGTGCTGCGCCGCCACCTCCACCACCACCACCACCTCCTTCTCCACCTCCTCCTCCACCACCTCCTCTTCCTCCTCCTCATCCTCATCCTCCTCCACCTCCTCCTCATGGCGCAGCGGGTGCGTAAACCAAAAATACCGGGGGGAAAAAAAGTGATTTTTATCTTCTTGGGTTCAGTGGAAGTCAACTATCAAGTGTACACAGATTCAGCATTAATAAATTACAAGAATCATGGAGGACTCACTGGTTATCACTCTTAAAAATAAAGATGGTAGAAAAGATGGTCAGCAGATGATTCTTTAACCCTTTTTTGGTTTTGTTTTGTTTTTATTTGGTGCCATAGTGGAGTAAATTCCTGAAACTTGGGAATATTGGCACATCCTGTGGACATGTAAGGTGGATGTAATGATTCTTCAGGACTTTCTGACACCAAACAAACAAAAAAATATAATCCAAATTCTTTACAGGAACAAAAATGTCATTGTTATTTAATGTCATAGCACTCATTCTACCAGAGCAACTCGTTTATTCCGATTTCATCTGCTGGTTAATTTCATTATTAGGGTCTTTATGAATTTTTTTTTCTTCCTCACCTGAATTTACACTTATTCATTTATAGGTGTCTTGACAAAAGCTAAAAATCTATGACTAAAAAACTAATTTGTGTGTGTGTGTGTGTGTGTGTGAATGTTAGTGTGTGTGTGTGTGTGTGTGTGTGTGTGTGTGTGCGCGCGCTACCAAAAGACTTGAGACGTGGCCCATTTCCGTAGGTACAAATTTGAATCTAGCCTTGAAGACATTTATGTGTAAAGTAAATTCTATCACTCTTTCTGAAATGTAGCCAAGATTCAGCTTTATTTCTCAATAATTAATAATTCCTTTGATGATTTTTTTAGTAGTATTTACACCATTAGTATAGATGGTTAAAGATTTAAACACGGCTAATGAAGGCTACACACACACACACACACACACACACACACACTGTCATTTTGTTCAGGGTTCCCTGCAATTTTTTATTTTGTAATTTGTTCATTTGCTTAAGATTTTATAAAAATTTTAACACTTAATGTAACCTAAAGTTTAAAGAAAATTTTTTGATTTTTTAGATTTGAACAAACTGAAAAAATCTTACTTCTGTTCCAGTAGCCTAAAGTTTGCCCAATTATCATTAGTCTTATCAGATTGCAGGAAAATTGGATCAGATTTGTGGTTAATTTTAGGTTAATCTTTAAACACACACTAGCTAAATGTTTCGGAATATTCGTAAAGCTTAATATTTATTCAGAATTATTTACTACATGACAGTATTCCTGTTGAAAATTCAATCTCATTATTTTAGGATTGTTGTTTTGAACTGTTGAAAAATAGTTAACTTTTTTTTTTTTTTTTTTTTGGCAGAAATAATAAATACTTTCATATGTGTTGGAAACTTTAAAAACAAATCTGGGACAGGAATGTGATTAGTCTACATGGATAGGCAGTTTTTTATTATGAATGATTATAGATTATAGTCAGTAATATTGGTTAATATTTGTGGTTTATTGTTACTGTATTGTGCGTGTGTATTGTTGAAACCGCATTTCTATTGGACTGCATTCTGTAGATTTAATGTTTTAGATTAATTCAGTGTGTGTGTGTGTGTGTGTGTGTGTGTGTATTCAGTACGAGGATCTGGTGCATTACGGAGGGGACGGGCTCGGGATCCCGGCCCCGGCGGTGTACGGCGAGCCTCACGCGGCGGCGCGCGCCGTGCACGCGATTCACGGGGGTCCCGGTCCCGCCGCCGCCGCCGCCGCTGCCGCGCTGCACGCGCACCACTATCCGCTGGCGGCGGCTCCCGGCGTGGGCTCGGCTGTTAACGACGCGCTAAAACGCGACAAAGACGCCATTTATGGGTATGTGTCCTCCTTTTATGGCGTTAATCATAAAAAAAACCCGGCACTTATTATAGAGCGCTTATGGCTGCTGGAACCTCTGTAGAGTCTGAATTTCCTGCTCTGTAATGTGTAAAATCAGCTAATTTATTATTTTACTGTACGCTGAAATACTGATGCGGAACCTGTTATAGCACGGGCCACCAAAAATGTAGAAAAGTTGTGAGAATTTCTACTTAGATGCGCAAAGTAGTATATATATATACATATATACATATATCTACTTAAATATATGTTACATATTTAATTAAATTATGCCATAATGATGCACAATAGATCATTAGACTAATCTTTAATATATTGATCATAATATTAGTTATTATATAAGCTTACAGAAAAGTCACACAGACACATAGTTCACATCTTCATTACTTTCACTCATTTTTCTACCTGCAGTGCACGTGGTTTGACTTTCACGTGAAATTTTTCATTTCTTTTTATTTATTTGATTCAGTCATTTTTCTGCTGTGTTGCGTTTGTTTTCACGTGTAGTGCACGTGCTTTGTTTCCCCTTCACATCATTGGGGTTTTCGCGCGCTCCCACACTGAATTCACGTGTGTGTGCACAACATGGTGCACAACATTTCACGTGCTCGCCCCCCCCCCCCCCCCACGTTATTTACATAAACACACGTGGAAAAACAGGATCACGTGTGACCTGTTTGTGATTTTCTGTAAGCGATTTATAACCATATTTATTATGTTCTCTCTAGTTATGTTTTCTGTGCTTTGGTAAATTGTAGCACTGGCATGTTGGGAGGAAAAAGCAAATTAATTTAGATCAAACAAACAAACAAACAAAAATAAATAAACAAATGACAGAGGGACAATGGCTAAGGGGAAAAAAAACCAAATTTTTAAAATAAAACAAGGAACAATTTTAAAATGTTAAACCTGTAATAGTAATAATATAGTAATGATCCTTCATATAATCTATATCAACTATAGCATTTATATAGTGATATAGCTGATTTCTGTGTCTGGATAAACAAACAAACAAACAAACAAACAGCACTCATATGGACACTGATTTTTTAAAAATTTTATTTGCTCAGAAACTAAAAACGGATTTATTAAATAAAACAAGGAACACTTTTTAAAACTTAATGATAATAGTCCTAGCATTCACACACACACACACACACACACACACACACACACTAAACTGTTCATGGTCTATAATGTCGAGGTGTAAATGCCGTTATACTGCAAAACACTTAACACACTGGCTGTGCTCCAAACCGCACACTGAAGTAACCCACTAAAGTTAAAATGTTGTATTAATACAACAGTACCCTCCATCTTAGGTAACCATGGTAACCCACAGTTGCGGGGTTTATTCCGTTGTGTGAGTTTGTGATTTGGGACAGAGCCAGATTGTCCCTTTGTGTTCTGACTTTTTATGGTTTTTGTTGTGAAATGATGTGAGATTAACACGGTTATTGCAGACACAGCTTCAGGATTAGGCTCAATAATTACGAGAGAATTGATTAAATTAGTCTGTTTATTTAATCACTGTTTAGCTGAAATGTTCTCAACGAGCTGAAGTGTATTTTTTCGGGTTATATTTGTGTGTTTTGTCCCAAATCGCGTACCAGAGGAACAATGTCAACAGAACAACCCACTAACACGTCATTTACAGTAACTATGGTAACCTGGGAGGTTGTTTTGGAGTACTGTTTAAGATTTATAGTATTCTTCCTTCTTTTATTTACATTTTTACACATTTGAGTTGTTTGGGAAATGAAGTGAAGAGTATCTCAGTAACAGTTTGTTGTCGTATATATGACTAGCTGTTTAATATATGCATGTTTTTGTTTTTGTTTTGTTTTTTAAAGCCTGGATTAGTCTACACAGGCTAACAACAGGCTAACAACCACACAAAGACAGCTAAATTTGTAGCTAAATTTTGTATCAAACCTGCAACCTGATATTATTTTATTGAAGGTGTGCATACATTTCTGTTTTTTTTTAAAATTTAAATCACTTAATCCACTGAAAAAAAGTGATGCACTGAATTGACTTGATTCAAATGTGTCCATTATTTTCACATGAATAAAATACACAAAACTTACACACTTGTCTTTTAATTTACTTTTGGCAGTAATGTGTGTTGATGCATCATATTTATTTATTATTTTATATTTTTATGTTTCTATTTTAACATGGAGGTGATGTATATACATCTATCTATAGATGTTAGAATGAATCAAATTCAGTGCATCACCTTTTTAATTTTTTTAGTTGGATGATGTGAACTTCAGTTTAATTATAGGATTATATAGGAACTATTTTAGATAACACTTAAAACTTTAAGGAAGGAAACAGAGTGATTGTGCATCAGAAAACTACATCAAGGATTTTATTTCTTATTAAAAAAAATAAACATGTAATTAACCCATGGTTTTTTTTAATTGTTTTTTTTTTGATTGTTTGATTTTTTAATTTTTTTTTTCTGATTGTTTGATGTTTTTATTGTTTTTTTTTCCTGAATGTTTGATGTTTTTATTGTTTTTTTATTGTTTGATTTTTTTTATTGTTTTTTTTTTCTGATTGTTTGATGGTTTTTTCTGATTGTTTGATTTTTTTATTGGTTTTTTTTCCTGATTGTTTGATGGTTTTTTTTCTGATTGTTTGATTTTTTTATTGTTTTTTTTTCTGATTGTTTGATGTTTTTATTGTTTTTTCCCTGATTGTTTGATGTTCTTCTTACTATTTTTTTATTTTTTGTAATCCAGGCACCCGCTGTTTCCTCTGCTTGCACTGGTTTTTGAGAAATGTGAATTAGCGACGTGTACGCCGAGAGAGAGCGGCCTGGCGGCTGATGTCTGCTCATCCGCATCCTTCGACGAGGACATTACCGTGTTTTCAAAACAGGTCCCACTTTCCCACCTGTAACCCTCTGCATGGCCTAAATGACTTGTAATGAGCCGTGTCGAATAAACGCCATGACTAAGTGACGTAATAAATAAATAAATGACGTAATACGTGTCGAATAAACGCCATGGCTTGTAAATGTGACACTGAGCCCGACTGAGCATGCGCTAAGATTGAGATGAATTAAGCTACTATTTATTTATTTATTTATTTATTTAAATGTTATTTCCATTGCAGATCAGGACAGAAAAGCCGTTCTTCACGCCCAATCCAGACTTGGATAACCTGGTAGGAAAAGCGCGCTTCTGTACAAACTGCATAACAAATCCTCTGTAAAAAAAGAATAATATCAATAATTAATAATTCATTTCAAATTTTTCATTTCACAGATGGTGCAAGCCATACAAGTGCTGCGTTTTCATCTTTTAGAATTAGAGAAGGTGAGCTGCTATTATTATTATTATTATTATTATTATTATTATTATTATTATTATTATTATTGTTGTTGTTGTTGTTGTTGCTGTTGTTACAGAATAGTCTCAAGAACCACACGTGAAATTTATGCATCTTTTTTTTTTTTTTTTTTTTTTTTTTTTTTTTTTTTTTTTTTTTTTTTTTTTTTTTTTTTTTTTTTTTTTTTTTTTTTTTTTTTTTTTTTTTTTTTTTTTTTTTTTTTTTTTTGCATTTTCACGTGTGATTTATTTTACAATTCGTTCATTTTTCATGTTTTCTTGCCCACGTGCTTGGTTTATTCTCACGCGTAGCCTCTAATTCATTTATGTTCATGTTCCACATGTAGGGCATTTCTCTCTTTCATTCTCTTTCTTCATTAACATGTAGGCTAATCTCACATTATTCACATGACACACTGAAATGCACCTTCACACGTTTTCCACGTGTAAAAGAAAATGCAAACGTGTGATCACGTGATTTATTTTTATTTTTATTATTATTATTATTATTATTATTTTTGCACTGCAGGTCCACGAGCTTTGCGATAATTTCTGTCACCGGTACATCAGCTGTCTGAAAGGAAAGATGCCGATGGACCTGGTGGTGGATGACAGAGAAGGATCCTCCAAATCCGACAGTGAGGAATTCAGTCGAAACTCCGGCGGCACCGCGGATCAAGTCAGTCTCTTTATAATCTGCAGGATTTCATTGTGATCAGCCTTTATTTCATCTCGGGTTTATTTCATTTGGAGCCCGTTTGAAGCGCAATGAAGGGGAATAAATTCGGTTTGGCCAGTAAACCTTAAACTGTCGGCAGATTTAACGTCTGCTTATGGGTCGTTATCGATAAGCTGCGTGTGCGCATGCGCGTGGTCTGGTGTTCTGTACATCAGGAATAAAGAAACACTGGGTTTGTGTCTGGAAACACGCCCTAATCACCTTTCAGCTGGGAGAGCAGGGAATATCCAGTGCACTTCTCAAACCCAACTGTGTCAGTAAACCTGTGTCAGGTTTGGGTTGTACAGTAGTGTGACAGATTACTGCATGTATTTATTTATATATATATGTTCAAATTACTGGACATAAATATAATATAAACTTAAAGAATTGCTTGAGATGTCCATATAAGTAAATTCCAAAAAAAAACCAAAAACAAAAAACAGTCAAACATAAAACAACTGACTAGGCTATACTGTATATCAGCGGTTAAAAGATATCTTGTGCGGATGTGGATACAAATAAAAATCTTAAATAGGTGTACAAATATTGTAGGCAAGCAAATACACAATGTACAGGCTGTTTGAAGACGACAGATTTCTCTTTTATAGCGAATAGAAAGAAAGCAGGTTTTATTACAGTGAGTAAAAGGGTCAGAATATGACATGCTTTCCTACTAAATACTACCTGCATGTAATCTTCTCCTTTTTTATTTTCTTTTTTTCTTTCTTGTATTTTTTTTTGTCTTAAGGTCTGATACACAACGAGAACCAGTAACTCATGTTTCGCTGTGTGTTAGGGTTTGAGCTTGCCAAATTAAGCTCTTGTTTCCTTTATTGTAAATATCATATCATGTCCTATAGAAATACTGCAATATGTGGGGTTTTTCCACAATACATAAATTAGCTTTTTCTGAAATTTCCTAAAACACTGAATCAACAACAACAACAACATCATTAGAAACTAGAAACGTTTACAGTGCATGATATGGACCAAAAACAAAAAAACAAAACTAGACTGTATTACGTTTCTTCAAGGTTTCTTTAAGGGTTCATTGGATAATGAATGGTTATCTTATCCTCCACAAAAAGAAGAGCTCTACTTGGAACCCTTCTAACAGAGAAATAATCTGTTGTAGTGTTTGACATATCACCTTTAACTGTTCTCCGTGAAGGACAGCTGAAGAACCCTTTTCTAAGAGTCTACATACTGTGAAGTGGATTGCAGTATATTTAATATATCTACAATATTTCAACAAGCCATGATGTGTCACAGATTTAAAGATCATTCTTTTCTTTTTATTTGTAGCCCTAGAACAGCTGTAATAAAGCTTTTGAAATGAGAAGTAGGAACTAATAATGATAATATTTTTCTAAGTAGCTAAGACTCAAGCAAATCTTTATCAAATGTCTTCAAGTATTACAATATGTGTAGATAATACTTACGCAATATTTAACCTTTAAGACAGGATATAGAGAGTAAACGGGCAAATCCTATTTGTCCAGTGTTAATGTGACTCAGTGGCATGACTGGAACGTAATTCTTGTTTTCAACCTTGCTATTAATTTTAGATGACAGCCATTCATTCAGTTTCATTTTAATAGTGATAATACGTCTATCCTGCATCCTATGTTCTAACCCTGACCATATACTGTTTACTTCTTCAGTACAACGTAAAGTGATAAAAATCTCTCAAGCTCACTGGCGCAGAAAATTCGAACTGTAAGCACTACAGACATGTTAGTGTCTTAACCCCGGTGAAAGCATTAATAAAGGTTACACAGACATTTGAGCTGGGTTTATTTCTGAAAGTAGGCTTGAATGGCATTGTGCTCGGCTCGTACTCAGTGTTGTGCGAGGGGAAGTTTTGCTTCGGGTCTTATACAGTTTACACAAGGTTTATCCACCGCAGCTGTTCCGAGGTCAGTGTGGAGTTTGATGTTTCATGAATGTTCGGCTGGAAAAGCACGACGATGACGCAAGGGAGGAATCAGTGTTTATGTGCAAGTCGAACATTATTACCCAACAATCATGTTCTCTGTTGGGGCTGAGTTTAAAAAACATCCTGCTTTTTGGGTTGTGTGTATAAAAGAGCTGATGCGGGTCTGGCTTCAAAGGCTCATGGGATCGTGTTGTTTCTGAATGAAGCCACATGTTTACATTTCTGTGTTTGCTTTGCATATGAGGGAAATGCTCGTGTGTTAAATGGACTTTCAGATTTGCCTTGTCAAATTTTCAGATTTGGGCTTGTCTCTCTCTCTCTAACTTGCTTTCTGTGTGTGCATGCTTACATGTGCCGCTTTTTCCTTACATGACACTAACTGTAGGAGGAGTTTCTCTGGAGGCTGTGGGATGGTGATTGTTATGCTATGTACTTTTAAATATGCAATCAAGTACTTGAAATTTTCCATATTGCTTTGACAGTGGATAATAAAAAAAAGATAGAATTACAGCCTTGCCGTATCACAGCTCCAGGGTTCCTGGTTCGTTCCTGAGCTCGTGTTACTGTCTATTTGGAGTTTCACATGCTCTTCTTATCCATGTGGGTTTCCTCTCCGGTTTCTTTCCACCTCCCAAAAACATACCTGTAGGTGGATTGGTGACTCTAAATTGCCCCTAGGTATGAATGAGAGTGTGAATGTGTGTGTGCATGGTGCTGTGTGATGGACTGGCTTCCCATCCAGGGTGTATGATGATCTCGCCTTACACCCAGTATTCGCGGGATAGACTCCCGATCCACCACGACCCTAACCAGGGAAAAGCGTCTGCAGTAACGCAGTGACCCAGATGAAGCTGAGGGCACCAATACTTTAATCTCAGCAAAAGAAGAGAGAATGTTGAATGCAAACTCAGTCTGATCATGTTAAATACTCAAACCTTGTTTTGTTGTGTAATACTGCACTTCATACATCTTACAATGCTATTATGTTGTATCCTATGTAATGAGCGTTTGTAGTGAATAAGAAGCCATTTTGGATTTGGGCTGATTTTAAGATGGTGGATTTTACGTAGTTGAGGGACAGCTTAAAAAATAGTTAAATCGCACTACATGTCAGCGAAGAGAAAACATTACTGTGGGTGGATAAATAAAAAACTAATCTCAAACATTCCAAACGTTGTATGAACACCAACAGTCACAACACTAATGAAGATGATGTACTGTCCAGTAGAAAAGCTGTTTTAGAGAGATTTAGGCAAGAATCTGTGATGACTTTGTTAGGACAATCAATGATCTGCACCACTGTTTCCTCTAAGCTGCATGCATGCACCATTGCCCACCTCTGATGATGCTCCCATGCAGAAAAAAAAAAATCCTTACAGAATGCAGACACAAAAATGTGTATTAAGAAATTCGTCAATTGGAGTAACTGAGAGATGACTGAAGTGCAGTTCGGACCAGCCACTTGACTCTCATAACAGCATTGTATGTTTCCTGTTTTTTGAAAGCCCAAACAGAAATGGGTAATGTCAAAACAGAGATGCTCTTGCTGCCATCCACAAATAATGATAGCTAGCTACATCAGCTGTTAGCTTAGCAAGCCATGTTAATTGTTCAACACCTCTGACAATCTCTGACACCTCTGCTGTCGAGGTAATGTAATGGGGTATTTCTGCTGAAATGGCAGAACGTTCTGTCCAATAGAAATAAGTTTTGCTCAGTAAGAAAAAAAATTAAAGAATTTTGGTCTGCACTATTTCTAGCTCCGCCCACTAGTCCTGTTTGTTAATCATATTACATTGGGAAGAATGATAAACAAATTTATTATTGTACTTAGTTACAGAACAACTTATGTGGCAGTGGAAATAAAGAAATAATCTAGCAAGTTAGATGTGATGGGCATTACAAAGAACTTATCTCCATTATCCAAAGTAAAGACGCTCCCGAATAGAAATAACCAGGGTGTGGGAAAGATGTGTTAATATATCTGGTACATCATCATCTTTATTGTACATGACAGTTAGTTTCATTTCTGTGGCGGTTTCCACCTTTGTGTGTCACAAACCCTATCCCCCCCTACCTCCATATGTTCTAGCCCTGTGTGTGTGTGTGCATGCATGAAAACTGAGCATGTGTTCTATATTATCTCTTACAGCATGAGTCTGGTATGCAGTTTCATACTGCACTGGACCAAATCATATATCACCAATATATCTAATACGCTCTCTCTCTCTCTCTCTCTCTCTCTCTCTCTCTCTTATTCCCATCTCTCTCTCTCTCTCAAGATGTGTTGGAGGGAAGATGACTCCGTCTCCGTTCACTCCACCGAAGGTCCGGCACCCTGCGGCGGACGTTCCAGTTCTCTCAACGGAGACAACAGTAGTGAACATGGTAACCCCCCCCACCACACACACACTCACACACACACTCACACACACACATAGTGGCTGTCATATTAGCATGAGTATTTGTGAAGTGTGCACCATGTGCCAAGTGAAACAGAGCTGCTGAGGTTTTGTCATCTCTTGCATAGGTTTACACTTTAGCACCACCCTGGGGGTCCACTACTACTACTACTACTACCACTACAACACACACACACACATGCACACAAACACATGTATGCATATGGGAATGAAGATATTTTAGGTTTTTAGTGAGGCTGGAGTGTGTGTCTGTGGATATGTGTGTGTATGTGTGTGTGTGTGTGGATTAGTCAGGAAATGGTGCATGGTGGATAGAAAGAGAGTCTGGTCTGTGCTATTCAACCCTGTGCACCAAACCATGGCCAATAAAAAACAGAATACACACTTCCCCAAAGGATTCATGTGCGTGCAAATGTGTGTGTGTAGATGTGATGTGTGTGTCCTCACAGCTGTTTGGCTGCCTCTGTCAGAATAACATGCTCCCTTAGTTGAGAAAGACAGATTATGTGTTTAGGCATATTTCTAGTTTTTGGGTTACTTTCCTGAACTAGAACTACACAGTTCCCCGATGAGTTCCTTTTCTGCGTTTCCACCACACTGCAGGGACCGTGACTCTTGTGTAGAACAACAGCGGTGATGCAAGCAATGGTTAGGTCACTTAAATGTTTGGCAAAAAAACATTAGATATAAGCCTAAGTTTCTCAAGTTCCTTAAAAAGTTCTAGGATTCTTGTCAACATACGTGCAGTGTAAATGCACCTAAAGATCTCGAGTTCCTCAAAAAGTTCTTGGGTTCCTGTCAATGTATCTGCAGTGTAAATCCATTAGAGACACCATGTTTAGAGACACCTTTGTGTATCTCGAATCCTCCTCCACACACATTGAACAAATCACTGACATTTGGCACAGTACGTCCTGCCCCCTACTAGTTCCTGGTCCATAAAAAGTACCTACTCTGGCACAAAAACATTTGTAGAAATACGGTTTGGCCCAGGAGCTAAAATTGGTCCTAAATCCTCCAGCAGGCGCACACTTAATTTCCAGAGTCCCTGAAAATATTCCTGTATTCCTGAAAAGATATCTGCAGTGTACATGCACCTGAAGTTCCTTGAGTTCCTGAAAAAGTTTTTGAGTTCCTGTTAATACATCTGGAGTGTAAATGTGTAAAAGGTTCTCAAGTTCCTGCAAAAATCTTAGGTTCCTGAAAATTTTCTTCCAGTGAAAATGCACCTACTGAAAAAGTACCTGGTTTGCTGATAGTGTGAACACACCTTGAGTTCTTGAGCTCCTGAAAAGGTTTATGGGTTCCTGACCAAGTTCCTGCAGTGGAAAATCACTTTACAAATGTATAAACATGATTAAATTTATAGAAGTTTTCCCCACATCACCACCAACCCCTGAGACAGTGCAGGTCCCGGTCTTTACTTTGAACTAATACAGGAACATCCAAGTGGCCAGGTTTCCTCCAGAGGAAGTGAGGTTTCTGCACAAGCGTAACAGTCGAGAGAAGCTTTCCACTGTCTTCCATTCACTTCGAGTCATCTTTGAAAAAAAGACTTGTCGTCTGGAACTTTTCCACTTCTAGAGACAGTAAACAGTTTATTATTTGAAGCACAAGCTTGACAATCAGCTCATTGTTTCAAAATAACCAGTGATCACACTAGCTAGAGACAAGCCGATGATGTCACCACAGGTTTGTCTCGTAGTAGTGCAGCTACCACTACTGTTGTATCTTGTAGGCATGGCCTATTGTGTTGAGTTGTGATAAGAAATGGTAATAGATAGTGGTAGAAACCTCAGGCTTCCACACAATATGATATGATTTCAATTCTTAAGGCACTGATTTGATATTTGATGATACCACTGAATCTGCTACGGTACGATTCGATTCATATGACAATGATATGATTTTTATATGATATAATTTAGTGTTTGCCTAGCTTTAGTTCTCAAATGATAATCACATAGAGAAAAAGACTACATTATATATCAGAGTTACAGCAAATCATCTTGCTAGCCTATTATGTTATTTACACATCAGTTTAAAAATTACTTTATTTATTATTAATGGTAAATTGATTTATTGTTGCCTCGATTCATTTCAATTGTTGCCTTTTAAATCGATGCATCGATCCATATCGTTTGATCGTTAAACTTTTAGTAACAGCCAAAATGTATACAATCAACTGTATAACTTAGACTCCTTTGTTTAAAACATATTTTACTTTTGTAATAAAATTACAGAAAAGATAAAACGTGGTTATTGGTTTAGCTTCTGTCTTCTGATTTGCCATTGTTGACTCAGAACAGGACCTAAGTGGGAGCTAAAGTTCAGAGAGTGGAGACTTCGGGGAACAGTGGACAACTTGTGCCAATCATTTGCATTTGTCGCTGTACCACATCATAGCTCATTTGCGTAGAATTGTTTGTCCTTGACACCAGAATCACTGTACCATGTCGTAAACTTACATAGGAAATGAATGGCCTCTTGTCACTTTGTTGCTTGCGACAGCTCAGAGTTTGTGTTTTTCTACAAGTATGTCATAAATATATGTGATAGGAACCTCCTTTATTTCCCATAACATCACGTCCCAAAGGGTTTTATTTCTCTTATACCACAGCAATTTATCAATGCCTTCCATTTTTTCATTTGTTGTCCATTTCATTTGTTTATAGTTACATTTAATGTTGTGGAACATCTGTGAAACAAAGTACTTTCCTAATTTCTTTGTAAGATTTGTCATTCTCTCACTGTCTCTTAAAGTTAGCTTGTAATAAAGAAACCGCAAAATGCAACGTCCTCTATCTTTAGACTTTCCCAGGGTAGTAAAAAATAAAGCTTTACCTCTGAAAGTTACACTGGAAACATGAATAAGCAATAAATATCTCCATACAGAAAAGCTCACCATATCAACCATTTCTATTTTTCTGTTATTAGACGTAGATTATGTGGAGCGTCCGCCATACAAGTCCTTCTGAACGACCTGTAACTACAGAACGTATGAAACGTATTAGCACGATTGCATTAATATAAAACTTGCGATTTGTCTTGCAGATGGCATTTTTGTCAGAGCTGCTGTTATAGAAAAGGAATTAACACGTTCTGACCAATCAGAATCGAGAATTCAACCTTACTGTGGTATAATTTCAGCTCCTCCTTCAACACTTTGATCTTGAAAATGTTGCTACAAAGCTGATATGGAGTTGTACAGAGATGTATCTTTTACATATTTTCCCTCCTGACAGCTGAAAATGGTTTAGTAGATGGTCTTATTTCCTGCTTGTGAAGTCATAAGAACGTCTTTGCATTAGTGCATCACTAACGTTAGCTAATTAGCTAGCTGGATTTATTTTCACCCATTGCAAAAAAAAAAAAAAAAAAAAAAAAAAAAAAAAAAAAAAAAAAAAAAAAAAAGAAAGAAAGAAAGAAAGAAGAAAATACATAATACAACCAAGGTTTAAGCCAGAGTTTATTAATTTTTTAAAAAAAGAAAAAGAAAGACGTACTTACCACCGAACACAAAACCTAGCCTTTCCTCAGCCATGATGAAAAAGTTAACGCTTAGCAAAGCCAAAAAGTTAAAATACTCAGCTATCAAAACTGTTTTCCCAAACTCTCACTTCTAATTATGAGTTTACTGAAGGTTTAAGTTCAAAGTTTAGATTTGAAACTCATAGCACATGAAGGCAGCGTGCAGTAATTCTCAGCGATGTCTGCTTAGAGGCTAAAAGGTTAGCATAGATCGGAGTTAGCATTATTAATTACTCATCTCTAATGAATGGAATGATCTCAGAGGCGTCACAAGGCAGTTTTTGTATGGATGTATGTGTGTGTCTGTGTGTGTGTGTGTGTGTGTGTGTGAGAGAGCCCCTTGGCCAGATGGGCTCAGTGTAAATACACATAACTGCACAAATAAACTGTAGCAGCACAAACCATGGTTTAGAGCATGATGCGCGCAAACACACACACACACACACATATATACAGAGAGAGACAGATGAACTCTGCTGGCTAGTGTGTATGTATGTTTGATGTGTTTGTACATGTGTTAGCGTGTGTGTGTGTGTGTGTGTGTGTGTGTAATAGTCAGGAAATGACGTTCCTTATGATAGCAAATTCTGACTGTACTGCTAGTGTAGCCTGTGCGTTTAAAGGGTGGAGCAGTGTGGGAAGGCTAAAGCCGGGTCTGTAAAACAGGAATTAAAGTACCTCAGAGCTTAGAAATGTTTTTTTTTTTTTTTTTTTTTTAAATATTTAGCTCCTTTTGGATGGCTTAGACCGACGATATAGAGTTGTATTTGGGACGAATGTTTTACCTCAGCGCTAAATTCACCTCAGCTCCACAAAGTGGTCATCAGAAATATTTCATGCTTAGCTCGCTAATTTAGTTCATATTATTGAAAATTATTTTGATTGTTAATATATATTTTGACAGGTTACCACATAGCCGAGCTGAGATGAATTTAGCGCTAACACAATCTACCTGAATACAAACCTATATCATCTGTTTAAACCATCCAAGAGGAGCTAACTATTAAAAAACACATTTCTAAGCCCCGTAATGTGCTAACCAGAAACCTTTCACCACAGAGCGTAGGTGCTAAGCTAGCTACTTTAGTTAATGTTATTGAACATTATTTTGATATTTATGATATATTTTAACAGGTTTGGCTGCTGTTAAATAAATCATTGCACATAATGCTGCAAATCAAGACTTTGTATTCCTTATATCATATTTTTATACTTTTATATTTTTCCTTTCCTACCTGTATAGAAATAAATACTGGTTTATGTAAATTTTATTTTTATGTCACAGACAGTTGAAAAAAAAACATTTCACTGTACGTGTATGGTGTATGGTACTGTGTATGGTTGTGTATGTGACCAATAAAATTTGAATTTGAATTTGAGATACTGAAATCTCACTTTCAAATGCGAGCTAGTTTGCTACAGTTAGCTAGCTGGGTAGCAAGTAGTCGTTAGTCGATAGCAGGAGAAGAGGGTGATATTTTTAATTGTTTAAAATGACAAATTTAAGCTGATTTTAAGGTGTTTCTGTGTGAATTCCATTACATTTAATATTTTTACTAAACTTGCCATTAAGCTCTGCACTAGTCAGATATATAGATAGAAGGTTTATTAGCAATTAGCTAGCTGGCTAGATAGTAGGAATGGCTGGAGGAAATGGTGATATTTTTAATGGTTTAAAATGACAAATTTAAGCTGATTTTAAGGTGTTTTTGTGTGAATTCCATTACATTTAATATCTTTACCAAACTTTTCACTAAGCACTGCACTATTTAGATATATAGATTGGTGAGTTGTGAGAAAAAATTTCAGAAACACACTTCTAAAAAATGAGTAGAGCTCAATGTTTAACTTTAGTGATCACCTTGAAATGGTTAGATAGCCTTAGGTGGCTTAGACCGATCATATAGTTTTGTGTTTGGCTCAGATATATCGCCTCAGCGCTAAATTCACCTCAGCCACAGAATCAAGGTGCTAAGCAAGCTAATTTAGGTAATGCTAGTGAAAATTATTTTGATTTTTATGATATATTTTGACAGATTTGGCTGCTGTTAAAGTACGATGATGCTAGTTAGTCGTTTACTAGCGGTTAGCTAGCTGGCGTGTTAGTAGAGACGGCAGGAGGAGATGGTGACATTTTTAATGGTTAAAAATGAGATGTTTAAGCTGACTTTAAGATTTTTTTGTGTGTGAATATTATTTCACCTAGAAGCTTTTGTGCAAACTTTCTGTAAGTTCAGCTCTATTTAGATATATAGATTTGTGAACTGTGAGGCATTACAGAAACATACATGTTTGCAAAAATAAATAGAGCTCAATGTTTAATGTCAATATCAACATCAACGTTCCTGTTTTTAGTAAGTCTGAAGTAAAAAGTGAAAGATTTACATGTGAATTTATTGTCAAAAGGAGTTTATTTTACTACCCTCTTAAAAACTGCTATATAAACACACAAGCGTATTTATGCACTTTGCGTATTTGTAGAAAGTTATTTATGGGACGCTTTCAACAACAGGTGACCTTTTGGACCACGGAGCTGCTTCTCCAAGCACAGGAGACGACGATGAGACGGACAAGGACAGGAGGAACAACAAAAAACGAGGGATTTTCCCTAAAGTGGCAACCAACATCATGCGAGCGTGGTTGTTCCAGCACCTAACAGTAGGAACAAATATTTTAATTTCACTCTTTGCCTTTTTTGGGTTTTTCATTGTTGTGTACACAAACGCCATAAATGTTTTATAGGAATCGTATATGAAGGGTATGCAGCTCTCTGTTTATAGATGTTTAAGGAGGAGTGTAAGAATTTATTTCACTGTTTGAGTAAATCGTGGGCCTCCTAAAGGACAACATTCCACACCAGCCATTACACATACCACAGTTTATTCTCGACCAAAAAATTAGCTGAAAACACATATCACAGAGGCAGTTTGATTGTAAGATTAAACACAATAAAAATGTTATAGGCTACTGGAGAGTCTCTTAAAAAGCCATACATTACAGTACAGCTCAACCTAAAGTGCTCGTGCTATCAGTTTACAATGACTTTACAAGGGCTGCATTACGTTAAGGGTTCGCAGACACAGGAGTATAAACACACAACGCAAGGCCAAAGAAAGTTTCAGCTGCACGCTGCGAAGAATAATCTTATCATGTGGAAATATCTTAAATAAAGGCAGAATTATCTAGTATTTTTCATTATACGATTAACAAATATAATGTTCTATTGCCTATTAGTTCTATTTTCTATTTTAGACATTGTTTTATCAAGCATATATTTCTAGGAACATGAAAAAAGATCAAGTGTGAAAATTGAAAAACAAAAATCTAGAAATAGGTGTAATAATTTTATTTAAATAAAATTTTATTTTATCATAATCTCAAAATAAGAAATTTTAATCAATATTTGATAAACTTGATATTTTTTGCAGTGCATCTCTAAAGAATAAAGACATAAACAACAACAAAAAAAATTGTAGCAGATAGCTGCACAATATTTTGACCTCCTAAACTGGACCCATGGTTCCATACTTACACTTCTCACTTAAATAATGTAATATATTAGCTTAATAATTTTCTTATGTACTTACTAGTTTTAATAGAGCATCAGAAATTCACATATTTAGTCCCATACTAGAATTAAAAAAAAAAAAACCACAGACTTAAATACTAAAAGTATTGAACTTTGAAAACTGAAACCTTTTTAATGGTTTGGTGTACTTTTTTAAAAAATATTTTATAAATTATTTTCAAAAAGTTGGTCCAAATTACTTTTGTTTTGTTTTACATCTTTAATTTTAAGGAACACTTTTGGATCAAGGAATAGGAAACAGGAAAAAGCTCTCATGTGAAACCTGCAATAGGGTGGAATTAAAAAATTCCAGAATCAGACTGCAGTAATATACGGGACATTTGTGGATATACGTGAGCTATTTACTTTTGCAATGTCTTTCTTTTAGCGTTTCTCCAAATCTCAAATGATTAGTTAGAGTATGAAACATTATGGCTAAGAAAAAATTTAAATGTTTTTGGATAGGCTGTGACACAAAGTGGCCTGATGCCAAATTTAAGCCATTTTTGAACACAGAAAAAAAAATCACCAGATGAAGACTTCTAAATATTATTAAATAAATACCAACCATCTTTGTTTAAAATAGATTAATTAAAGATATATGTTACTGTGACGATGTAGGAGAACTTATTGTGCCTCACCAAATTCAACCCTTTGTTAAATTTATTCAATTTATTATTGGTAATTTTTGGCATTTTGTGCTTTCAATTTAGACATATAGTTTTGCTCTTGTTTAGCACAAAAATAGTCTATACCTTAAGCAAAAAACAGTCTATACTTTTTTCAGCACAAATTCTGCTAGAAATCTGAACTTTTTTTGCCCATTCAGTCAACTGTCTAGCTTCCGACAGAAAGAAACATGAAAAAAATGACAAATGTATCTAGAAATTCACATCTTTAAACCACTTTGATCATGTTTTTAGCAAATCTTTGTGAATTGCTAGATCCATTAGTGTTTTTTTCCTCCCTTTTTCTTTTGGTAGCTACACAGTTAACTGAATGGGTGAAAAGATTATTCATATTTCTAGCAGAATTTGTTCAGAAAAAATATGATACCATGCGTTTGAGGTACAGAGTCTTTTTTGTGTTAAAAAAGGGCACAATTATGTGTATAAATTGAAAGAACAAAGTGTCAAACAAACAGGGACAGTAAAAAGCAGCATCAAAAACAATGCATGTCGCCAAAAACGAGGAAAATGTATCTAGCAGCTCACATATATTTTACTGAAAACATGATCAAAATTGTTTAAATTGTTTATGTGGAAATGTTCATTGAAAATCAGTTGGGGAAAAAATTCCAAACCTGAAGACTTTCCAAGACTTTAGAAGAACTTACAAAGTATAATGAAAGTATCAGCAAGTTGGATAGAATTTCTCAGCTTGCGTTTATGAGCTAAGAATAAAAATGATAATTTATATAAATGTACAGAATGTGTCTTGTTTAGAAAAGCCATTGTTTGATAAAAAAAATTGAAGAACTTCACATCATGAAGGCATGTAGCCCTGTCTGTCTCTCTCTTCCCTTCTATCGCTGTTTTACTTAAGCACACACACACACACACACACACACACACACACACACACGCGGGCTGTACTCTGTGTTGGGTAATTAGCGTGTAATTTGCCGCCCTCCTGTTAGCAGATGTGCAGCAGAGTGTGTTAAGCCTCCAGCAGCAGTGAACGGGAACAGCGCTGGCATTCGGCTCTCGTTTCATATCTCACTAATCAAACGCATGCCCCTGATGACACACGTCCTGTGTTCACATTCTGTAGCGGCCAATAAAACGTCACACTGCAGTGTTTTTTTTTTTTTTTTTTTTTTAGGTGCGACAGAAAAATGCCTAATGCACGTGCAGGGTTTAGGACACATGCTGCTGTGTAACACAGACTCACGGAGCCGCCGGTGTTGTGACTTCACTTTTGAATTCATGCTTGTTGATGTATTTTAATTCTGGAGGCATTTTCAGATAACTGTAATAAAGTAGCACAAACTACGTGTGGTATTGTTTCACGAAGACCTATAAATGTGTCCTACAAATCGTTAGAACGTCAGACACGTGGACAAACTTTGTTTAAGTTCCCCAAAGCTCGTTAAAGGTCGGGGGTCACAGATACCGCAGAATCCTTCAGTTGTCCGGCTGCTCATATCTCGCAGAGTAACCCGCAGAGAATGTACACACAACAGCAAAATGGTCCGGCCCGTCCTCTGAGCTCCCTTTGATGTCACGAGATCTGAAATAAAAAAAAGGAAAATGTATTCGCGACTCCAGCGCTCGCCTGCCCACACGCTCTCCCCGTTAAACTCTCACTGTCTACATTTCTTATTCATGCTGATGTTTGTAAAATTTAATTTCGCCGACCTACGCCTGCTGATTATTGCTTAATTTCATCTTCGGGGTGGCTGTCAGAATCGCAGGCGCCAGACTAATTAACAAGTCCGTGGCGTTACTTACACACACACAGACACACACACACACACTCACACACACACACACACAGGTTTGTCTTACTCTACTTATGAGGACCTTCCATTGAAATAGATATTAATGCAGCTAATTAATACTACACTACACCTAAATCTAACTTGAACCTTAAAAGAAACCTTTTGGTTCTTTTACTTTCATTTGTTTTTAAGAAAATCTGTAGTATTTATTTTTTTTTTTTTTGTGGGGACCTGCCAAATGGGGACCAGTCAGATATTCCTATCCTTTTGGAGAAATTCAGTCCCCACCAAGATTTAAAAACATGCCCACACACACACACACACACACACACACACACACACACACACACACACACATACACACACACCCACGTTTACTTTTGCACCATAGATCAGAGACTGGCAACGCTGCCCTCTTCATGACTTGTCCTCTTTTTATTAACAACCTCTGGTTTCCTTCATTTGTGGCTTTTTATTTTTATCTCCAGCGGGTTTTTTCACGCTACTGATTTTAGTTTTGCGCCTTTTCTGTTTGCCTTACTGTTTCTTTTGAAGTGCCGAGACATTTGGAAGCAATGAACAAGACTCTATTAGTGTCACTAAGGTAAATGGGTGAAAAACATTGTGGAGGTGGAGGAGGGTTTTTTTTTTGGTAAATGGGGGCCAAAGATCCCTTGGTTTCCCTATTCTCCTCCTCTCCTCTCCTCCATCTGTCCAGGGTCGAACTCACTGTTATCAAAACATCATCCATTACGGAGCTGACAGCCTCATCGGGGGACCCGGGACCCTGCGAAAAGCCGTGGGGAATTTCCGTCACTGCCCTGCGCCGAGAGGGGGAAAAAAGTAGGGAGGGGGTGAAGGGAAAAAAGAAAAATGAAGGAGAGAATGAAAGAGAGGAGAGGCGATTCATCATGAGAGCCCGTTTTTTTCCCCCTCTCTTTGAGGTGGTAAGCGAAGATTGGTGGAGTGAAGAGAGATGGAGAGGCAGGGGATTATCAGAAAATCCAGTCGCTCCCTGTCTTTGTGTTTTATTCCTTCAAGTCACGATCTAGAGGTTGTGAAGTCATTTTTGTTGATTACGAAAGATTATTTCATGTTACAGTGCGCAAAGTACCTAGAATTTAACAGATAAATAGGTTTAGTAATTACAAGTAATTTCCACATACGTTGCATTGCGTTGTCTTTTACACAACAGAAATGCAGTAAATTCTCTGAATTTTATATTTAATAATGTAAAACTTACGAGTTATACTTTGTGTTTTGAAACCAGTAGTAACTGATGTAGTAAAAAAAATACCAAGGACTTAGTGCTAAAAAGTAATACAGTAGTAATAAATCCTGAATATGGACAAATTTATCTAATATTTCTTATTATGACATTATTATAAATCAAATATAAGAATAATCAACCTGTTTATCGATGATTTTACACATTTCAGTCTAAAGAGTGTTAATGTTTTCTAGAAATATAATAAAAATCTAAATGAAGGTGAGTGCTTATACTTCAGTGGGCGGGACTTGTGGTTTAGATAAAATATACACTTTATCTTATGTGTTAAATACATTAAATATGCTAAAATGGAAGAGAGAAATGAAACATAAGAGAGTTAAATGCAAAAAAAAAGCATTATAGTGTTGTAAAGACATTTGGACATTTAGTGTGTTCGATTTCACACCAACATTTCATTTTTGAATTCTTGGAATTCCTCTTATTTACAGATAAATTGTAAAATAATTTTCCTTATTTTCATCCAGCCTTTTGCACTGTATGTTGCCTTAGTTTTTTTTTTTTTTTTAATTAATTTAGTTTACTAATGCTGTTAAGTGTTCTTGCTAATAAATGTTTAGGCAAATATATTGGTTTTGAACGTATAAATTAAAAAAAAATTCATTTTGAGAAGTTTTGAAATTCAGAAATTCGGATATGGAGGTATTTTTCTTGTGTGGTTACTCCAATTAAAAAAATACATACACACACATACACAGTATCTATATAAACACACAATATATATATATAAACACATGTCATTCAGCATATGTATACTACACATTGATAATAAAATTTCTCATTATTATAATCTTTTATCAAAATATGTTATGTTAATACAATATTGAATTTTACAATTGAATAAAAAAATTGTATTTCTGTGTTGGAGCGAGACATCTGTCTGTCATTGTCTTCAAAAGTGTCAAAATAACACCTACATTACTGATACTATATTACTCTTCCTTTGTATCTACACAGACTTACACCAACACTATAAGTGTTCATTTATATTGCAATTGGAATTTTGCAATTAGAATTTTTATATGTATAAGATCGTCTGAAAAGGAAACATACAACAGCGTAAAATGGAGGCAAAATAAGGAACCCGAGCAGACAGGCTTTATCTATGAGCTTGGACACTGACGGAAAAAAAAAAAAAAAAGCTTCCCATCCAGGCAGGCTAATCTCAGAGGAATGTTGGGGAGGTGGCGATAATTGGAAACGTCCGTGATAAAAATATTGTTTTAGTTGAAAAACACTTTAAAAGACTCTGTGGCAGATCTACTACTTATTATTTATTTATTATTGTTATTTAAATTCCTTGTTGCGTTGTTTAAAATGAAATGCTTCTTGATGGTTCCATTTGTAGGTTTTTTTTTTTAACATAGTGTCTCTATATGCCTGTGCACACACATGGTGTGTTTTAAAGGTGTTTTAACTTTAATTCCCCCAGAATTACTGATAATTAGGGCACTAACAGTTTTACTGCTCCAGAAAACAGGATAATCGCCTCCACACATACATACACACACACGCACGCACACACACACACACTTACTTCCTCAACACCCAGGGAGCAAACCAGGCTCGTTCAGCTGTAAACCACTAAAGCTCACTAAAGCTCACCCACCATTTGCTAGCAGAGCAATAGCGACAGGTGTTCAGCACCCAAACGCTGGACCGTGGCCGAGTTGTTAACATCGCTGACCTGGGGTCAGATGTAGCGCCGGCCTCTCTGTATTTTCGGCTCCTGAAGAGATTTAGCATCTGATCCGGGGTCAGTGCGTAATCACACACGGCAGTTTTCTTCATTTCCGCGCAGATTTCCTCCAGGATTACGACAAGCATTTAGGGGTTGTGTTGCCCTTGATTGCGGGATTGTTATTCGTAATTACTTTGTTGCTCGGCTTTTAGGAACCAGAATACAAACGCATTCAAATTAGCACCACTGGCACCGCCGTTTCCTGTTGTCCTGTTGTTTTTATGTCTTTTGTTACAGAACTGTTTATGAGTCGGGTTGTGATCATTAACTGGCGTGAAGAATTGTTGTAGGAAAACAGCTCCTGATTTATACTAAAAGATTTGTAGTTTGTTGGCACGTGATACCAACAAATAAAGCGTTTGTGGAATTTTGTATAATTCAAAACTAAATCTAGAAATTTCCAAAGGGAAAAATTCACAACTGATCCATAACTTCAGCTACTTTATTGTTCTAATGGCACATTAAAACATAATTTACTCATAAATGACATATTAGGTAACCATTAACTAGCTAGCAAGCAAACTTCCTACTTATTTAGTTGTGTTCTAACAACACAACAAAATAATTAGTTTAACCTTAGCTAGCTTGCTAGAAAGCTTGCCTAGCTTCTAGCATCAACAAACAAACCTATTGCTGGAAAAGGTACCTTAGCTAAGATAAGTTAGCAAAGCTGATCACATGACATCACAGCTAGCCTTTATTTTCACTTAGCTTAGCTTAATGTAACCTCTCCAGCAGTAGGTTTGTTTAATGGTTTCTATTTATTTGTATTTAATGGTACAAATAGCTGTTTTATTTTTAGCATAGAATTAGCAAACACACAAAATATGGTTAACTAGCATCCATGCTAAAGGCATGAGGACATTAAGGACATTCTAATGGCTTAATTAAAATGTATTTTTAATTGATAATGCTTTCTATAATTTGAGCAACAGGGTAGTACTTTCAAAGTCCAGTTAATAGTACAACACTGAAAATAAAAAGATAACCTTTTGCAAATAGCTGTACTGTGCTGTCTGTGCTAATAAGCTAGCTCAATTTTCTGAATGCTTCCTTGCTATGTTTTGTGGGTGTAGTGATGAAAGAAAATGCTGCGTTCAAATAAAAAAGGTAATAACTCTGAATTTCCGACCTCCTAATAAGAAAAAACCAGAGAAAACACCCTCTCAACTGGAAGCCTTCCTCAACCCCTGAGTTCAGCATGTGACATCATATCAACATGGCTGCTTGCATCGTCAACAGTAAACAAAACGACATGTCTCTGCTTTTAAATGAGATTATAATAGTATTTGCTTTAGATTGGTCAACATACAAACGGATTCGTTGGTTAAATTTATAACACTGACCAAACAGTTTGCTGTTTTGGGAAAGTAAATACATCATGAATGTTAACTAGCTACCTTCCTGCTAATGAAGACAAGTTTTCACAGAGACGTCTGTGTTCTTCTCCACTTTGTATCTCAAACGTACGAAGTTCAAAATTTTGGTCAAGTTCAGACTTCCTTCCTCTGCGTAGAAAGCTCTCAGTGCTGCTTACGTATCGTATTGTGTGATTGGTTCTCAGGTCTCCAAGTGCTTTCGTTAATGTTTTGGTTTCAGTGTCTCCACCCCTCAGAGGTCATTGGTTTATTTTCTATGTCTCTTGTGTTTTGTGATCAGTTAATCACACTGTGTAATACTGTATATTTCTTCATCATGGTGTATTCTTGCTTGCTTTTCACCATTCTAGTTACCTTGTATGTGTTTTTTCTTCCAATTCCAGTTCTTTGTTATGTTCTTTTATTAAAACCGTTGTGCATTTGTATTTAGTTTCCACATACTTCCTTGTTCTCAAGTCGTCACATAACGCAGCATTAGTGTGTGGTGTTTTCAAGATAAGATAAGATAAGATAATCCTTTATTCGTCCCCCAATGGGGAAATTTGCATTGTTACAGCAGCAAAGGATAGGAGACATAATACTTATAATAGTAATTATATACAATCTGAGTGTAAAAGTATAGAAATATAAAAGAGACACACCAAGAATGCACAAAAACACAAACACACAACAGTATTAAACTGACCCTGCATCATTGCACTGTTCCCATGGGATGTGGGGTTTACCAAAGATTTATTGATTTATTTTATTCTTCCTCCGACACAGCTCTGTACAGACTGAGAAAAATATATCGCAGGATATCAGATTAACTGTATACATGCACTCAAAAACCTGATTATTAGACTATAATCCAGTTTCATGAAATGTCAGAAATCTGATAGCAGCTTCAACTTCAGGAACTTTTCCACTGGATTTAAATTCCTGTATCGGAGACTGCTATCAGATAATGATCATATTATTATTGTGTATGTAAACACACTTTAAAAAAAAAGATTTTATGATCTGTCATAAAATCAGTATAATTGATGTGTGTTCTCTGTTCTGTGTTAGCACCCGTACCCCTCTGAAGAGCAGAAGAAGCAGTTAGCTCAGGATACGGGTCTCACCATCCTCCAGGTCAACAACTGGTGAGTGTGTTTTTAAGTGTAGAGACACAATGACACACTGTAAAGTTGATGTAGTTTGTGTATAATGATACTAAAAGTTTGCGCTAATGATGCTTTAGTGTGTACAGAGTGATGCTAGAACTGGTTTAATATGATTTTGCTTTCATATTCTTCGTATAAAAGACTTGGTGGCCATGATTTAGCTAGCCTCAGCTAGCTCATCATTAGCTACCGTATGTTCCAATCTGTATTTTTCTGAGATCAAGTTCTATTGGACCGCAGCAGTTCTGAGTTCCCTCGGTGATGGTGACATTACAGAATGTTGCCAGATGGTTCTAGAATGCAAGTTCAATTGGAACTCACCAATTATTTTTCGTTGTAGTTCTGTGTTCCTTTGGCGACAGTGACATTCTAGAATGCTGCAAGATTGTTCTAGAGTGTAAGTTAAATTGTAATGCACAAAAATCTTTTTTTCAACAGTGACACTCTAGAATGTTGCTAAATCATTCTAGATTGCAAGTTGATTTTGAACACACCATTGTTTCCCCCCGTTGTAGTTAAACGTTCGCTTGGTGATAGTAACGTTTTTGAATGCTGCCAGATCATTCTAGAATTCGAATTGAATTGGAACGTACCAATTTTTTTTTTCATTGTAGTTCCAGTTCCCTTGACGATGATGACTTTGTAGAAGGTTGCCAGATCATTCTAGAATGCGTGTTGAATTGGAATGTACCAGATTTTTTTTCATTGTAGTTCTGCGTTCCCTTGGCGACAGTGACATTCTAGATTGTCCCCAGGTCATTCTAGAACACGAGTTGAATTGGTACACACCCAAATCATTTTCGTTGTAGTTACGCATTCTCTTGGTGACAGTGACAATCTAGACCGTTGCCAGATCTTTCTAGAATGCGCCTTTGCATGGCAACAGTGTGGTCCATTTTCAGAACAGGTGAGGGGGCGGCACGAGGAGTGCAAACAAGCACTTGTCAAATTAAACAGAATTTTCACAGTGAACAGCTGGACTGGTTTATTTAAACACATACACACACACCCACCCACACACCCAGACACACACACACAGACACACACACACACACAAAGGCTGACCGCTGCATAACCCCACATTACGGTGAGGCCAGGGGGACGTTTTATGATGGTGCGACCCATGTGTTTTTAAGTTCTGAGGTTCAGCAGCCCAAGTGTCCCTAACGACACATATGAATTCATTCCTGGCCTGGGCTTGAATTAATTAATTGTACAGATTCAGTACTTTTTCAGTACTTGACCTTTTTAAAATGTATCTTATGAATTATGAACTTCAATCATGATGCGGTTGTGTTGTGTAGCGTGTCTGGGCGAATAACCTTCATTCGTGTCTCTGCGAGAGCGCCTTAAATAGCTGTAGCATATTTACCACGTGCTTTGTATTTATGGTACATGCTTGCCGTGTGAGTGTGCGGTGTGCGTGTGTATATGATGAGGAGGCAGAGCCTGGTGCTCGTAAAACCCAGCCTCATGGTGTGAAGCGAGGGGTCAGCCAAGGGTCAAACTTTTACCCCTAAAAGAAGGGGGCAGGATTTGCAACCGTATGGGGTTTTGTTCTCTGCTCTGATTGGTCACTGGACAGGTGGCGTGTCATAACGGAGCTGATTTATTGGCAATGGTGCTGATCTGGGGTCAGTTTTAATATTCATATACTTGCTAATACAATGACAGACTCTCAGAAGAAAAGCATACTAAACTGTACCTTTCCTTGTCGTTGAGGTGGTACCCTTAAGTGTACAAGTTTTGTACATTTCGTATCTTTTACCTAGAAAAGTGCATGTAGTGTAAAGCTTTAAAGCTTGACTCCAAAAGGTAATTACGGTCCATTTATGTAACTTAAATCTTGCTAAAGGTACACTATGTCCACATTTCCAGGTACATATTAATGGTACAAAAGATAAAGGTGACAAGGAAAGGTACAGTTTAGTACCCTTGTTTCCCTTGAGAGACAGTGGAGAGTGATGTCTGATTTAAATCATTTCAAATGGAATCACTTCTCCTACTTGCTTTAATGCTCTGAATCTCATTTAAAGTCAAGGACACCTTTTTTAATATTTTCAAAATGGATTCATTTGTCCTCCATAAATTATTTTAGCTCTTCCCATTTCTGGTGCGTAACCTTCATTAGCTCAGCGCCAGCCATTTGTGCCGTACGACCCCCAGCTTTTTTCAAGGGAACAGGAAATGGAACCGTGTGCCCCGAGGTCAAACAGTGGGGACATAAATCATGTATGGACCCAGGGCACTGGCACCTTCAGGTCAGAGGTCACGAGGGGGTTTTTAGACTGAGGAAGACCAGAGCTGCACCTCTGCTCAGTGTGTGACGTCATGGGGTCATAGAGTCAAAGGGTGAAAGGTCAAGCACTGTAGGGGAGTAGATACTAAAAGCATTCTGAGATTGTGCCTGTACACTGACATCCCTGACATTAAAGGAGTACTCCACCGCTTTTCCAACCTAATCCCTGTTCAGCGCATCTGCAGTGTGTGTGTGTGTGTGTGTGTGTGTGTATGTGTGTGTGTGTGTGCGCTTAATATGGACTAGAGGTTCGACACGTTTCTCACGTTTCTGAATTTAAAAAAATAAACTTTCAAAACAAGTTTAAAAATTGTATCACTCCAATAATAGTTTTTTATGAGAGAAAGTCTCCAAAAAATCTGTAAAAGAAAATTTTGGTGCTACTCTGCCAAAAAAACAAAAAAAACAAAAACAAAAAACAACATTCTGCATCTACGTGTCACGATTACGAAATTTTTCCGACAGCTAATTTCTGTCCTATCTATTAATTTAACTAGTATTTATTTATTTAATAGTTATTATTTATGCCACTCTTTGACTTTATGGCCATAAAATTTCCATGATTTGTACAACAAATTGTCATTGTTGTGATATGTGGTGTTTATGCGGAAACTGGTGTTAAACAGTAGCCCTGTGTCTGAACTTCATTTATAAATACGGCTGACTCAAGAACTCACAAAAATGTTCTATAAAATATGTGTTTTTTTTATTGAGGGAATCCAATGACTGCCCTTAGACTTTCATTATGAGTGAGTTTGGTGTAAAGAGGTTTTATGTTCTTTTCTCAGGGAAAACTATGTCCAAATTCGGTCTAACAATCTGGGGAAAGACCTTCCCACTTTCAGGATAGGTTCCAGGTAGAACCTCTTTAAAAAACCAGAACCCGTTAGCCTCCTAGGAGGCTGTGTTGGTGCGTCCATAGTATCATACCTCCACAGCTTTCCTATTAATTTCCCTGTTGTTTAGGATGAATAATTGAATACTAAGCTGCAAATCTAAGAGGTTAACCATCTAAAGAACCATCAAGAAACCATTTTTTTCTTAGAATGTACACTACAGATGCAGTAGATAAAGATTTGATTCCTTTAAATCCAAAGTATTCTGTGATGAGATGAACTGTGACATATAACCAGGCTGCTCTCACTATATTTATCTCTCCAGGTTCATCAATGCCAGGAGAAGGATAGTCCAGCCGATGATCGATCAGTCGAACCGCGCAGGTGAGTCCACGCTAACGCTGTCCTACTCCCGCTAAAGCTACTTGTCTCGTCTGTGCTCTCACACACTTCCACTAAGTGGGTCCAATACAAACCAAAGACGTTAACAGAGTTCCAAGGGTCTTTATTAAGTGACGCAAAACGAATCGCTGAACCGAGTGATATATTTCATCCTTCTAGTCTCTTTTCTCTCTCTCTCTCTCTTGCTCTTTTTCTCCTGACTGTTTGAATCTTGTTTCTGTTGAGCTGTAGTAAAGTTTATGGGCTGTGAGGGGGGTGTGCGGGTCGGGCAGGCTCCAGGCCGAGGCGGGGAGGAGGGCCGGGGAAGTTCAAAGGCATTTCTGTGGGTCTGAACTGCTGCCCTCATGCCAGTTAACCAGACACAGCTCACAAACCCCATACGGACTGTACACTAATGGGCTTTGGAGGGAGGGGAGCGGGGAACGGGAATGCACGACTGCAACGCTATAGCAGTATGTATTTGATTTTAGAAGGGTTCTGACGGGAGTGTATGTCGTTGCAGTAGGTCATGGTGGGCCGTACACTCCTGACAGTCAGCCAATGGGAGGCTACATGTTGGACGGACAGGCTCACATGGCTGCCAGGGCCCCAGGTGACATTTTCAGTGCACATTATTGTACTGTTCACACATTTAAAGGGGCAGTGTGTAATGTTTAAGAGTGTTTCTAAAAGTGCCCTCTAAGAATTATATGCTTTCAACTTTAGACTGTGATTTACAATTTTTTTCTGGCCCAGAAATTAGCTCTGCCTCCAGCTGAAACAAAGCTGCTCAGCTTTCCACTTGTACTTAAAAGGCAACACACATAGCTGCAAATATGCTTCATAGTTATTATTGCAGTTAGAATTCACCTTATTCACTTCCTTAGTAACAGAGTCAACTTCCTTAGTTACAGGATCAACTTCCCAAGCTACAGCATTAACTTCCATAGTTAGAGGATCAACTTCCATAGATACAGCATTAACTTCCTTATTTACAGGATCAGCTTCCTTAGCTACAGTGCATTAATAGTTAGCATTTAAAGGTCTTTCTTGACCTTTAGGAATCATATGCCATGATGTATACCTTAGCAAACTGTGATTCACTGTGATTAACATTCCTGTGTAATTCCTGGATACTTTCTTTATTTCAGGCTTCTGTGTAGATTTTCTTAACCCATAAATTAGCCTCGCCTCCAGCAGAAACAAAGCTGCTCAGCTCTGTTCCTTTTCCTTAAAAGGCAACACACAAGGCAAACACAGATTCAACAGGGGCTTGTCAGGGTTTTTTACTGCAGCTGTAATTCACCTCACAGGCAGCAGAGGGCTCTGTATATTACAAACTGCTCCTTTAAACACATTTACACAACAGGTATCAGGTATTTGAATTGTACTAGAATGAAAAACTTGTAAAACAGAAAATGATTTTCTCTCTCTGTCTCTGTCTCTCTCTCTCTCTCTCTCTCTCTCTCTCTCTCTCTCAGGTTCACTGGGGATGGGGATGGAAGGTCAGTGGCACTACATGTAACCAATGTCTAGTGCATCTTAACACCTACCCAGGTGTCAGGTAAGTCCAGTCAGTTTGGTGTGTGTGTGTGTGTGTGTATAAATGTTGATATGGGGAAACTTTCTGTCAGGATACTTTTATTTAACTTTATTTTAAATGGAATCCAGCGTCAGTGCGTTGTAATGGTCAGTAAGTTTTCCACCATGGGAAAGTCTTCAGGACAGAGGAGTTTTTTTTTTTTTTTTCAAATCAGTTTCCCCATTTCCCATTCAGAGATATTGTTTTGTGAGTGAGAGAAGTGTTATTGAGTCAGAGTGAAAAATGATGAAGGAAAGAAAGGACAAGCTGAACAGAGAGAGACAGAGAGAGAGAGAGTAAGAAAGAGAGAGAGAGCGAGAGAGCTTGTTAGTGCCTCTGCGGGAGTGCTGCTTTTCTCTCCCTCTTTGTGATTCATTGTATTCAAACAAATACATCTGTCATATCCCATAATGCCCTACAATGCCTGTACAGTTGACCTCCACCCCTTCTGCATGCAGTCCACAGAGCGGAGAGTTTACCCTCCTTAATCTTGCCCTGTTTTTTTTTCTCTTTTCCTCTCCTTTGTTAAATTCACTTATTATTTGCTCAGCTGTTTTTTTTTCTTTTGACACAAACACACTGAACCTAGTTAGCGGTTGTGTCCCGTGCTGATGTCACCGGGCGATATTCTTATTGCTATTGCAGTTACAATGGCGTTTAATGGAAGAAAAATTATTAAGTGATAACAGTCAGGTTTCACTGTTAGTCCCTAAAAACAAAATAACAAGAGCTTCTTTTCTCACTCACCATTTTCCAGGGACATTTAATGTCATATTACTGAGAAATCCAGCATAGGAGTAGTGGAGACGTTGGTAAAAAACTCAAACTCTTAGTCCCAAAATGCAATGCAGCTATATGATGCACCAAATTACAGCAGAGACTCAACTCGGCTAGTTAGTGATCTACGAGATGATGAGCACGATGGTGTTGATGGCAGTATTAACATGAAAGTTGAAGCTTTGGAAGCTGATGTGTTTGAGCAGAGTGCACAGATAAAGAGGTGAGCGAACGGGGCAGACTAAAGGACTAAAGCGCCGCTGCATTGCTCTCTTTATGTAGAGATGAAACAAGGATTAAATCCCACTGCACCACTATCAGCAGGAAGTTCAATGACATTCTGGTATGTGTTTATTATAAATCTTTGATGAGCAAGTCGTTCAGAGTGTATTTTTCCTTTAAAAGTTCCCTCATAAAGGTGTAAAACTTCCGTCTCATAGGAACAAAGAAAATACAGCATCCACCAAACAACATTTGTAAACACTTCATCAATACTTCAACATAAACATATTTAAAAGTGTTTCGGGTGGAGTTTTAGCTTAACTCTATTTCCTTTTCAATGAAATATAGTTCAAGTTCCCTTTTCAAAGAGAGTTCCAGGTAGATTCCTTAAAGGTTCTTCTGTTATCTTTCTGAACCCTACAACTTCCCTATAAGAACAGGTTCCAAGCAGCACCTTTTTAGGAAGCGAAAGAACCCTTAACCCTTGGAGAACTCTTCATTTTCCCAAGAGTGTGGTCTGAAACTGAGAACCAGTGACACAAGAGGCATGGGAATATCTCACCTCAAGTTACATGTCATTACAATAAAAAGTGTAAAAAATTTTTTTTTACAATATATTATTATGGTAACTAAATAGGACCTTTATTGCTAACGCTAATGCTAACTACACTTCCTTTAAGCAGAATAAACAGCACAAAGTGATAAAAACACCTTACATATTTCGTAATCGTCGTCTACGATGACTGGATGGTAAAATGTTCTAAAAGCCAGAAGTACAACATGTAAAATCCTCCACGGTTGTTTTTATTTTTATGCCGCTCATTAGGAAAGTCCCACAGCTGAAAATGTAGTGGTTTGGCTCTTAAAAATAACAGAAAGACGGGCCAGTTTCTGAAAACTTCGTCTGGGTCCTTGAAGCAGCATTGGCTCCAGTACTGACAAAAGAAAAGAGAAACATTTTGTACATTGTAAACGCTGATATTTCTCTATTCACTGCTGTTTTCTGCCTCTGAGACCGAAACACACTGACTGTTTGCTTTGGGTTTTTTTCTTACAGCACCAAAGATGGCGAATCGTCAACGCTACAAATCCCAGAAGCCTGATAAATTACCTCTCCGTGGCTTAAGGAATGCAAGTGCCTCGCTGCCACCATAGAGACTGCTGCAGCAGGCCGTTACAGCCGTCTCGTTCAAAATGGCCGCCCCAGCTGGAGTCTGGCGAGGACTGGGACATCAATCATAATGGGTCAAAAAAAAAAAAAAAAAACAATAAAAAGAAAACCCCTCTATTACTCCCAGCCTTACCTGCTGTAGGCCTGGAGACAAAGACTGAACTGCCTTAAAGGATAAGGACACTCAAATGTTAAACCTCAAAAAATATTTTATCCAGGTGTTTATATGGTTTTATGGTGTTTCTTTGTCAAATTCTAGAGTTTAGAGTTAAGGAAGGCCCAAAAATGACCTCCCATAGATGGCTACGAGGAAGTCATTTCCTACTGTTAGCATAAAAATAATGATCAATATCACGTTGTTGGGTTATTTTGTGAATTATTAATGTATTTACCTAAATATTTACCTCTGATTTGTTATTTATGTATTGGCTGGAAAGCAGAGATTTTAAAAGCAGCCTTGTAGCAGGAGTTACTTTTATTCCTTCAACAAGATGTTCTTAGTTACAGCATCAACTTGCTTAGTTACACCATCAGCTTCCTTAGTTACAGCATCAACTTGCTTAGTTACACCATCAGCTTCCTTTGTTACAGCATCAACTTGCTTAGTTACACCATAAGCTTCCTTAGTTACAGCATCAACTTCTTTAGTTACAGAACTAACTTTCATAGTTACAGGATCAACTTCCTTATATTTATGGCATCAACTTCCTTAGTTACAGCATTAACTTCTTTAGTTTCAGCATCATCTATCCTTAGTTACGGCATCATCTATCCTTGGTTACAGCATCAACATCCTTAGTTACAGGATCAACTTCCTTAGTTACAGCATTAACTTCTTTAGTTACAGAACTACCTTCCTTAGCTACAAGATCAACTTCCTTAGTTACAATATTAGTTAGAAGATCAGCTTCTTTAATTACAGAATCTTAGTTACAGCATTAATCCCTTAGTTATAGAAGTGACTTCCTGAATTACAGAATCAATCTCCTTAGATAAAGGATCAGTTTCCTTAGTTATGGAATTAACTTCCTTAGTTACAAGATCGTCTTCCTTAGTTACAGCATCAAATTCCTTAGTTACAATATTAACATTCCTTAGTGACAACATTAAATTAATTACTTATAGCATCAACTTCTTTAGTTAAAGGATCGTCTTCCTTAGTTACACCATTAACTTCCTTAGTTACAGCATCAACTTCCTTAGTTACAGTATTGACTTATTATTTACACCATTAACTTTCTTAATTACAAGATCAGTTTCCTTAGTTACAATATTAACTTTCGCAGTTAGAGGATCAGCTTCCTTAGTTACAGCTTCAACTTTCTTAGTTACAGCTTCAGCTTCCTTAGTTACACCATTAACTTTCTTAGTTACAGCATCAACTTCCTTAGTTACACCATTAACTTCCATAGTTACAGCATCAGCTTCCTGAGTTACAGCATCAGCTTAGAACTTACAACATCATCTTTACACCATTAACTTCCTTAGTTACGAAATTAACTTTCATCGTTAGAAGACCAACTTCCTTAGTTACAGGATCATTTTGGCATCAATGGAGGGACAACCACCTGAAAGTATCTCCGTTACCGCTAGGCAAAATGGCAGTGGATGTATTCTGGGCAACACGCTGAATTCGGAAGGGTCTTCCTCCAGTGTTGTTGTTCTGTTTGAAAGTTCTCCAGAGTGAAATGACTGCTGCGAAGATGTTGAGAAAAGCATGTTCATGTGTCTCTGTAAAAATGGTACCCACGAAAAAAAACAACCTTTTCGGATCACTGTAAGCAATGAAAAATTTTTGGTGCATTGAGACAGTAATGTCTAAGCTTTCGTGCCAGCTTATATTCTGTAATTCATTGTTTTCCAAACTGGTGCTTGGGCCCCTCAGATGGCTTTGTACAGGTGTGCTGGGAACCGAGAGAGAGACTGAGGAACAAACTGCTGTGGCTCGACTGCAAGTTAAAATTGATGATGTGCAGAAACGCATCACTACCAGGAGGCAAAAAAAACACCTTGCATAAGATTTACAGGTGTTCCAGCTCTTTATCAAAGACTCAACATAACTTGAATAGTCCAAAAAAGCAGTGTATAGCCTGTTTAGCTTTTAGCATTATGTCCCATTGAAGTGTATTTGAGGTAACTTCTGTGCTGCCTCAAATCCACCCCAAAACCATGCTGAATGAAATATGCATTTTGAGGTTTAACAGTGACCTTTAAGAAGTTAAAAACAATTTTCTCACCAGCAGCAGGAGGACCTGCACACATTTTAAGGATCTACTTCATTGGGATCTACATGGACGTACATAAAAAAAAAATTAAAAAAAATGGCAAGGCCTGGAGAAGGACAAAAAAATTGCTTGTATTGATGGTACGGTTGATTTTAGATGACATAGGCACTAAGCTTGCAAATTTTTAAGGTTGATTGTATAATTTTGTAGTGCTGCAAACACCAAATGCAACAATGTTTACCTTTACAAACATGCCGCAGATGCATTGATGTTTTAAAAATGAATGTTTATTGCGATTCTTATGCGATCTGCTGCATTGCATATCTCTCGAATGAGGAACGGTGCTCAAAGAAAATCCTGAAAAAGAAGATTGTAAATGTTCTGGTTTGCATTGGTACACCATGTTCTGTATTTTCCGCACTATGTGTGTTTGTGTGTGAGAGTGTGTGTGTGCTGTTTTCATAAAACTTTTTACCTCAATAGCTGATGGCTGTTTTTTTTTCTCTGATGGCTTTTGAGCAATAAAGTGACAGCACACTGGAGCTGAACGTGTGTGCCACCTGTAGGACACCCGAGATACTGCGCCGTGTGAATATTGAGATACATGTATTATTATTATTATTATTATGGATTATATTTATTCATATGGCAGACACTTTTTATCCACTTAATGGATAAAAGTGAGCCTGAATCCAGAAGAAAGAAAAGAAATCTCAGTTCCAATCTAACAAAGTATGCATTGTGTAATAGATAGTGTGATATTTTGAAAAACATAATACTGGCTTATCATACTGTGAATTTACTTCTATGTACTTTTCACTGTAAAAAAAAAATTCTCTGTTAAAAATATGTTGTGTGAAATGTGAAACAATGTGAAATGCAGTTAATTACAGTTATCCATATCCAAGTAACGTCTATATTGCGTAAGAAAGCAAACATACACCATATAGCACATTATGCCCTGTACATCACTGTACTAAGGAATAAAACTCTCCGTGTTGTGCTGTTATAGGAAAATAATCAACGATATGGTGATTATGAACGATATGAACGATGATGCAGCCTGATATGAAGCAGAGGTTCTGTCACCACACCAAAGTGGATTATTTTCCTGTAACAGCACAAGTGTTTTATCAGTCTTATACCGCAGAACTTTGCCAATGCTAGCATTTTTATTTATTAAAAAACAAAACATAATTAAAAAAAAATCTATTTATAGATACATTTAATGTTGCAGAACGTCCTCAAAACAAATTCCTGTTCTCACTTGCATCATGGCTGCTGTAAATGTATAAGTCATTCCTTCACCAGCCTTTTTTTTCTCTCTCTCTTGAAGTTAAAAAGATTGAAAAATGCAGCTTGTCATGTTACCGAGAAACCTGACACTGGAGACTCCTTCCATAAATGTTAAAATAAACGTCGCTTTACAGAAAACTTCATATCAACTATTATCAATTTTTTTCTTTGTTAACTAACATCACGTTTTAAAAAAATCTGTTTGTTATTAGACTTTGATTATGTGGAGCATCTGCCATACAAGTCGCTGTGTAAATTACTGTGTTACTATGGAAACAGTAACATATTGGAATGAGCGCATTAAAATAAACTTTGCAGCCGGAACCACTTTGAGAGCTGCTGTTATAGACAATTAATCAACCTTCTGACCAGTCAGAATGTATATGGTTATGGCTTTGTGTAATGTTTAATAGGTCAGTGATGTATAAATCCGGTGGCCATCACACTTACAGGAAAGCAAAGGGATTAGATATCAGCTTGGATCAGGTTCAGACTCTGTGTGTGTGTGTGAGTGTGTGTGTGCCTAGAGGTAGGGGCTCTCAGGTTGCCCCATGAAAGCATGTATAAGGGCAGGAAGTTGCCCTCATTTGAAGAACTAATTAGAATCATTTAACTAGGAAACAAAAACATGTCAAAGCCAATGTTGTAGATCAGGAGAACTCAGGGCTGGAGAGAGTCTAACCGGTCTGTATGGAAATCTTCCCGTGTGACAAAACGCAGACAGAAGCGCTTTCAGTTTAATAAGATTTAGAAAAATTATTTAGTTCTCTAGATATAACCATAGGTAATATAATTGTCCCATATTTAATCCTAATGATGATTAATAATATAGTAATTTAATACTGAATTCCTGGCATCAGAATCGAGGTCATTCCTATCACCGTGAAATGATTTAAAAGGATGGTCTGGCCAAAAATGAAAATTATAGCAAAATTAATAAAAATCAGTATTCCACTGACCCAAATGTAGTCGATCAGCCAAGATATGTCTGGTGTCTGATGTTCACTTATTTAGTTGTGGCCAAAAATTTACAAGAGATTATGAACTCTAGTCTAACCTCAAAAGAATAATAATAATAATAATAATAATAATAATAATAATAATAATAATAATAATAATTGTTTGACCCAGTTCTCTTTCCTTTAAATTCTCAGGATGTGTTGACAGGCCCAGATTTATTCTTCACACTCATAACTTGTAACTATTTGTTCATCATAGTTACAGAATAATTTGCTTCATACTGAACAAAGTTGAGGAAAATAAGATGAGGCTTTAATGGGTTAAAGGTGCGGTCAGTGATTTATTAGACAGAACTATTTTTGTGAAGTTTCTCCTCATGTTCAGGCAGCCTTAATGAAATATCTGCCCAGAGGCGAAACTTCAGTCTCTGTAGTGCCCAGGTTTTGTAAACATGAAAAAAAAAAAAAAATAGAAAAAACGAATGATGTGGACCACCATCATCCAACCAATCAGGATGAAGAGGCGTCTCTACTCTCCTGTCAGTCATGTTGCCTGTTAATTTCAAACTTAGAGCAAAATCACTGACCATTACTTTAAGACAAATCTTCAGCTCTAGAACTGAGTTCAATTTAATATGAATTTTTAATATTTATTATTCAAAAATTTTTACATCAAATGTGTCAGGGAAGGTCAAGGCTGAGCTGCACTCCCTGTCTTTCTGCAGTGAACTGAAACTTGACTGTGACTCATATGAATAAGTGCAGAAGTTTGCGCACTCTTATGACAAAATGAAGAAGACAAAGAAATGCTATTTATAACAGCAATACATTCTGTGTGTTGGGATTAATAGATTAATAAGGTGTTCCTTTATAGGCACAAGTAACAATTCCTGTATAGAAAAATCACGTACATTTCACATGCAATTGTGTGAATAATACATTATAATGTGAAAAACATGGGAAAGTGCATTAAACATGTTATCCTCTGAAATTGTGGATGTGAAATCATGTGATCACATGAAAAAGAATGATTCATGTGAGTAAATCACATCTAAAGAAAATGAAAAATTATCATGCAAAATTAAATTAATGTATTAATGTGTAGAAATAAAAAAAAACATAATAAAAAAGTAAAAATGTAAAAAAAAATGTCTGAAACATAACACCTGAAGTGTCTCCAAACCACATGTGTACATTTCACATGTGAAATTCATGTTTCACTAACAGAAGAAAAAAAAAGTATTTGCTTTTATATCTGCATTTTTTTTCTGTTCAGGTCTGGAGACTGAGAGGGTAAAAAAACTTCTTTTCATACCATTTTCCTGTAGATTTCAGATTGTAGCCTTGTTGCAGGACTCACCCACATTTCATTTTTAATATCTTAGAATGTGATTTGTTTGTAAATACTTTGTAAAATAGACTTACGTTTTACTTTTTTCCATTCCAAAAAAACATAGGGGGTGAAAACTTTTGCACACATATGGATGGAGTATGGAATAAGATTCTTTCCACAGTATTCTGGCCACATTAAAGCAGATTTAAGCTGAGCGTTACCAAAAAAAAAAAAAAAAAAAAGCTACACAAGTTGTAGGATTTATGAATCCTGACGTCACTTTGTGCTCTTTTTCACACACCCAGACTCAAGGCTCCTCTAATCAGCGAGCGATGACATCATCAGGACGAAAAAGCTGAACTGTGTCTATTCAGGAAATCTCAGACTCCAATAATCCACTGGTGCAGAGAAGACTCATCTATCAACTAAAGTACTTCTGTGTGTGTGTGTGTGTGTGTGTGTGTCTTAGGGGGCACATTAAGCACAGACAGACACATAAAGAACATTCAAAGGCTGAGGCAGCCGTATAGCAGTAAAAAAGAAAAAAAGAAAAAGAAAAAAGACAGCGAGATATGGTCATGTCCACGTGGTCATTAAAGCGCTGAGGAGATTTACAGGCCGTGGATCAGTGGGTAGACTAACTTATTCACAGCGAGCCATCAGCACAGAGTGAAACAGCAGGAACACTTATGATATACTGCACACACTTTCCTCTCAACACAGTACAACTAGACTTTTTTAACTGCTGTGCATTTCGGTTACAGCCGAACACTGTTTTGTTTGCTTGTCACTTAATTAAAGATTTAGCTAACCTTTAAACTAGCCGTGTAAGTCATGGAAGGAATAAAACACGTCAGGGCATGCTGTTACAGGAAAATAATCCACGACGGCGTGGTGTGATTACTGTTACAGCAGCATTACTGTTACCTCTCTGACTGTGATTATATTCCAATAACTGCATTCCTCTTACACCACAGTGATTTCCAACATTACAATTATTATTGTGTTAATGAATCATACTTTTTGTCCCTTTATAGTTACATTTAACATTGTGCAACATCCAAGATACAAGTTAGTTTGTTATCTCTTACGTTATAACAGCTATAATCATGGTCAATAGCAAATAAAAATGTGGAGCCAATTTATTTAAATACAAGAAGCTGCTTGAAGTTTAGAAAGTTATTAAGGTATGAAAATTTAATATGAGTACATCCTTATATCCATAACAGCAGAAACAGATGGGTTTAATAAACGTTTTAATATAATCATAAATCACTCGAATAAACCCCTTAACAGCGTTCAACAGCTCCAAAAAAAAAAAAAAAAAAAAGGGAAAAAAGGGAATTTCCCTCTGGGATTAAAAACGTCATCTATCTATCTATCTATCTATCTATCTATCTATCTATCTGTCTATCTATCTATTTCAGTTCAGCTTTACACCCTCTGCTGCTAATTTTGCCATGTTATACACAGAACCCAAACACACACACACACACACACACACACACAGGGCTAATTCAGGGTCCTCTTACACACATGACAACGCCCACTTTTCCCATGATATACGAGCGGCATTGGCAGGGCCGCTGGGGTTATTTGGGAACATTCAAAGGTGAAAGTGCTGTAACACAAGAGTGCACACAAACCTGTTTATTGGGCTAAAGTTAGTTAACATAGCAACGTCTCATTAACAAGGAGAAGTTAATACTCTCATCTCTTTGTGACATTAATAATAACGACAGCTAGACAAATTATGAAAAATAAATAACCAAGAATATTGGAAATTGTTCAGAATTCCTGAAAAGTACATTTTTCACCTTCACAGTACTGTTTAAATATAGCTATTTATTTTACTATACAGTATGTTGATATCACTTAAAATATATTTAAACATCTTTGGAAATATGTAAATCTTGTGTTAAATCTATTTAATTTTACTTTTTTATATGATGATATATAGTAAATATATTTGTAATTTGTATGCATGATACAGTATATATATTGCACATATACATACATAATATATACTGTTATGTTTTCTTTTTTAAATTTAGGATTAAACCATGCAAAATATCCTGCTTATAGCATGACTCAGTTCTACATTGATTATTCCACATGCTTAGAAGAAACCTAAAAATATTAGGTATAACTTTATTATACAAATCTTATGAGTGTGTAGATTCTGTTTACTTTTTTAAATATTTTGTCCGAAATATATTTTACATTTCCTAAAATCTCTATGGAAATGATTAGGCTTATATAGTCAATATAGCACTATATAGTCAAACGTTTGTGTACCCCTGACCATCACACTCATATGTGCTTGTTGAACATCCCATTCCAGATTTATTTCCTCTTTACTGTTATAATAAGCTCCACTCTTCTGGGAAGGCTTTCCACTAGATTTTGGAGCGTGGCTGTGGGGATTTGTGTTCATTCAGCTACAAGAGCATTAGTGAGATCAGGCACTGATGTTGGGTGAGGAGGTCTGGGGTGCAGTCGGTGTTCCAGTTCATCCCAAAGGTGTTCAGTGGGGTTGAGGTCAGGACTCTGTGCAGGACACTCGAGTTCTTCCACTCCAACCTTCACACACCATGTCTTCATGGAGCTCGCTTTGTGCACAGTGGCATTGTCATGCTGGAGCAGGTTTGAGCCTCTTAGTTCCAGTGAAGGGAAAATGTAATGCTACAGCATACAAAGACTTTCTATACAATTGTGTGTTTCCAACTTTGTGGTAACAGTTTGGGAAGAATCACATATGGGTGTGATGGTCAGGTGTCCATATACTTTTGGCCATATAGCGTAGGTCCATAATGATATCCTTTGTGTTAACAATGAGAAAAGTCAGTTTTTCCTTAAACACTTTACTAATATAAATATTGTGTGTCATTAGTATTGTTATGCTGTTGTGACTGGATGTTAAATAATTCTTATATAAAAAAACTGTTTAAATGTATTTATTACGTTCTAATTTAACGTTTCAGTGTATTTTTGAACTATATTGCTGCAATTGTATTTACACACCCTTCTGTAGTGATAAATAGTTTTGTTTTGTCAACAAACAAATAAAATAAATAATTTCCATTCTGATTGCGCATTTGGAGCGCAGATGGTATCCTCTCGAACAGGCACGCGCACTGGCTCATGGGAAAAAAACAGTAACTTGGCGGTTAGCTTGAATTAACAAACAAACCATGTAGACGTCAAAAGCAAGCTAATAAACAGATAAATTATTGAAACTAGGTGTCAGAAGTAAGCTGTTGGTTTAATGTTTCTTTAAAATATGCGCTGTAGGCGTCGGGAAACAGCATGAATGACGGGAGGAAGAACTGCAGCTCGACGCCGGAGGAAAACCAGACTGAGATACTGAGAATAACACAAAACAAATTAAAACTAAACAGACTGAAGAGGAGCCCGAAAACAAACCAGACTCCGAAATCAGACTTTACTGACTTTAGAGCTGAAACAGGTGAGTTGGTCGTCAGCCTGAGTAATATTACTGTTAATTAATATTAAAGTGAAAACATGTTGATGTATTATTACATTAACCTTTTATTAAAAGTGAAAGTAAAAAAACTGTAAGAGTTGTAAAGTAGAGTTGAAGTTTAACATTAGTGATATTTCACCCTAAAAACACATTCAGTTTCAGGTAAATAAGTCTGTATCTGGATCTGTATTCGGATTTAATCTCGAAGTGGGCGTGGCTTAAACCGGGTTTGTTTGCTTTTGAATTAATACTGCAGAAGTTTCTGTGATGTCACTTCAACATGGCGGCGCTCGAAATGAACAGTAAAGTTGTGTCCCAAATGACACACTACACACTCTACCGTCTAGTGCATGAATTTTACAAGGGTAGTATCGTCTTAGATGGGGATCCCTGGTGGTGTAGCAGCTAACGATTCAGTTCTCTCACCACTGCAGTCTGGGTTCGATTCCCAAATGACATACTATGCACTCTACCATATAGTATATGAATTTTAGAAGGGTATTATCTTCTCGATGGGGTTCGATTCCCAGGCTGGGAACCACTGGGAGTGTACTCTCCAAGCCGGGATAAAGTGGGAGGGTTGTGTCATAAAGGCATATGGTGAATTTTTGATATGTTGAAACGTAACTCACACAACGTGGGCTAATTTAAAAGAATTCAACTCGCATTCCTAAGATGTCTTGTCCACCGGAGTGTTGTCGGCCATCTTGAAAATTTCTCTCATCCGGCGTCAACGCCTGGTAGCCCCATCCCTCTTCCGCTATGTAAGCAAAGCTCCGACCATTGAGTGCATGAAGTATCCAATATTCCACACTTCGATTTTTCAGTTGAATAAGTGCATCATCCGGGAAATTGAAGTGCACTTCTTCTTGTTGGAATTTTCAGTGTGAACACACTACTGACACTATTTATACGTATAAGTATGTGATTCGGGATGCACCTTAAGTTCTCAGATTCCCAGTAGGAAAGATCCCTTGGAAAGGCTCTCCAACTTCAGTTGTAAAGTCAGAATTTTTCCAAAGCTCAGATTTCTCTGAGTTGCGATTCCATGACGTCACTTCATCATGGTGAAAAGTAAGAACAAGAAATAACAGCATGATTTAAGGTCTTTAAGCAGTCGTTTGAGTTTCTGTTTATATTTTAAATCTGGACCAGATATGTAGACAGTTTTTAAATCATGCGTGCACACTTATTTACTAACAAGATTTAGTTGGCTCTATTTTCCAAACTATAAACAAACTAGTAGTGTAATTTTAAACCACAGCGACCCTGACCAGGCAGTTACTAAGGATGAATTAATGAACACTGTAAATTCATCTGCACATTTGTGTTAATGGTCTTTCTTTGTCTCGTGAGCTTCATATCTGATCACTAGTGCAAGTCCACATGAACGTAAAAACTTCCTGTCATGTGTTTATTGTTGGTTGCATCCTTTAGGATCTCAGTCCTGCGCACATTTTTAGTCTCAATCAGATGCCCTGTTAACCTGGTGAGAAAAAGAACAGTGCATCTCATATTTGTATCTGTTTAGAACATATTATAAATTCAGTCTGAAAAACATATCCTTATTTAGTTACATCCCTAAAACAGACAACAATATACACAGAGTTCTCAGTTTATTAGCTTCACTTGCCGTTTATTACCTTATATACAGTATATACTTACTGACTGTGTCCCATATTGCTATGTTCAGTGTATTAGTCCCACTTTATCCCATCCATTAATAGAAATGAAAACTATGTCAGAGCCATTGCTGTGGACCTTGAAGGGTTAACATGGTTTCTTGGTTATCTCTTGTATCAAACCACTGGATTATGAATAAAGAGGAAGTGAATATAGACTTAAATGGCAATTTCTTTTTTCCTTTTCCTTCTTTTATTTCACCACTTCCAGGATTTATGTCAAGATGCATCAGTAATTCCTAAAATTGAGACACTTTAAGTACCAAGAATGTTCAGTAATCAGTGCTTTCACTTGCAGGTGACCCCAACTATAAGTACAAAGAGTATAATGAACTCAACATTGTAAGGGGTTAGATAAATGTCTAAAGTATGTCAAAGAGTCTAAAGTATGACAAATCTCTTTTAGAGTCTACTCTAAGTCTAACATTAAGTACATAGATACATAATTACAAAAAGACAGCTCTTTCATATAAGTAACTAAACTGGAGATACCTACAACTACCTACATCATGACTTGACCTAATTTTGTGTAATCAGATTTCAAAACACCGACCCGTGTACCGAAGGTTGGTTTCAGGAGCTCCGTTACTGAAGAATCTCCAAACAACGATTCTGAATTTCAGCATGAAATCATCTGGGATCCAACATCACCCGCGACTCCTGTCAGGAACGGCAAGTGGGCTTTGATGCTATATACTGTATTGTTGCTCGAGGGATAAATTTGTGATCATGTGATTCTGATTTAGGACGGGGCCGGAGGAGGACCGCTGTTTTCAAATCAATGGACATATCAGACATCGTCAACAGGATAGCTCCAAAGGTTGTTAGCAAACACTCAATGACTCGGTTATATACTTTTTGTTGAGATGTACATCAGCGTCGGTGTCCTGGTTTTGTATTTTAGAACAAGAGGCTGGAGGAGGCAGAGTCTTCTTTGCTGCAGTGGATTGGGGACACGGCCGTTCCGTGCACACCAGAAATCCGAGAGCCCAGGACCAAGCCCAAACCGACAAGGTCTGTTCCTAAACCACTTTGATATTGGCAGTAAACAAATAACAATACAGGTGTTTGGTTGATATAGATTTTATTCCCTACATAGTGCACTATTTTGTAGCCATGACTCCAAAACCATAGTGAGAAATATCCAGATCACTTAAAATGCACTGCATTTTTAAATGACCGACTGCAGCTAAAAAAAAGCTTTGTTCCTACGCAGACAAAACCCTGTGGCTGACCTGCTGAAGTTAGCAAAGCAGTTTGACTTCAACATGATCCAACAGGAGGAAGCTCATCTCCAACCAAACCCTCAGAGCTCAGCGGAAGCCATGAATGAAGACCATGATCTGTTTTTCAACGAGAACGACCCACCAGCTTCACCACAGACACACTCTGAAGCTGACAGACCACCACTGGGTTTGGAGGACACCAAAATGAACGGCGATGATCCTCTGGGAGATCTGGGTCCCATACAGGAATTGGATGATGATCTGGATTTGCTCTTCGAGGGTTCGACGCAGGAGGTCAGCGGCGGCCTGAGCCAGGGTTTCAGCACTCGTTCTCAGGACGTGGCTAAATTTTCCCCTAAGTGTGATGTGAATCTTGCTGCTAGAGCGAGAGCTAACTCGGTAAATGTGTGTGGTGTCACTCGAGTGGGCGGAGCTTCTGAATCAAGCACCATTCGTGTGTGCATGGCCGCACCAACACTCAGCACGATCAAGCAGCTGCGAGTAGCTGATGATTTTGATGACGACTGGAACAATGATGATTTGCTGGACGACTCACTGGTGATGGAGATGACCCAAAACCCGGAGCTGTTCTCCGCACCTCAGTGCAGCTCGACACAGAAACAGACGAACAAAAACAGCGGCTCAGCAAACACCGTTTACCGCCAGAATGGTGATAAAGAAGCGAAGTCTGGAGAAGTGCAAAGGTTGAATCAGAGACTTGAGAGCTTTCAGTGTGGCCAACACTGGAACAGGGCTACAGGAAATGAGAATGCTAGGCAAAGTGGATTTCATGCAAAAAAGAGTCCAGAAACGCAGGTTTTTTCTTCCAGCAAAGTTCCATCAATGGTTCCTGGTTCCCATAGTGTATCTAAAACTAATTGTCAACCCAAGAAAACAATGGAAATCCAACGACCATTAGCAACCACCAGTGCTAACTCCACGTGGAAGGTTCAATCTCCGACTACAACCTCGTTAGTTTCCAGATCAGACCCATCTAGATCTGTTCCCTCAGCCACAATCGCAACAACTCCCAATTTCAGGATCAATAAGGTTACTGAGGAGAAGGAAAGCCACCCAACCGTGGAGGATGATGTCCTTGGTGACCTTGCAGCTGAGGACCTGGACTCCATCTTTGCGTCAGATGACATCTGGGACGACGGGGCAGACGACGATGACCTGTTCTGCGAAGCATGCGGGAAGGTGGAAGAATCCATGGCTGAACCTGAACCTCCCCCGAAAGCATCCGTATCAAAATCGGCACCACAGAGCAGTCGTGTGCAGAGTAGTGAGAACACCATGGGTAAATATGAGAGTGTGTTTGTGCGGCCGTCTCCATCTAACGCTCAGGTTTATCACTGCAGCGCTACTGGGAACCGAGCGCCATTGAATACCAAAGTTCTTCCTGGAGCACATAATAATAACACTTCAGCACTGGACAAGAGTACGATGAAGTCGTCTGATAGAAAGTACAAATTTAGCCATGTTAAAAGCATTACAGGAACAGGAAGTGCCGCCTATAATGCCGCTAGACAGGTTAGTGAGAGCGCCACGCCAACCACCGTGCAATCATATCAAAGAATTCAAGAGAACCATCAGTTCAAAAAGCCTTATAGCACCTTTAATGCTGCACCGTCTGTTTCCAAAGGTAAGAGAATTCCAATACATATATTTCTAATGCAACTCCATAATTATTGGCACCCTTTCAAAAAATGGGCAAATGATATACTCTCACTAAAATTCTTATGATGTGGTATTATTTTCTATTTGTAGCATTGATAATTGCTAACTTTATTTTCCATGTATTTTAAATTATAAATAACTGATATTACATGGAAAAATGAAAACAGTATGTCTAAAAAAGTTCTTTATGCATGATTAATTAAAGATGGCAGATTTTCTAAATTGAATCTTGGGTAACCTAAAAAAAAATTAAAACGTAAGTGATAAGAAAATATTACTGTGGGTAAAAAAGTAAAAAGTCCTTACTTAAGAAAGTGACAAATTGTTTTCCATGGTTTATGTGATAAGAACACACAATCTAGTGCTACTGCTAGTAGCACTACTTGACATCTTTATACTTTCAGTATAAAATTATAGACTAATAAATATACAAATGCATTTATTTACTAAATATTTTAAATATTTCAGGATATAATTTAATTTTAATGTGCTCACATGAATGCTTTCGCTCTCTACAGATGTGAGTAAAGCCGTGGTGACGAGATGCAGTGATGCTGAGATCGAGAGGAAGAAGCAGCAGGCCATGGAGAGGCGGAGACTCCGAATGCTGGCCAATCAGAACCTTCAGGCTCCTGTATGACATCATGTAACCACGAAGATGCACGAAACTGACCCGGTGATAGTGGCAGGTCTAAACTATCCAGCGCTCTGAGCGCTAATTTGCCCCGTTTGGAGATAAAACACTGGCCTGGATCTTCTCACGGTCAGTCGTTCTGAACAGAATCTCTAACAGCTGAGTCTCAGCAGGGGCTCGTCAGCTGAATGTGTTCTGCTCCGGACCTCAGAAATCCGCTCTGTAGCTACAGGAAATCAGGGGACGTTTGGAATTTTTGCAGCACATCTGTCTGTCTGGCACTTTTGAATGGTTGTAGTGTTCGTATGAAAATGTTCCTCACTGTCTCTAAGTCTTGACTGTCTTTCAATTTTATTCCTGATGAAACTGGTCCTAAATTTTTTCTATTTGTTTAGGTCTTGTAGATATGTGTATTATTTTTGTTGTACAGATGAAAAAGAGATCCAAACCTCCAAATTCACTCACTGTGAATTGAATAATATTTTAATAATAATGTTTTATGCCCATTCTATTAAAAATATCAGTAAAACCCATCTCCCAGGTACAGCACTTATTAAACACCTAAATTGCAGTTGTAGTGTGTAGAATGAGATGTAGACGATCTCCTTCACTGAGACTGACAGAGGCCACGCCTCCTTCACTGAGTTTGACACAGAGGCCACGCCTCCTTCACTGAGTTTGACACAGAGGCCACGCCTCCTTCACTGAGTTTGACACAGAGGCCATGCCTCCTACACTGACAGACACAGAGGCCACGCCTCCTTCACTGAGACTGACACAAAGGCCACACCTCCTTCACTGAGACTGACACAAAGGCCACACCTCCTTCACTGAGACTGACACAAAGGCCACACCTCCTTCACTGAGACTGACACAAAGGCCACCCCTCCTTCACTGATGCAGAGGCCACGCCTACTTTAGTTCTTCATTTCACACAATCAAAAGTAAGTTTGGCTTAGTGATATAAGAAAGTGCAATATTTAGTGTTTAGTAATCTAACATGCACAAATTGCAATGTTTCAGACATTTTCAGATGTCGTAACTCAGTCTGGAGTGACGTGACCAGATCAGAGGTAGATTCAGGTGAGATACAGCGCCTCTCTCACTGCTGAGCTCACTGACACCTGTGTGACTGCAGCACACCTGAAAGATGACTCCTGTTGTTATCAGGCTGCGGGGAGGTAACTGTAGACAGCACTGTGTTTAAAAAAAACACCCCTGTGGCCATGACATGTCGTCATTTCATCTGTCTGAATGGCAATGCTGGTAACACTGCGCCTCTACAGCTGTGTGTGTGTGTGTGTGTGTGGGAGAGAGTGTTTACATTAGATAGTGTTCAGGTTTAATATGCTACATGTAGAAAGAGAAATGGGCGTGGCTTCTGGGGTCCCAATGCATTTGGAATGTTAGTAAAAGGGTTTTGTATCTCTGTTCCTGAAGGTATAATGTAATTATACACTCAAAAGTACAACAGCACTTCCTAAGGGCCACTTATGTGTGAGTTTTAAGGATCGAAAGATTCACTTTTCCCCAGTGATGACAGGCACCAAAACATCAAGACCACCTCAACCACCACCACCCCTTCACCCTGTGACAACTTCTATACTGTATTTTGCAAAAGCAGGAATGAATACCGCAATATAGAATTATATAGAATCCTGAAACGCTGCACTATTACAGTTTAGTATTTTTAATGTTATGATTTTTCTGTTTTTTGTTGTTCTTTTACATAGAAAATGAATCAGTATGCTAGTTCATAGCAAAGAGATTAATTTCCTTTTAAACTTGTAGTTTACATATTTCCGGTATTTCCCCCTCCTTTACCCAATCTCTGAAAGCAAGACTTAAATCTTAATTAACAAGTAAATCCCAATTTCTTACAGACACATTAAATACATTTGTTTTATTAGGATGTGACCTTCTCCCATAACTCTCCCAAAATCCTCTAATCTGCCACGGTGTCATTTTTGAAAATACGTTGCATATAACCTAGAATTGAACATGTGTTGTGACCCTGATACTTCAATAATCGCTTAATAATTCTGTACAATATGTTCAAATACTCATCATTGATCCACTAAATTACCTGAGAATGTGAAAGATAAGAGTGTGTCTGTGTTATGTTCCCACAGTGCTATGTTCACTCAGCTGTGTATTCCTTCAATATGGTAGGGGTCATAAGGTCACCAAAGGTCAGACCTCCTTAGGTAGTAATCATAGACAGTATATATACGCATATGACAGTGGTGTCAGTTTGCCAACGTGAGAAGTAGTCGGACACGTGACTTCACGTAACCACATGAACCCCAAATACAGTAGCTACTAAAAGTTATTTTAACCCTTTCATGCATAGTGTCCACACTTATGGACAGTCAATTTAAGGCTCTTTTTTGTATATTTTAGGAAAATATAAGATGTAAATCACCAAATCACTTTACAGCATTACTGTAAATTTCTGTAGCTATCTAGATTTGTCATTCTCAACCTATACTAACTTTCTACATTCAAAAAATAAATAAATAACAAAAAACTTTAAAGTAAAAAGTGTTTTGTGCCATACTCCACTGAAAGCCTTAGATTTTTAGAAACTAGGGTTGTTTTGTTTGTTTAAACTAGTGGGGGGGTTTTGGGGGAAGATTGATTGATTGATCGATTGATTATTTACTTATTTACTTAATTTACTTAATTATTTACTGTGTAAATTGTGTATGTTCAGAAATTATATTTTCTAGACCTTAATGTTAAAAAATTTTGAACATTGGAAGATTACGTTTTTATTTTCTGTCATACTGTTTTAGGCTTTTTAACTCATGGACAATCCATTTACTTTTTAATATTTGATATTTAGACAGACTCAAAATTGATATATCATGCAATTTTAAGTGAAAAAAAAAAAGTCTGGATAATTCATATAAATAATTTATGCATGAAGAGGTTACAGCATTAAGAAGACATTAAAAGATCTATCTTGGATCATGGAGGGATTATTGATGTAGCCAAGATGCCCAGTTGAAGTAGATACAGCACCATTTTGACCTCAGTGCTGCTGAATTCTCAATTCTGACTGGTCAGAAAGTGCAGCTGCAAATCACAGGTTTGTTAATGCGCTCATTATAATACTCTGCATGATCATTTCTATAGTAACAGCTCAGTCACTCTTATAGACTTGTGAGAAGACGTTCATTAATCACTTTTGGAAGGAGTCTCCAGTTTCAGCGCTTTGTAACCATGGTAATATCTTCAGGACAGAGGAGTTCATGCTTTTTGTTTTTCTTTTTCTTGCGAACATGAAAAGCTTATTAACTTAATAATTTTTGTCTTATTAAGTTAAGAAAATAAAGAAAGAGAAGCTGGTGAGGGAATGACTCTTTATAGCTGCTATAACTTGCGTCATGGATGTTTCACAACATTAAGTGTAGCTATAAATGGATAAAAACTAATTTTTAATCTTTTTTTTTAAAGGTAATTGTTGTAGCAGAAGAGGAAAAAACACATTGGGACATGTCTTTGAGATGAAAGGCTCTGTGAAAGCCTACACAAAGGAAAAACCCTACAACAGTGTTTTCCTATTAGAAAGTGTTTTAAGTAGACCCTTAATCATCCAGTAAACCCTTAAAGAACCACTGAAGAGCCATTTTTACGAAGAGTGTATGTTACCTCTTAAGCCATTTCATAACTACATAAAATACTGACAATTTCTTTGAAGAGCAGGCCATCTCCGAGTACAATGGAGCTTGTTTCTCTTTAAACGAGCCGAAAGTGAATCTTAAAGAGGTTTAAAAATAGCCCTGCCTTGTCGTGTCCTTTTTTCCCCCGTACTGATAAACACGGTGTTATCAGCGACCCACATGGAGCTGAAGTCACCCGAGAGCGCCGGTGAACTCCCCATGACCCCGCTCTCCTGTCCTCTCCGCTTTACACAGAGCTTCTGCCTTTCATCAATTATTCCCCTGTAACCGGGCGGGAGGGACACCGATACGGAAATCTACGCTGGCTCTGTATCTACAGCGACACCGAGCCGCCGGGGAAGCAGAGCGGCACCAACTAATACCTGGGCAATGAGCAAATCCGCAGACTCTGGGTCTCCTTACCTTCTGTAAACCTTTTCATCCTGGCCTTTTGAGTGCTCCTTGTACCCAGTGGTCACCTGGGGGGTAGTCAGTTTCACTGTTGCCCCCCTACAATGATGCCCTGCTGAAGAGAATCCTAGTACACAAAGGTTACATCCTGTGTTTTCCTTAAAGGCCCGCTGGAGGTCTGCTTTCAGCTTTGTTCCAAACAGTAAACTAAATAGTATGATGATAACCTGGTGTAGGCTACCTACAGGTGCAGTGGCTACTTCGAAAACCATGGTGGGGTGCTCTATTTTGGCGTATTATTTATTATGGAGGTATGTGATTTGAGATTGAGATTATAGATTCTGGGACTGCAGCTTTTGGGGCTCAAATCACACAGGCCCACACTAGCAGATGAGTAGCTTCTGCTGAATTCTCATTGGTCAGAAGGTGTTGATTAGTTTCCTGTAACTGCAGCTTGGACAGTAGTTTCAAATGATCGGTTTATATATTTAATAATAATAAGCGGATAAAAGTGTGTTGTTATTTAAGAAAGAAACCATGTAATTGCTGATATGTGTAAGTTTCTGTATGTGGATATATATTTACCATTTATGGAAGGAGTCTCCAGTGTCAGCACTTTGTAACAGTCAGTAAATTTTTTTCTCAGTAACATAAAAAGCCATATCTTTTTGTTTGTCTTGTTAACTTCGAGAGAGAGAGAGAGAATAAGAGAGGCTGGTGAGGGAATGGTGTTTATAGCTCCTATAACGTAAGTCAGAACAGAAACTAGCTTGCCTCACAGACGTTCCACAGCGTGAAATGTAACTATAAACAGATAAATAAAAGTATGACATGACATTGTTTAATACATTGAAAACTGTACTCGTTGGCAAATTATTGCTGTGGTATAAGAGGAATAAAACACTTTGGGATGCGCTGTTATTGGAAAATAATCAACTTTGATTATTTTCCAATAACAGCACTACCCCCAGCTGATTTATTTCTTATTTATTCAATTTCATTAAAGTAAATTAAATCATCTTAAGGATTTTTTTGGTTTGTCTCTCCGGGGGAACCATTTAAAGTTCCACGTAGAACCTTACAACAAAGAGGGGGTTTTAGAACCTCTTTAGGAAACTATTCAGAGAGACCCTTTTTTTCTGGAGTGCATGACACAGATTTGTACAAATGCTATGCTACAAATGAATTTCGTTCAATTTTATATAAAATGGAGACGTAAAAATAGTGCAAACTCTGACTCCGCCCCTAACTGTGAACTTTAGCACTTTACATACAACTAGAGTCATGCAAACTGTTACAAATTGAAAAGTGTGAGACCATGACCAGACCGCGATCAGTTTAACTCGCTAACTTCACCATGTCTGTTACCTGCTATCTCTTTGTTCTGTGGTGCATGATGGGACGAGGTCATGCAGAAAGTGCACGCTGTCCTATATTTCTACTTATTTCTACAAAATAGGAGGCTACAGAAGTATGCAATATGAAACACAGCTAAGAAGTGTGGACATGAGTGTGTGTGTGTGCGTGTGTGTGTGCATGTGTGTAGCGGATAGCTGTAACTGATAGAGCTTCTAATTTGTCTGTTGTCCCTCACCTGACGATGACTGATAGCTGCAGGTATCGCGTCTCACAGCGCTGATCCAGGATCAGTCCCTGTGACTGTACTCATCAGGATATGAAAGATGACAAACTGACCTGGGATCAGCGCTCTAACTGACAGACCTGTTCTTGAGTCCGGTCCAGTTTCCGCTCAGGTCTCTGAAAAACAAACACCGTGTTGGAAACTGTGTGTTCCCCTGTGTGTGATATTGTAGCCCCTGGATTACATTTACCTCTCTACCAACTACAGATGCCTCGCACCGATAACCCGGGCCGAGTTCACCAGTGTGGGTTTGAGTTAAGGTAAGCTGTGAGTGGAACATCATCTGAACAACGCTCGGGGCTTATGCAAAAAATTTCTTTGGGAAGAAAATCCCATGCAAAGCTGCACATTTGTCTGAAACTCGCATTTAAAGATCAAAAGCACAAAAGTCTTTAATGTGAAAGAGTGAAAGCTCTGTGAAAAAAACTATTCAACACCCATCTGCTTTTCTCTCATGAACCTGAGATCATAAAGACAAATCATATGTAAGAGTGATGTATTTAATGCTGTTACACTGTGCTGTTATAGAACCTAGGTTCCTCAGAATGAAAGGCCTGGAATGTTGCTGGCACAGAGCTCTATCTGTAAGGAATAAAACACTTGGAGTTGAGCTGTTGTAGGAAAATAATCAGGGATGGTTTGGTGTGATGCAGCCCAGCACGAAGCAGAGTTACTGTTACCACCTCAAAGTTAATTATTTTCCTATAACGCTATGTCCCAAAGGATTTTATTCCTCTTATACCACAGCAATCTTCCAATTTTTTATTTATTAAAGAATGACATATACATTTTATCCAACTAATATTGTGGAACGTTCATAGAACAAGTTAGTTCCTGTTCTCAGTAACATTATAGCAGCTGTACACAATCATTCTCTTACCAGCCTCTCTTTTTCTCTCTTGAAGTTAATAAGAAAAAAAAAAACAAAGCGTAAACGCCTCTGTCCTGAAGATCTCAGAAAAAATACAGTTACAGCTTTACTTCTGCCTGTTACAAAGCGTTGACACTGGAGACTCCTTCTACATAAACGCATCCTCAAAAAAACTTCATATCAATAATTTTTAAAGATCAGCCACATAAGTGCCTCTGTAAGCTGTTACTAAAGAAACAATAATCTATTAGAACAAGTGCATTAATATAAACCAGTGATTTGCAGCTGCACTACTGTAAGAGCTGCTGTTATAGAAAATTAATCAACACCTTCTGACCAATCAGAAGCTTTCATCTTCTGGATTAAGTTTCTATAACAGCATGACAAATACTGTCGTGTGTTATTCCTTACCTTCTGAGAAATACCATGTTAGTGTATTGTGTGTTTGAAGCTCGTGTCATGTTTGGTCTCATTCTGTTAAAAATGTGAATAATCAGAGCTCTGATGATGGATAAAGTGCGACCATCTCTAGTCACGATGCCCAGTTGGCTTAAATTTGAAATGATTCTTACGATTCGAGGATCAGGACGTCTGCTAATGTTTTATTTTAAAAGAAGAGTTTATTTCTGCCCGGCATCGACTTTGAAGCTCTCACATCTGGAAACCCTGGAAAACAAATAAATTAAAAAAATATTTTGGATGTTTAAGATTGTTATGGTCGTATGCACAAGCTTCTTTCTTAGTTTGCACGTCATCATGGAAGCTTCAGTAGAATATAAAAGATCAGTAATAATTCTTTTAATAAAATAATGATAATAATCAGGTTGAAATATAATCCACTTGTGTGAGGTGTTTGTGCAACACTGGAACAAAAGAAAATTTCAAAAAATAATGGTACCCAACTGTACCTTTTTTGTTGTCACTGATGTGGTACCTTCAAGGCTACATCTTCTGTACCTTTAGTGTTTATGCATTTTTTTCTCTGAGTTTTATTTATGAATTTTGATGCATAAACAATTTCTCTTCCTCAAGGATCAAAAGCCAGATATATAAATGTACATAGCTATGCAAACAAAAGTGCAGTTATATACATTCTCACTTGAGATAAATATATAATAATTCCAATGCTAGTATTTATACATTTAAAAATAATTTTTGATGTACCTTTTATTTAAAGATTTACTCTAAGGGTACACTTTATAAAGGTGAAAGATAACGTACTAAAGGTACTAAACAAAGCAACACAGAGAAGTGTAATTTGGTACCTTTATTTCTGAGAATGTAGTGAATTTATAGGTTACAAACTCATCTACTTCCTGCGTGAACAGATGAGAGCTCTGTTAAAGGAGTTATGGTAAAGGGAGCACACAAGAAAAACTTTATAGAGATTAAATTTCAGCTGAAGAGGAGTGTGTTGTGGAGCAGTGAAAAGTCAGGCACATGGATGCAAAGCTGCTGGAGCAGAAATGGATGAGTTGTTTAATGATTGGTGGCGTTTCCAGAAGAGCGCGCGCTCTCCACGAGCACAATTAGGAGAATTCAGGAAACAGTGACTAATGATGTGGGTAATGGAGGAGGCTTTAGTACAGTATGTGTGTGTGTGTGTGTGTAAAACATGGGGATCTCCACACTCTCAGTGTATATTTGCAGTGTAGTATCAGGTAACACTTTAATGTTTCAGATGACATCTGTAACACATCTGCTGCAGAAACAGCCATTTTAGTTTGTGTGTGTTTGTGTGTGTGTGTGTGTGTGTGTGTGTGTGTGGTAAAACGGCTCACCAGCTTCTCCACAGTTTGCATTTGTGTACTCAAATTGCTAAATTAACAGTCATGTACCTTTTATAGGCCATGATGAAAGACAAAAGTGTGGTGGAAACCAATCTTGGTCACAACAGAAACAAATAAAGGTCAGGGAGTTCTAATTTTAAGTTTTGCCGCCACCTGGTGGTGGATCTTTGTTACTACACCAATCGTCTACAATTGTGGCTTATAAACTCACATCCTTGAAAATTAAGACAGATCTTTACTACAAAGTACTGTATGTGCAAAAAATGTGATGTTTTGTCAGTGTCTACATTTAGAAGCAGTTTCTGAGTATTTGTTGTCCTTTTGTCCTTTTTCATGTTCTCTTGTTTGTCGTTCTAGCGATCATTTACTTTGCTTCACTCAGAAAAAAAAAAAAAGAGTACTAAACTGTAAGTTCCTTGTCACTTGTGTGGTACCTTCAAGCATACACTGTTTGTACCTTTAGTGTGTATCTTTTACCTGAAAAGGTGTATGAAGTGTTACTCGAAAAGTTCAAGTTCATCTGTTTAGCGTGAAATCAGATAAATTGGAACAGTTTAACAACTTCGCAGCATTTATCTTCTGACCTGATTAGTGAAAAGTCTTTAAATTTATTACAGAGCCCTGACAGTGGAACTGCTTGTTAGAAATAACATAACCTCATTCATGTTACTTCATGTATGATGGTCAGCATCAAACAGTTTTGAGGTAAGAAAAATGACACACTTTGGCTGTTTTTTTTTTTCCCCATGAAGATTATAAACTTGTCATGACTGATATATCACACACATTTTTGATACGTATATTTATACGATGGACTACTGTAGCAAAAATAAGCATAAAGTTAGTTCAAGTTATTTACATTTACAATGTAATCGTTTTCAAGATGTGCCAAATTACCAAACATGATGATAAAAAATGGTCTTTACTCCTTTGTCTTGACAAAAGGTTTAGCTATGCTTCTTTTCTTTCCTTCACATGTAGATAGTGAACACCTTGGAGATTTCAGAATTGTATCATCTCTCAGGAGATTTTAACTTAGACATGTTGGAAACTGAAGACTCATCCTACCTTAAATCCATTTTAAAAGGTAAACTACATTCACATTACCATGTGGTTTGAGACATGACTACAGAAAGACACTTGATTTTCTTGAAATGTGAGAAGTCTTTCTGGAAACAATGCATAGATGTTTCTGTATAAAGTACAGAACAATAAGAGACTTTAAGTTTAACAGTTTATATTGTGTTTTTATTAACACAAAGAAGCTTTATAGAAATCCAAGGAACCAATCTAATCAAGCTGAATGCACCGATGGCAAGGGAGAAAAAACTGCAGGAACATTAGGAAGAAAAGCTGAGAGAAACTTCACTTCACTGAGATCATCTGCTCATCATCTTTCCTGCTGTTCTACAACATATCCAGAAACACTAAAGATTTTGAAGTGGTTCTTCTGCCCCCTTGTGGTAAACCATCAGCACTGCATTGTACAGACCAACCTGTACCGTAGCTTATTAAAGAAAAAAAAAAAAAAAGTACTTTTTACATCTTATACATCTTAATTGTGTACTACTATGCACTCTTTGTGACTTTTGTGGTACCTTACCTTATGTTTACATGCTAATGTGAATATAGTGTTCCTTTAAAAGTACATTAAATTAAAGGTTTTTATTCCTTACTTGTACAAGTAATCTGGAAGATATGTAGAACACGATTAAAAACAAAAAAACAAACAAACAAACAAAAAACCATAGGATTAGGTCATGGCCTTAGCAAAAGTTAAGAATCTTTAATGACCACTGTTGTACCTTTAATTAGCTTTTAGAGGAATACTTTAAAAGTACACTTTATACACCTTTTCAGGTACAAGATACATAACGGTACCACCAAAGTGACAAGCTACAGTTCAGTACCCTTTTTTTTCCCTGAGTGTGTGTACATAAGTATGTACTTGAGTAAGGAGTGCCTGATTTTTGCAGGATAGGAACATCTCAGCTCACATATCTCCATTTTTTTGTTTGAATGTACCCCTTTAACCCCAAAAATAATCACATAAGGAAGCAATTTTCCATCAAATAAAGAAAAGCAGGCAGTCTTACGAGGTTCAAATGTTTTATTTCTCATTGTCATGAGTGGCATTTCAATGGTTCCCACAGCATATGACGCAGCATGCAGAGATGAAGAGGCCCAAACAAAAAAAAAATTCAACAAAAATCCTAAGACTGAAATGCTGTTTTCTTCCCCCATAGCACCCCTCCCCCCTAAAACCCACCACCATCACACTGATATCATACGAGGTAACAAACTGACCGATCCCCAACATAAAGTTATAGAAAGCACTGAATCGAAAGCAAAGAAGCACTAACTGTAACACATGTAAATAACAAAAGTCTGTACAAAACAATTCATCCAAATCAGGAACTGAAAAAAAAAAAAAAAGAAAAGCCCAAAACACAAGACCCGGTTTCCACAGCACGCTGCTTCCAGAGGGCCAAAGTGAAGTTTTGTTTAATGTGACACTGATTTTTCTGATTATTATATTCATCTCGTTATTATAAGAAGTATGGATACATGATGTAGTGGAGTAAGTCATTTCCATATTTAAAACATTTACCAAAAAAAGTTTGGCAACATCCATATATTTATATGCAACTGTCATTCATATAATATCAATTCTTACAATTCATTATGTAAACAAGAGGATTGTTTTTTAAATGTTTTCCCAAAAGTCAGACCTACATGCACAGAGAAAAGAAAGACACCCGCCCATTTCATGCAAAGCACATCACCAGACCGTTAAAGGTCTTTTTTTTTTTTTTTTTTTTTTTTAATTTTTAAAAATTTTTTTGGGAAAATGCAAGTCGTGCAGCGCGTGGTTTAGAAAAAAACAGCAGACGTGCGCGAGAGAGAGAGAGCGAGAGAGCGCATCCTGGTGGTCATCTAGAAGGCGACTCAGGCTATAATCACTAAAAAAAAAAAAAAGGCAGTAAGCAGAGCTAATGCTAATATTAACGCTAACTGATTTACTGCCAGTGCTCTGCAGAAACCTCGTAACTCAAATGGTCACATCTTTGTTTTTCCAGCATCAGAGGCTCTTGTCTATTTATCGTAGTGATGGCAGACTGAAGTTAATAAGGTTCCATGAAAATGATTTTAAAAGTCTCAAATCATACTTGTGTACTAAACAATTTCTCAGTGTTCATAACTGGATAAATAAATTTTACATGTAGCACAGGAAATCTTTCAGGTCAGCTAGCTACCATCAAGTAGGACTGAATAAATCTAGTGTGGTGACTGAGGCCATGCCCCCTGATGCCATGGAAACCACATACATTTACAGTATTTAACTAGCTCTGTAGCATCATAGCTAACTCCTCAAGCTAGTTATGCTTAGCGACGCTGATGACAAGACGTCAGTGTAACCAGATGAGTAAAGCTAGCTGTAGCTATATTCAATACCTTGGTTTTCTGGCTCAGTTAACTTGCTAGCTGTTTACGTTTATGTTAAGCTAACGCCTCTTGTTGCAACACTCACTTGTTTATTTAATAATAAGCTACCTCTGGGTGTAGTGACAGTTTCCCAGTTTTTTTTTTTTTTTTTTCCTAATTCCCCCCAATTTTCTCCCTAATTTGATCTTGGCCAATTCCCACCCACCCGCCAGCCCTCCCCATGTCACGCCAGCCACAAACTGGGGATGGAGAGGGCTAACACGTTCTTCCTCCATGACATGTGAAGCCAGCCAACTGCATCTTTTTAAACTGCTGCTCATAGGAAGCGTAACACACTCCAAAAAACGTGCTATCTGCCCTCTTCCTCATACATGAGCTCACACATGCCATTGTTTGACGCTCTGATTGACAGGGGAGAGACAGTATGCCCCCTCCCACCCAGACAGCATGGCCAATTTAGCTATCCAGGTTCTCGGCCACGAAAGGCTTTACCTAGTAATCAATATAGTTAGGTGACATTCGACTTAACTCGGAAGTTTGAAATCATAAATGGGAATTACATCAGTTTTTAGCTTGGTACGTTTGAGCTGCAAAGTAGGGGAAAAACATGGACGCCTCCCTGAAAGCATGTGTTTTGTTGTGCAAACATTAGTGATCAGTGAGTGTGTGGAACTGTGTGGTAAGTGTTAACTCTATATAATATACTCTATAACGAACTAACCAAATAATACTCATTTAAAGTAAAGATGTTTTATTAACTGTGGATGCTGTGAGCAGCCATGTTCACCTTCCTGAGCTCCTGAATAGGAATTCAAGTTGAGGGGGTGCTTACTTTGTTTTCCTCAGAAATTCTGAGTTACGAGCTTAACAGTGTGAGTGAACTGTGTCTAATACGCAAGAACGGACCACCAAGACATTCTCGATTAGTATGTCTCATGTACAAACCACTTGAAAGTATGTTTTTTTTTGTAGTCACAGCGTGTGATTTGAGACTTTTCGCACTTGGTAAAGACAGAATTAAACTTTTTTTTTCCTGCTGAAAATGTGTAGAAGTACAAAGGCTGCATCTCAACATCCATCCTCCAGCACTAAATGGTACGCCTACATCAAAACACAAGCACTGGTGTGTACTAGTTTAACCTACAATTTAGTATGCAAGTATGTGGTTCAAAACATAGCCAGGGTTTCTTCTTCTTTTAAAGAGAAAGTCAGTCCTGAGGTTTCACATGGCTGGAAATGAAAAAGCGTGAATGAAATGTGAACTTGCGCTCAGCTTAGCCGCGGTGTAGGAAACAACGGTCGATATGAAATGCTAACAGCTCAACCTCACGACTCAAGTCCATCCGTCCTAATATACAAATAAAAACGAATCACAACTTTACAGCGCTGCCCGCAGTCACGTTGGAAATCTAAGCCCATTCAGTTTTTTACGTGCTGTTCTGTGACTCAACCTCCACGTCTTTTTTTTTTTTTCTCAACGCTGACTCCATAGTTAACACGATCTTGTTCTCTTCTGTTATTCGATAAATGCAAAATACACAAAAAATGTTTATAAGGATGCAGATGGCACTGTTCCATCCTGTGTGTTTGTGTGTCTCCCAATCTGACGGCTGGAAACCCCTTTTCGGGAAAAAAAAAAAAAAATCACTGACAAAAATTATATATATGTATATATATCTATATTTATATATCTCCTAAAAGTAAACTGCAAGTCTGTGTATGTGCTCAACTTTTTGCATTTATTTTAATCTACCATGGATATTGGAAAAGCAAGTACTATATTTGAACACCTTAACGATATAATCATCGCACTCATTCACTCACTCACTCTCACACACACCTTATTAAAAAACATTACAACTTCCTATTGTTCCATGTTATCTGAAGCAGGTGTGGGAAAACTGAAATGGATCATTTTAAACCGCTTTGTGAACGTGTACTGATGGATTCTGTGCAGAGCCAATCGCCAGATTGATGATTTTCATACATTCTGCTCATATTTATTTATATTTTTAAAATAATAAATCACATATATTCAGTTTTGATTGGCACTTCATGCTCTTATCTGCGCGCTGTGATGAAAAGTATGTATCGACCGACTAGACAAACTCCTTGTACCCCTACATCCTCATTTAAAAAAAACAAACAAAAAAAAAAAAAACACGACCAAAATAAATATAAAAAAATGTCCCCCCTTCAAAAATGAAAAAGAAACAAACAGTACATCACGCACACACTTAGACACCCACACACACACACGCACTTTCCCCCTTTCTCCACCAAACTGAAATGCTTGCCCAGTGTCCGAAAGCCGTTTCCCTGCTATATCCTACACGTCAATAGGAAAAAAGATCGTCGTCGTGCTTGATAACACTTCCGATGATTGGCGTGAAAAAAAGGGGGGTGGGGGGTGGGGGGGGCGTGGTCACAAAACAAAATACTTCTGTGTAAGTAGTGAGAAATGGTGAAAGAAGAGCGAGAGTGGAGGGGAGCGCTTATAGCTGGACACTGCGAGCTGATTCTCAGGTATGGAGGAGAACGCAGAGAATCGGAGAGAGGAACAGAAAGAGAGGGGGAGAGTGAAAAGAGAGAAAGAAAGAGAGAGAGGCGTTTGGTGAAAGGGGTCATCCATCCATTCACACGTCCACCACCATCTTTTTGTGAATGTCTAAACCGCCGACCACCTGGAAAACACAGGAGGACATCAGGGTTAGGTTAACTCTTTTAAATAAATTAGCCTTACACACACACACACACACACACACACACACTACTACAACAGTATCTGATCAGCGGTGGTCCCTTTAATGAATGCAGTAAAGAGCCACTGTGCGGACCAACAGATGGCCAATCAGATTGCAACCCTCAAGATTCTGAAGCTTGTGGCCAGAAAAGTGTACAACAGATATCAGGTGCTCCCTGGCCTCTGGGCTGAGCGTCTGAGGCAGGTGTAATGAATAACAGGATCATAAATAGGGTTAACAGAGCTTAGAACACATGTTCATGCTCATTATCTGAATAGCCAGATGTTTTGGAATAATATCTGCTGTATGAGTCTTACACACTTGATATATATGATACAGAAGACCCTGATATGCAAGAAAAGCCTAAAGCAGTGCTCCAGACAGGGAGGTAGGACTCATATACGTCTTTTATCTACTGCTGTTCTAGAGCAGTGGTTCTCATTTCCTGTCCCTGCACAGTGTTAAGACTCTTCTTCTCACCCCTCATAAAGGACTTGATCACGATCAAAACCTCTGTTCCTGAGAAAAACCCAGAGCCTCGTCACTCACCGCACAGAACTCCTCGAAAGATATCCTGCCATCTCCGTCCTTGTCGGCGTTGATGATGGTCTTATCGACGATCTGCTGCAGCTGCGTGTCCTTCAGGTTGTTGCCCACCATCATCTTGAGCACCTGGAAGAGCTCGCCGTTGGATATGTAGCCGTCTTTGTCCATGTCGTAGATCCGGAACGCAACTGCACGTGAAGGAAGAGGAGAAAAGAATCAGTGGAAAGAGGGAAAAAGATGTCTATTGAATAAGTGGCATAACATACGCTATATGGCCAAAAGTATATGCACCTCTGACCATCACACCCATATGTGATTCTTCCCCAAACTGTTGCCACAAAGTTTGTAACACACAATTGTATAGAATGTCTTTGGATGCTGTAGCATTACAATTTCCCTTCACTGGAACTAAGAGGCCCAAACCTGTTCCAGCATGACAATGTCCCTGTGCACAAAGCGAGCTCCATGAAGACATGGTGTGTTAAGGTTGGAGTGGAAGAACTCGAGTGTCCTGCACAGAGCCCTGACCTCAACCCCACTGAACACCTTTGGGATGAACTGAAACACCAACTGAACCCCAGACCTCCTCACCCAACATCAGCGCCTGACCTCACTAATGCTCTTGTAGCTGAATGAACACAAATCCCCACAGCCACGCTCCAAAATCTAGTGGAAAGCCTCCCCAGAAGAGTGGAGCTTATTATAACAGTAAAGAGGGAATAAATCTGGAATAAGATGGTCAGGTGTCCACAAACTTTTGGCCATATGGTGTATGAGCTCTTTTTAGCTCTGCCTTCTGTATAATTCATTGATGTCTAACTATATTTAGCCTTGAAGAGGAAATTATATAATCCAACATGCTAAAGTTGCCAACAACGACTAAAAGCTCAAACAAACATGATCATGAAAACTTGGTTTTCAATCACAATCAAAATCATATTTCTAGGTGAACTTCATTTAATAAAACTGTATCTTTGCTATTCCCCATTTTAATTTTTCTGTTTTATTGCTTAGTTAGTAATTAAGTAAAAGCTTAACAGAATATTACAGTCAATATTAGCAATGTTAGAGGCAATACAGGAGGCCTGAGTGGAAAAAAAAAATAGGCCAAGGTTTAATAAAGACTTTTCACACAGACTTCATACTGCTGTCACTATTTTGTGTGGATTGTTGGTAACATTCGTACGAATGTGTACTTTAACGCATATATCTCTAGAATCTGTAGAACAAAAAAATAGAAATAGGTTTGCCTGTCTGACAAAATCCTTGCAGTTTTAAGGAAGAATTTGACTATAAGCATCAGGAGTGTTTCACTCACAGCGCAGTTTCTGCTCCTTGTCACCTTTGACGCTAAACTGAGACACGCCCTCGATGAACTCTGTAAAGAAAAACAGAGAGAGGAAGGAAGAAAGCAGGTGAGCTGAGGTAAGTAAAAAAAACCCAAAAAAACAAACACATTTCATAAACTGCTAATTGGATACGATTTTTTAAATGATTGACTAATCTAATGATTACTAATGTGAGTTTGAGGGGAAGAGGGAGGGGCTTACAGGGGGTCAGTTAATAACGGAGAGTACCTACGCAGTTGTCAACTCTCAATCTTTCCACATTCATATGTCGATTTGCTAATCTGCTATTAGACTGCTAAAGACTATTTGGCCGTATTTTTGAGTGATTAATTGTAGCAGAACACACCAGACTTATAAATGTGTAAAAGTTGGCAGGTCTGCAGTCTTAATAGGGTATAAATGACTTGGTTATATTTGTGAAAGTTGGACAAACAATCCTCTTGTATGGTGAAAAGAAGCCACATGTGTGGCTTCAGTAGTGTATTACATCCTGCACAAAAAAACAGGGCTATGTTGGTTATCCACACGAATGTTCATGATTGAATTATAATCAACTAATCTAATCTGCAGCCCTAAAAACAACAGATAATCGAATAAAGTTTATCAATTTTCTTCAGCGAAGACATGAATGAAACAAACACACTATACACTATAATTCTAAGCTCACCTTTAAAGTCCACCTCGCCATTGCCATCCGTGTCGAATATGTCGATGACTCGTTGGACCAACGGGTTCTGCTGGAGCTCGGGCAAGGACATGAACTCTTCCACGCTCAGAGATCCCGAGTTATCCAGGTCGAGTTTCTTAAACCTCTTGCCTAGTCTCTTAATCTCATCAGCATCGACTGAAATAGAGAGAGATTGAAAGAGACACGTCCAGACACAGTGAGTGCACAACAAAACCAACAGCTAAACTTCAAACTGCACAAAGATTACCTATCAATACCAATCTCTTAAACATGCTAACCATGCTGTATGGGGAATATCAGGAGTCTTAAACACCTCTATCACCTTTAGAGAGGAATGTGGCTACATTATGTATGCAAGATTAAAAGCATCCACACAGAAACACCTACTCGTATACATACACCTACACCTATGCCACTATTATTGCAGCCAGATACATTTCAGTTTCGTCAGTGCCATTTCACAGATTCTACAGTGTCACTCACACACAGGCCTCTTATTCATCATACCGAAAAAATTCATCCTGAACTGAACTGAGAAAGAAAGTGAAGAGACAGAAAGGGACATTGAGAATACCCAATGGATTAAAAAAAAAAAAAAAAGACTTCACAAAAACAGAAGAGACTTCAGTAGCTAATTCAAGTAAAACACACCAGACCATAACCGTAAGAACCTAAAGAAGCGCCCACACACACACACACACACACACCCACACACACACACACACACACACACACACACCCACACACCAACCCGGAGCATCTCTCAGGCCTACTGTGAAGTGATCTTACCTGCTTCCTGCCTGGTAGTAGCAGCCATCTCTGCAGAAACTGAGCACATTACTAGCCTAAAGCTGAAACCGAGTCCCCGCCCCCACAACAGGCTTGTTAAGCTCCCACACATGTAAGATGGACACACACACACACACACACACACACCTTTAGTAATCAGTCCAGTCGTAAGGGGACTATACTATGGGAGACATGCCGACTGTCTCTCGATGACACTTGAAAGACTAATAACCAACGAGAGCAGAGACGAACTGTCATCTGCTGTGT
>CM040479.1:14749074-14759074 GCA_022758105.1 Pangasianodon gigas | reverse complement strand
ATCCAGTATTAAATACTAAATTTTTGTATTTAATCTTTTAAAAGTGTAAAATGTATAGCTTTTTCTTTTTCTCTGTGAATCTTGTAAATTATCTACTTAATCTGAAAAATTGTAAAATGTATTTTTTCTCTTTGTCGGTGTTAAATATTGTACTTAACTTTAAAAATTATAAAATTAAAAAACTTTTTCTTTTTTTAAGTGCTAAATATCAACATTTTGTACTTGATCTTTAAAATAGTAAAATTAATTTTTTTCCCTCTTCCTTAGTGTTAAATATTACATTTTTTAACTTTTTAAAATTGAAAAATGTTTTACTTTAAAAAAATGTTGTACTTAAAACATTTTAATTTTCCCCCTTTAAATATCATCTCTGTGTCTTGGGAAATGCCCCTCTGTTGCCCCTAGCAACAAGGAAACCCATGTCAAACGAGGAGGAGTGAGACTGCGTGTGTGTGTCCCCTCATGCGTGACTTTATTGTGTGTGTGTGTGTGTGTGGAGGTGTTTGCAGAACCCTACTCGTCTAACAGAGACATGATACTTCACACAGCTTTCATAACAGCTCTCCACTCGCTCTTCCTCTCCACACACACACACACACACACACACACACGCTTCATCTCTCCCAGGTATTCAGCTGTAACAGTTCTGTGCAGTGGAAACGCTGGAGACTCCCGGACAGACAGCTGACGTTCCCTCGCAGGAACGCTGTAACAGCTCTGCGGCCGTAGTTGCTAATTGCGGGGGGATTATGGGATGCCGTTACGGTTGCTAAGCGCCCGGCTGACCAACAGGTGGCTCAATTTCACACCAGCCAGCTTGTAATCACTCTGTTAAAGTGATGTGCTGTTAATTACTCTGGCCTGCTCAGGAGAACACAAGGAGAGCAGGGGAGACGACATGAACGATGTGATGGAGAGAGAGAGAGAGAGACAGAGAGAGAGAGAGAGAGAGAGAGAGAGACAGTGGGAGAGAAAGAGGGAGAGACAGTGGGAGAGACACAGAGAGACAGATCTATGCTTTAAACCACTGCTGTTTGAACCAGTGCTGAAGTTGCCATGGAGATGTTCTTAGAACAGAGCAGGGGATCATGGGTAGTGTAGTCCCTGACCACTGACAAAGAAATATACTGATGTGGACAGACCTGTCACATGCGCATGCGTGCACACACACACGTAGCCAAGCATACCTGTCACACACACATTTACACATGTACATGTCCACACACACACACTTTATACTGTTTGGTGGACTACCAGCATGATGGCAAACCAATAAAACACATATAACTCTCTCTCTCATACACATACACACACACACACACACACACACACACACACACTAAAAATAAGCGAGGCTGCCCCTCATGTCTGACCTTTAGCAGTCAGGAGGCATTTACAGCAGGATGCCTCTGTCACTCAGCTCATCACACTGATCCAGGATCAGCTCTCGCTCTTTCTCACACACACACACACACACACACACACAGAGCTACATCCACAGTACCACCGTGTGCTGCGTCACAGCTGACCTGAGACCTGTTAGACCTGAGATCATCTCCCCGGTCCTGCAAAGACGTAAACTGAGTCTCTCACATAGATTTAAGACCCCTGCACCAACTGATCATAAACTCCACTTTCACCAAGACCGGGCGTAAAATTTACACCTAGCCAAGATGTCGTGTCCTAGCCTGTTTCTATGGTAACGGTTTTAATCGTTAGCTAATTCATCACTGTCACGCCTTTGCTCGGTCATATTTAAACTAAACAGACACTGCAGAAAGTGAACGTATTTCATTTACTTCTTCCACTGTACTTTCTAACTGTAACGTTCTAATACATTATCATTTCTATAGTAACAGCTCATTCATGGGGAATTGTCTGAAGTTTAAACATTTAAACGTTTAAAAGTTTGTTCAAGGAAGGAGTCTCCAGTGTCAGTGCTTTGCAAGTCAGAAACATTTCTGAAAGTCTTCAGGACAGGAGAGTTTATGCTTTGTAATGCTTTTTAACTTTAAGAGAGATTAAAGAGAGGCTGGCGAGGGAACGACTGTTTATAGCTGCTATAATGTAAGTGATGACCGCTCACCAATCACGCTAAGAGGAATTCTGATACGTGTGTACATCTCTGATCACAGTGTATCTGAGAATATAAAGATCAGAACACAGGGTCTGTGTCTCCGATAACCTTCATCTATAGACACACCACCTCATCCTCAGCACTTCTCAAAGGCCAGTTTATACGTGACGCATGACTTTGTGTGTGCACGCAGAAACAGCAGCTACGCAAGCATCACTGTTCACACACTCGCTGACATCCTTGTCTGTCAGGTTTCCAAGCAAAACTGTAAAATGTTTCATGATTTCATGCACAGCGACGCCAAACACACTGACAAGTTCTGATAAAACTTTCCACTGTCGTCGTGACTGTTGTCATGATCTGCATCTCGAATTGAATACTCTGACCTTACATTCAAAACATCGCACCACGTGGAGGCATCACGTTAATTTCTGAGGATGTGCATAAGCGACGCTCCTAACAACTGCAGGATACGCGTGGCGGCCATCTTGTGTACACGTATTTAAAAGCAAGTATAATTCAGCCTTTAGAGTCCTGATACGTTAGTGCAGAAATCCTAGACAGTTCAGAGCACATTTGTGTGACTCCCTCGGTCCTGGACAAGACACCATTACATCTATCTTATTTACATCTTATTACATCTATCTTATGTGAAGTACGCCTTTTAAGACGTACCTCCATCTCCGGATTTTTTTCATAAATCGTGTTTATGAAAAAAAAAAAATCCTGAAATGGAGGTGCTTCTCAAACGGCATACTTTTCGAACGAGCAGGGTGTTTCTGCAGTGCTACATGGAAACATGCAGGAAATAAGAATCTTGTGTTTGGTACAAGGATTCAGTGCACAGTGTGTGATTTGAGACACATATTCTGGGTGTGTAAACCCCCCAGGAATGAGTGATTTCCTGAATACTCACAGTGCGAGCACATCTCCAAGGGATAACTTGCTTCATTTCCCTGAAACGACAACAAGAAACAAATCATATTAAAAAAGTTCCTTTTTATAGGAAAAAAAAATTGATTTTTGTATGGCACCTTGTACACTTCTCTAAGAAAAGACTTCATGGTGAGTGCCCTCATTCAAGACCACTAAATGCAAAATAGGACACTCCCCAGTGGAGTGGGGACGAGGAAACTCCTCCGCCGTGGCTACCGTGGCTCAGCTGAGCGGATAAACAGATTTCATGGCTCCTTTCTTTTCTTTTTTTTTTTAAACGGAGGTTAGAGATCGAGCAAAATGTGATGTTGTCATGATGTTTGTTGAATCCAAGCAGCCAATGAGTGAGTCAGTGAGTGTAATAACAGAACTGACCTGATGACACCAGTGATTTTCTCAAACTCATACTGTCATTGATCACGATATCAGTTTCGCACAATCTAGCTCGAATTATAGATAAGAAAAAAACAAACAAAACAGAGAAACGGCAAAGCAAATTAAATTATCCTAACTGATAGTTTAATAAAGCGCTGATTGCACATCGCAAATCCTGTGTGTGTGTGTGTGTGTGTGTGTGTGTGTGTGCGCTTTCACAGATAGGCTCATTTCATTATGCATGAGAAAAGCACAGCATTCCAGAGAGAGAAAATTAGGCTGCAGAAATGAGAAGACACACACACACGCACGCACACAGAGAGAGAGAGAGATGAGAGTCTAAAGTGAGTTGGACAGGAAGAAGGGATGCAGAGGTGTAGAGTGATATGGGAGAGGGGGGGAGAGAGAGAGAGAGAGAGAGAGAGAGAGAGAGAGAGAATTTGAATTTCAGAGAGGTACAGAGGTGTAAAGTGATGAGAGACAGAGGGATAGAGAGAAAGAGATGTGGTGGAGGTGTTTGTGGATTTTGGGAAGACTGATGATTCTGTCCCTCTGCATGCTGGAGTCATTTATAATAAAGACACCACAGCCTCCGCTCTCGCCCTTTCCTTCTTTCTTTCTTTCTCTCTCTCTCTCTCTCTCTCTCTCTCTCTCTCTCCCTCCCTCCCTCGCTCGGTCCAAATATTAGAAGGATTCACTCAGGCGTTATGTTTTCTACAGAATAAATGAGCACAGAAATGAACAGGTGTGTTGCGCACACTGAACACCGCACTGATATCTGTGCAGAGTGAGATTTATGCTAACCTGACAATAACAGAGTTTAGATACTGACTCAAGACTTTACACTTCTGATCTTGTGGGTAGGACATCCTTCCTTCCTTCCTCTCTCTCTGTATCTGTCCATCATAACTTCACAGGCCAATCGAAGGTAAACACTGTGCAGAGTTAGTGCTCTCCTCTGACCGTGTTGAGCTGCAGCAGGTAGAACAGACGCAGCAGCGAGGTGTGTTACGGTTTCGTGTAGAGACTTGTGATGTGCCAAATATATCACATCAGGATATTTGAAGACATTTCTACAGTACACGATATGTACCACGATATATAGCTTTGAAAACAAACTGCCAGGAAAACAGTCGTGTTGCAGGTTTTAAAGTAAACCTTTAGACAATTAGTATGATAATATTTTTATTTCATTTCTACAAAAAGCTAGCTCAATGCATTTTTTTCCCGCACGTCAGTCACCACCAGAAGAAAAGAAAAAAGAAAAAGTAGATGGGGAAAAAAGACAAAATTTTACAAGAATATTTTACATTTAAAAAGTGGGAAAAATAAAAAGAGAGAAGGAAGAAAACAGAAAACTATAGGCAAAAAGAGAAAAGAAAGATACAGTAGATTTCCATAAAAAATGAAAAAAGAAAAGTGAAAAAAAAAAAAAAAGAAAAAAAGGAAGGAGAAACAAAACTCTAGTTGAACACTTGACATGTAAATCAATCAGTGTCTTTCTGTTAAGACTGAAAAAAAAAAAGGAAAAAAAAAATCAAATCTGTAAAAATTAAAAATTTTACATTAAAACAGCTGCTTCCAGAGTTTGGAATTGTTATTTTAAATAAATTATTATAAGCCATAAAAAAAGATATTGCGATACTCATGATATCATGATAAATTATGCCACGATACACTTTTCTGAGATATTGTGATATGTTTTTATTAATTTTTTTTTGTGAAGCTTTAAGATTTTTTTTAGTCAATTACTAACTAACTGGAATCTGATGACTTGAATTTTGTACTTTTGTGATTTTTAATTTTTTTTTAAACAATTTAAAAAAATTCTTCCTTCATTGTTACATAGTTTAATTAAAAAATGTTAATCATTTTTAAAAAATAATAATATTTTAAACTACAATGTAAACTTGTTCATTTTTTAAAATTATTTAAAACTATAAATAAAAATATTATCGTAGACATTAAAAAGTATCAAACAAGTCTTTTTTTGGTTTATTTAAATGTAACCGTACTTCTGGAGCGTGTTCGGTGTTTGTTAGTAAAAAAAACATTTTCACCGTCTTCGAGGATTTGTGATATGACATTTTTCTCGGCCCTACGCATAGCCCTCGGGTCACCACGCACGCACCACCCTGTCGTTGATTATTTTCCTATAACAGTACGTCCTCAACGTGCTTTCTTTCTTTCTTTACATAACGAATAGGAAATGTAAATACGGTTTCCTTATCAGCGCGTCTAAGCCTGAGCGTCTCTGATTAGAAAGCATGTTCGCTGCTAGTCTCGCTTTAACCTCCGTGCGATGAAGACTGCAACAAGGTCAAGGATTACTTCAATCAGAAATGTTTGTTTATAGAGAAAAAGGAAAGTGAGGGGAATGTGAATGTTTTAAATACAGGCTGAAGGACTTGCAGGAGTAATGGGAGCGTATGGCGTGTGTACGGTGTGTCGCTGTGTAAACAAACGCTAGCTCTGCTAAAACTGTATGCGCATCCAGTGGATCTACAATGACAGAAAATAAACATCCTTGCTAACATTAGAGCAGTCGGAGCGCCCGGGTGCTATTTTGACACCAAATTAACTGGATGGAGGGTTTAGGATTACCTCATCGGGGGGGGTAAAAGGTCTCGACAGTAAGCGAGGGAACAGACGGGGAAACAGAACGAAGAGACGTCTTTACGCTCCACAGAGAGAAACCAACACGCCTGACGCGTCCACTTCCAACACGAGTGGCCGTTAAAGTCTAAGTCTAACGTTTCCCCGTCCTCTCTGGTTTCTATTCTCTCATCCAATAAGGAGATCCACACTTACACACACACACACACAGTCGCTGACACACACCCTGAGACACCCTGACGAGACATGAGCTGAGTGACAGATTTCAAATGCGCCTGCCGCTTTAAAGGCTTTAAAGACACTGCTCTGTGCTCGCTGTGTGAAAAGGTCAGAATAACCCCCACCCCTCAGCACAACTTACCCTCCAGTGGTTACCGTAGCAACAGCAATGCTACGCACAGCTAGAGCCCACAGGCTATACACAGAATTAAAAAAAAACAAAAAAACAAAACAAAACATGATGTTCGATACGCTAGAAATTCAATGCGCGCACACCTACATCGTACGAGCCTACGAGCGCTTGTTGCCGGGGGTGTGGCCATGAATCATTAGTAGGTCACATGACCATAACATGTACAATCACTGTACCTGTGCTAGGATCTCAACAACTCACCTAAAACCCCCACAGAAGTGCCATTTCTCTGATGAGTTTTAATGTCTATATTTTATTGTTCTGTGTTTTAAACTCGTAAGAAAAGTGCGAGCGTTTCCTGGAGTGTCTTTATATCAAAGAACAAGCACAAAACCTCTTTTCCTACAAAACACAATACAATCTTTACAAGCACGTCAATACAAACGGCCACATTTCTCCTGGCCGTTTTATAAAAGGTAAAACACGGCGTAATCTTTCCACACATGTGCGCGCACACAGCGTAAAAATCACTGATGTGACGGATTCGAACAGGACTAAAATCCCAGATACTCCGGTAATAATTACATAATAATTACCTCTTTATGTAAAGTCAATGTAATCGTTTCTTGAGCATGACATTTCTATAAAATCTCGCATGCTGTCAGTATTTATCACGTTGTTGTTATAAGGTCGTGAAAAAATTTGACGCAAGTTCATTTTTATCTGCATTTTGAATAATTCAGTGGCGAGGTAAACGTATCGTACACCATGACACGGTAACGACCTTAATCACACTTCTACTGCACACAGAGACTGAACATCTTGATTTGCGTGTGAAAATGAAGGAACCTGGTTTGTCATCCTGCACCTAATGACAGGTCACTGCTGAACGCTGTTGGGCGAGAGAACGAGCCGCCATTTTGTGTGTAGATAAGCTACACGGCTAGCGTCACTCTGATTGAGGTGAGAGAAAATGGCTGAATCGGGTCCACAGCTGTGTTGACGGTGTTGGAGTTTATATTCGAGGCTCGAACGAACACAGTGACCAACATGAGAAACTTCACTAGAAGATGTTACACTCGATGATATATCAGAATTTACGTTAGCTAACACTTTTTAGCCTAGTCAGTTTCTGAGCAACCAAAACTCGGGACTGGGATTTTATCATCTGTCCAGCCCCAGGAGCGAGTTCCGAGTAAACTGCTCATCTGCTCTTTTCTCAATGCTTTTTTTTCAATGCTCTTGCCTGCGGTGAAACAATCGTACGGTCCAAAAGAGCTGGACAGAGATTAGGATGAACCACATCACTGAATAATACGAAGCGTTTTATATCTCACCCGTTTTCTCGAGGTCCGTACAGGTGCTCTGATTAACCTGGATCTATGACCTCCATTGAGAATACTCCTCTATTTGTAGAATAATGGGATGTTAAATAGGCTATAGAGCCTGGAGGAGATAAAGAATCCCGGCTGGCCTATTTTCCACACTCACACACACACACACACACACAAGTCTCTTCCAGAACGTTCTGATCTGTAAAGTTTGGATGGTGATGGTGGGCTGTGCACTGAGGACCAGCAGAATGAAAAGCACCATAAATAGACAGAGACTCAATTATGACAAGAGGAGAGGAAGTGCACAAAGCAGCAGCGGTGGCCTACATTAACACACGAACCTCCAGCCCTGACTGTGCTCAGCGTTTACTGACTCGCCGCTGACTGCTGACTGCTGGATCCGCTTCTGAATCTGAACACCATTACTGATGAAATAATAATAGTATAAAGATTCCTGATGCATCAACAGCGACGCCTTTTACGTTGTGTTGACCCTCCAACGGACGTCGCCATGGAAACATTCAGTGTCTTAATTTAAACATCTGTCGTCCCCCCAAAAACATTTGGCTTGATAGATAGATATCATATATAGGGAATAATTTTCTATTAAAAACCCTTACAGCTTTATGTATGTACATATGGATAGATGGATGGATGGAAGGATGGATGGATGGATGGATGGAAAGAAGGATGGATAGAGTATAGGGAATAATTGCATAATTTAAAAAATGCCAAAAGGAAAAATGGTCTGGCTTTATAGCTTAAATAAATAAACAAACAAATAAATGGACAGACAGACAGACGGCATACAGGGAATAATCAGAAAAATGCCAAAAGGGTAAAAATTAAAAAGGGTTTATAGCTTTATAAATAGACGGATGGATGGATGAATTGATGGATGGACAAACAGGTAGTCAGACAGACAGACAGATAGATAGATAGATAGATAGATAGATAGATAGAAATATAATTCATTATGGTAGTATACTGGTTTAGACATAACCTCTCTATCTGCATAGATATCTATCTATTGATAGATAGATAGATAGATAGATAGATATAGATAGATAGATATAGATAGATAGATAATCAGACAGATCAGATAGCTAGACAGATAGATTTATAGATAAATAAATAGATCAATCGACTAATAAATAGTTCTATAGATAGATTAATTTTAAAAAATGCCAAAAGGAAAGAAAATTTAAAAGGCTTTATAGATTTATAAATAAATGGATAGATGGATAGATGTATGAGCAGAAAGACACAAAGACAGACAGAGAGACAGACAGAGAGACAGACAGACAGATAGATAGAAAGACAGACAGACAATCAGACAGATCCGATAGAAAGACAGATAGATTTATAGATAAATAAAAGATCAATCGACTGATAGATAGTTCTATAGATAGATAGACAGACAGACAAATTGATAGACAGATCGAGAGAAAAACAAATAGATTGATATCTCTACAGATAGATAGATAGATAGATAGATAGATAAAAATATTATTTAAATAATGACTAACATTTGAATAGTCAGAAAAGTGTATTTTACAGTTAAAGAGCTGAAGAAGTTATAATCTCATGAACTCATGTTATAAACCAATCACATGTATTTCAGCCTTGACGTTTATTCTAATCCTGATCACAGGAATTATAAACATCAGGGCTGTGAGCAGGAGAGGCGTAACGATGCACGGGTTATTAGTAACTATTGGTGTTTTATGAAGATTAATAGCTGCATTGCGGAAGGTCACGACACCAATTTACGCATCCTGAATCACTCCAAACTCCGGATTCATCTCATCAGCTCTTTACCGAGCTGCACTGGGTCTGTCAGAGAAAAAATAATAAAATCAAATCTCCGCATGGAGGTGAGCCCGAGCCCCCTGAACGATACCAAACTTTATGCTTTCCTACATTACCCACAATGCTGTTCAACTACCTGCTGAAAGCGGCGTCGCAGTGACGAGATTTATCCCTCGCTTCATGAGAGTGATGCAGCGGCGCTTTAGTCCTTTAGTCTGTCCTGCTCTCTCTTCACCTGTACACATCAAAGCTTTCACGCTAATCCTGCTCCTCATCTCCTACATCTCTAACCAGCCTCTTGTCGTAACTCGGCGCCGTGTAGCTGCAATGCATTCTGGGAGGCCGGCGTTCGCTCCAACGCCTGAACTACACCTGCGCTGGATTTCTCGTTAATATGATGCTGGAAAACGGTGAGCCAGACAGGAAGCTCTCGTCATGTACGCTTGAGATCGCTGAATTTGTTTTTTGTCCTATTCTAGCTACAGGACACAATCGCTC
>CM040479.1:14732859-14748044 GCA_022758105.1 Pangasianodon gigas | reverse complement strand
TCTCTCTCTCTCTCTCTCTCTCTCTCTCTCTCTCTCTCTCTCTCTCTCTCTATGGGCCTACGTCTGCATACTACCGTACTACTGAGTGCGCATGTCAGAATACAGGGTACAGCCCGGGTTACCATAGTTACCGTGTCAGGAGCGTATTAACGTACAGGTTAGTGTGGAAGTGTGCGGGTTTACGTAGGTTTTTTAATGCGTGATAGATAGATAGATAGATAGATAAATAATTATGGTAGTGTATGGGTTTAAACCTAACCTCTCTATCTGCATGTAACATAGATAGATAGATAGATAGATAGATAGATAAACAAATATATAGATAGATGGATAGATAGATAGATAGATAGATAGATAATTAATTATGGAAGTACATGGGTTTAAACCTAATCTCTCTATCTGCATGTAATATAGATAGATAAACAGATAGATAGATAGATAGATAGATAGATAGATAGATAGATAATTATGGAAGTACAAGGGTTTAAAACTAACCTCTCTATCTGCATGTAATATAGATAGATAGATAGATAGATAGATAGATAAACAGATAGATAGATAGATAGATAGATAGATAGATAATTGTGGTAGTATATGGGTTTATACGTGACCTCTTTATTAGCATGTTACATAGACAGATAAACAGATAGACAGATAGTTTAATATGGTGGTACGCAGATTTAGACGTAATCTCTCTATCTGAATGTTACATAGATAGATAGATAGATAGATAGATAGATAGATAGACAGACAGACAGACAGATAAATAATTATAGTAGTATATGGGTTTAAACCTAACCTCTCTATCTGCATGTAACATAGATAGATAGATAAACAAATATATAGATAGATGGATAGATAGATAGATAGATAGATAGATAGATAGATAGATAATTAATTATGGAAGTACATGGGTTTAAACCTAACCTCTCTATCTGCATGTAACATAGATAGATAGATAGATAGATAGATAGATAGATAGAAATATAAATCATTAAGGTAGTATATTGGTTTAGACATAACCTCTCTATCTGTATAGATATCTATTTGTAGATAGATAGGTAGATAGACAGACAGAGATAGATAGATAGATAGATAGATAGATAGATAAACAGACAAACAGCAATATGTTTGTGTTTTTCAGTTTATTTTACGTGTATTTAGTCTTGATCTTTCACTACTTTGACTTGTATTGCACTATACAGTATATTTAAGAAAAAAGCAGAGCCTTTTCAAGCACTGTGATGTTTTATCTTACAAAAGTCCACATTTTTCCCCCTTTAAAAAATGAAACAGATTCATATGGAGCAATATACAAAGCATCACAGAAACAACAATATAATCTAATCAATAAGCAAGAACTGGAATTATTGGAATTCAACTGTTTTCGTTCCTAATTTACATCAAATCATTTCGGAGGTATCCACAATGCTGTGTCCAACTGTCCAGTGTCGCAAGGTTGCTAAATACAATTTCACTGTTATTAAACATTTATATCACAATAACTCCCAAAACCTTCATTACGATGGCCTTCTCCTAAGAAAAAGGGTAATATTATTATTATTTTGAGGTGTCCACGTGTTAAATCATGTGATATGTCATATAAATGATTATAAGTGTGCATGCCATGTAATGAGGAAAAATTTTAACCAAATACCTCAATAACAATTTTTTACAACTGGGATTTATTACACAGCTGTATGCAATGATCGAATGCAAAACAAACAATGAACTGCTCCTTTAACATTCTATTACTTTCATGGCATAAAGACATCAACAACTCGAACAGCCATAAAAATCAATACGGGAAAACTCAGAGAAATATTCATTCACACAATAAATAAACACACACACACCACTGAGCACAAATAGTCCTACATCATTACCAGTGCCAGCGCCAGAACAACACAACGTTGACCGAGTCATCATATTACACATATTATATATATACTTCATCAATAAATAGTTTTAAATAAATATATAATAAGACAGCACCCTTTTCGAGCAAGCATTACTGACCCCTGCTCTGTTTTATTTCAGCGAGAATACTGGAGTAACTGCATGGCAATATCAGCGAAATTGTGTGTAACCATAACGGGGCAGAAAATGTACAGTCTATCCCTTCTTTCTTAATCGAACTGGTATTCAGTTGAGTTTTACACCAGGACATTTCACACATCTTGTATCTGTATTTCTTGTAATTGCTTCCTGATAAGATTTTAATCCTGTGCATTGACACTTGTAGCCAAATGTTAATCAGCTCATTACATTTAAACACCAACTTCCACTGTTGGACTTGAGATTTAGTTGTTTGATGAATAACATGGCTGCTGCATAAAAATGTAATAAATAAATAGATAGATAGATAGATAGATAGATAGGTAGATAAAACGATTCACAGAGCATGTGCGTCATGTATTTGGACAGGGTTTAGTGTCCGAGCAGCCACATTATTAGATACACCTGTATCCCTATTCATTCATGCAATTACCCAGCCAGCCAATCACGTGGCGGCAGTGCAACGCATTAAATCATACAGGTCGAGAGCTTCAGTTAATGTTCACATCAAGCATCAGAAAGGGGAAAAAAATTCTCAGTGATCTCACTGACTTTGACCGTGGCATGGTTGTTGGTGCCAGTTTGAGTATTTCAGAAACTGCTGATTTCCTGGGACTTTCACATGCACAGCAGAATGGTGTGAAAAACAAAAAAACATCCAGTGAGCGGCAGTTCTGCTGACTCAAGCTAACAGGAACACAAATAAGCACTCTTTACAACTGTGGTGAGCAGAAATGCATCTCAGACATGGTGAAACCTTAATGCAGATGGACTACAGCAGCAGAAGACATCAGGTTTAAGACATCGGGTTCTACTCCTGTCAGCCAAGAACAGGAATCTGATGCTACAGTGAAAGCACAGGCTCAAGACTGAAAAAAGACCAGGCACCGAGATGCATTTAAGATACGTTATACACGGGGAAAACCCCTTCCAATTGGTGATGCACATGCTCTGTGAATGCCAGTTTTGGCACTTTTAAAAACAGCTCAATAATAATCTCAATCCAGATCAAGTTGTCAAGATGTGTGAAATGACGAGTGTAACCCACTGAACAACCTATCTGGAGAAAGGTCTTGATTTGCTCCTGAGGCGTGATTGTAATCTTGAGTTGCATAAATAATCTACCTGTAAGCGATTTCTGCTGTAATGCCCGTACATTTCACAAAGTATAAGAAATCACGGAATTGTGGTTCTACACTATGTCAGTGCTAATAGGAATGATCTTAGTGTCACTAATGACTAACTAACGTCGATATGTGTAACCACAGAACATGCACGAAAAACACAAACAGTAAGACCAGTATGTGTTCAGGCAACAGGTCCTGACCCAAATAAAGCTATGTGTAAAAGCTTACATGCACAAAAGACACAAAAATAACCAATGAATGTCAAAAGCAACAAAAAAAATTATAGTATTGATCTCTCCTCTTTGCTAGTATGGCTGACAGAACAGAAGTAGAAGAGAGTTAGCCACGCTAACACGTTCCCACCATCTTGACTTCATTATTACACAGTACACAAACTGCCCAGTGATGGTTACTGTTCACACAGACGTAGTGCTGCCGTGCCGTGCTTGAATCAGGTAACGCCACGATGACCCTGTTTTACTGGAAGACCTCCTTGTTGATCCACATGAGGCTGCGCGTCTCGTTGGGCTTCACCTCGTACTCGATGTAGCTGAATTTGTTGCCGAACTGGCAGTGCTCACGCTTGTAGTAGTTGTAGTACTTCACCTGCCACACCGTCTCGAAGACACCTGCCTCCTTGAACTGACAACAAAACAGAACATCAGACATGAGTTTGAAAAGCAAGAGCTATTTGTTTTTGGTTTAGTTTAGCAGTGTAAACATCGACAAGCCTTTCCCTGCCCCACCCCCCTATTGACCACACCCACTCTGTTGAAACCACTGCGGTGTTGGACTTGGCTCAGGAAATGCGAAGTCGGAACTTGGAATTACGTCATTTCGGACCTCTGTGCATTCAAGTTACAACGTGAAAAACAAACAAACAAACAAACAAAAACCATGCATGCCTCTATGTTCGTCTTTTGTTAGCAACAATCTAACATTAGTGATATAAGTGATGTATAGACCTGTGTAGTTATATATTTATCTATGTTGACTGACCTAAAGCAAACACTAATATATACAGTATAACTTATTTATAGGTAAGAGGTGCAATTTTGTTTACTCTTGATGGTTTGAGCTGCATCATGTTGATGTGACGTGCCGAAGTTGTGAGTGAGGAGACTGACTTTCTGTTTAGGGATTCTGAGTTGAGGGGGCGTTTGTTTGTTTGTTTGTTTGTTTCCTAGTCAGAGGACAGAAATTGCCTAGTTATGAGCTTTAGTCAAATACAGCATATGTTAATATTGTGAGTTGCCTTTTAAAGAAAAGGGGCAGGGCTAATTTCCGGGCCAGAAAAATGTCAAACAAAAGCCTGAAATGAAGAAACAAGCCCGATCTGTTCCATTGCAGTATTATAAATGACAGTTTTACTAAAGTAACTTTGAAATGATCTGATATTTTACAGGTCTAGGAACAGGTTGAACATTTCTACATTGCACCTTTAAAGGAGCAGGAAAGGAAGTTTTATGTTTGAGAATCTCTAACATCACAAAACTGATGAATTTCTCTGCGATCACTGCATGATTGTGAGAGACACTGAAACACACTCACCAAAAGCTGGATTTTGTATGGATATTTATCATTACATCACAGTGCTGTTGAACCTGATTGGTTAGAAGGTTGTTGATTAATTTTCTATAACAGCAGCTGCAAATCACAATGCACTCCTTCTGATACATTGTTGTTTCTATAGTAACAACTTACACTGGGACTTTTATGACAGACACTTATACAACCGATGTTTATAAAACGTGTGCAATTGTTGATATGGAATTGTTTTTTGTGACAAGATGTTTATTTTGCATTTATGGAAGGAGTCTCCAGTGTCAGTGATTTGTGGCACACAGTAACCTCCACACGTTGCTATAGTGACCAACCTCCCTGAGGACTTCAGCATTATTAGCATTGAAACTGTAGTGCGCGTATATTCAAGTTTTTACGGTAACCACCAGGTGATTGAAGAGAATAAAGCTGCCTCTCATTTGATTCAGTAGAAATAAATACATTTCTTATTCGCTTATTTAACAAGTGGAATCAGATTTCATAAATTTGATATAAACAATTACCCTTTAGCGTATATAAAATTATAATTCACAATAATTAAATAAAAAGATGTTTTATCCATTCTATGATTTTTTAAAAAATATGTCGATTTGTGTCGGTTTTGAGAAATGTTAGAGTATTTTCTTGATTTTTCCTTTATCACAAAAAGGCAAATGTCTTTATCTTAATTTAAATCTTTTATAAAAAAGGGTTTCTTCTTCCTGTTATTACTGTTGTATTGTGTACAGCCACCTTGAGTATTAGAAAGATACTATAAGGTGCTAGAACACATTATTGTTATATTATTATTTATAATATTCATAATATTTAAAGAATGATTTTAAAAAAGAAGAAAATTTCAATTAATAACAAAAATATAAACGATATAGTCCTACAAAAGACCTTGTGTATTATGTGGCCCATTTAGGATGAAGGCTACATTTCTAATGAAAGACACAAACGGCTTAGTGTTTACCGTAAAACCCGGATGATAAGCGCACATCAGTTTCAACCGCAGAGGTGAAATATCAGTTGTTATTATTCCACACACAGCATCATCTTCCTTCCACACGATCACATGCCTATAATAAGCTCTAACCTGGTTGTAAATGTTAGTTTACCTGTATGGAAACCTGCACTGGTTGTCTGTCTCCGCTTTTGGTGTGAGGAACACCCTCAGTGTCGTAAAACCCGTGATATACGGCAGACTCTTCATCTTTAGACTGCTGCTCCAGATCAAAGCTTTTTCCGCCGATTCCCATAGTGCTGAAACAAACAAACAAACAAACAAACAAACAAACAACAACATTAGTTTCGGCTTAGGTTTGCTCATGTTTCATCACCTACCGGTATTTTTATTTCCTTTTTAAAGAGATATAGTCGGTGAGCTACAATGTCCATGCCCAGGCCAGCCATTTCACAGGCCTGAATCATGAATAAAGCTGTAAGATGCTGCAGTGTTTGCGGCTGAAATGGAAACAGAGCCGCACATTAAATACATCTTTAAAGCAGCTGTAGTCTAATTTCTCCCGCACAGCAGTGGACATGAATGTGGAGCGTTTTCCGGACAGGTGCACCGAGCACCACACCCAGAAACTAAACAAAACACCGCACGCGCGTTATTTCCCCCCATGCCACTGATAACTGCAGTTAAATAACATCCTCTGCACGCGCTGCACGCGCTTCACGCAGGACACTCACGCGGGCTCGACGCTCCCCGGTTTTATCACCACCTCGATTTTATATTTGGAGCCCGTCAGCAGTTTTATAGTCCGCGTCTGGCCAAACCGCGAGCCGTCCGCTTTAAAGAACACCGGGCCATCGTTCGGCTGGATCTTTAACGACACGCTGATGTTAATTAACGCTGGAACGTCGGCCATCATGAACAAACTAATAATAACGGGCCTCCGTGCGTCTCGTGCGCTCCCTGCATGTAAAGGGATGGTGGAAGATCCCAGGTAGGGTTGCCAGATCCGCGTGGCGAAAATCAGCCCACTGTCCAATCAAAACCAACCCACAAACTAAACCCATGTCCAATCAAAATCAACCCCCAAACAAGACCCATGTCTAATCAAAATCAACTCCCAAACTAGGCTCATGTCCAATCAAACCATTCCCCAAACTAAACCCATGTCCAATCAAAACCAACCCCCAAACAAGACCCATGTCTAATCAAAATCAACTCCCAAACTAGGCTCATGTCCAATCAAACCATTCCCCAAACTAAACCCATGTCCAATCAAAACCAACCCCCAAACAAGACCCATGTCTAATCAAAATCAACTCCCAAACTAGGCCCATGTCCAATCAAACCAGCCCCCCAAAAGATCCATGTCTAATCAAAATCAACACCCAAACTAGACCCTGTCCAATCAAAACCAGGCTCCAAAGAAGACAAATGTCCAATCAAAACCTGACCCAAACAAGACCCATGTCCAATCAAAAACATCCAACAAACTAGACCCTGTCCAATCAAAACCAACCCCCAAACTAGACCCATGTCCAATCAAAATCAACCCCAAAACAACACCCATGTCCAATCAAAATCAGCCCCCAAACATGACCAGTGTCCATGCCTAGACAAAACAGCTTAACGGCCAATCAGAAATTGCCCTAAAACCAATCCAATGTCAAATGTAAACCAGCCCCAAACAAGACCAACGTCCAATCAAGACTGAAAAGTAGCCTATTGTCAATAAAACCAACCCAAACCAGACTAACGTGCAAACAAAATTAGCCCCCAAGTGAGCATATTGTCAGTCAAAAACTTACCGGAACCAACCCAATATCCAGTGAAACCCGGACCTAAAACCAGACCAATGTCCATGCACTCCACTCTAAAATAAATGGCTTATGAGTAATCCCAAAACCAGATGATTTTAGATATTTTTCAACTTTTTCAACTTTCATACTTTCATATTGTGTACAAAGTAATCAAAATTATTGATATCAATTTTTTATTTTATGTTATACTTTTATGCTATATTTAAAGACATATTACCCTAATAGCATATTTTACTAAAAAAGAAAATTCTTCAAAATATACACTTATTATACTGATATGTACTTTGATGTAGGTTATAGATGTATAGACCAGGTTATAGATGTATAGACCAGGTTAGAAGTCTTGCTGTAAAGCCTTAAAAGTAAAACTTCAACATAGCAGAAGTGGTGAAATCACGCAATATCCGTACATAGTTCTTTCACCAAGTGTTATTACACTTATTAGTGAAATAGTAATGAGACCAATTTACTGATGCAAATACATTCATATAGTAACAGTACAGTTAAACCTCAATAAAAAAAAAGAAAAAAAATAAATTTTAACAGCAGCAAACGTGTTCAAATTAGGCATATAAAATGAGGACTTGGCAACCCGGAGGCTGGCCGCTCCCAGGAAGCTGCACTGGTGGATTCTGTGATGTAAACTCTTTATCACACAAGTCTAATCTCTCAAAAATAAAGTCTAATCACAGCTGTGACAGATTGACAAACAAAAATTACTATGCAGATGTTTTGTAGCACATTCTATTAATTTTTTTGTGATTGAAATTGTAATTCTTATGTTATTTTTGATATTTTATTCTATAAATTTTCAAATGTCAGCTACAGACAGGATGTAAACGTGTTTATTGTCTCTTTTTGAGATTGTACTTGTCTATATTTGTGCATTTTATTTGCAAAAATATGGTCTTTAATTAAGGGGGGCAGTCGTGGCCTAATGGTTAGAGTCTCGAACTTGTAACCTGAAGGTGAACCTGAAGGTCGTGGGCTCGAGTCTCAGGTCCGGCAGGGATTGCAGGTGGGGGGAGTGAATGACCAGCGCCCTCCTCCACCCTCAATACCACGACTGAGGCGAGACCCCCGAGCAAGGCACTGAACCCCCAACTGCTCCCCAGGCGCTGCAGCAAAAAAGGCTGCCCACTGCTCCGGGTGTGTGTTCACAGTGTGTGTGCACTTGGATGGGTTAAATGCAGAGCACAAATTCCAAGTATGGGTCACCATACTTGGCTATATGTCACTTCACTTACTGAAGTTTGTTTAACAAATTATTATTATTATTATTGCATCAAAATGGCACAGGACCCATGGAGTATGTAACATTTCATCCTTTTCTGTTTCTTTTCATAGACTGAAAGAAGTGTAACGAAAATCCAAAAGACCACCAGGGCAGTAAATACAAACAATCTCTCAATATTACTGTCAGTGAACATGTAGTGTAGAGGCAGAGTCAGGTTTCCACCAGGTAAAAACAACAGCTCATAGGGTCAAACTATGTTTCTTCACCATTCTGTTCCTCTGATTAAAGGTGCAATAGGCATTTCCTCAATGATCATCACACTGGTGTTTAAACCCCAGTTTAGCACTTTTTAATGTGTAGAAGCATATCACAAATTTGTTTTGTTCTTTCTCCATCAGGCAAATGATAAATAACCTGCCCAACGCCCTAAATGCAAAATATCCTGAATATCTAATCAACATTTTCCCCTTATGCATTTCAGATCAACAATCAATTCAGACAACATCATTTACATCATGAAAATGTCTGACGATTGATCTGTTTGCATTAAATGAGGTATTTTCTCTCTGATATTATAAAACCTGATTTACATTTTCCCCAAATTGATATGCGGCACACGTTTAAATGGGTTTTACTTTAGTTCCGTAAAAAAAAGAAAAAGAAAAAGAAATTAGTAAAATGCATCGAAAGAAAAAGTTCATTATTCAAGTTTTGAATTTAATGAAAAGAAATGAAAAAAAGAGCAGCATAGTATATTGTGAGATTTTTTTCATGCAATAGTGGAAACATTAGATATGAAGATTAGCAAGATAATTTAACATATAGGTAATACATTACATTAAAAAAAATACTCAAATAATAATAATAATGAAGTGATTTCAGTTGTTAATAGTACATAAAAACAACTTAAAAATAAAAAAATTTTCATTGTTGATGAAAGAAAATATAAAACGAGGTGACACGTATTCCATTTTGAAATCTTTGATTTACAATTCCATCCATCCTTTCTGACAATTTTCTCACTATATAAATAAAGAGTCTGTCCTGATTAACTGCATGAATAAGATCATTTCTCACGCCAAAAAAATCCTGGCAATTATAACATTCATCAATCATTTTTTAACACAAAGCATACTCTTTAAAATATTTTTTAAAAAATACATATATACACAGTCAAGAGTAAAATCAAGTGCTTCAGATATGTTTGTGCTCCGCAGGTAGTCCATACAGCATTTCATCATCACTGGAAAAGTCTGTTCTTTATCTCTCCAGCTCTGCCTCCAGGATTTCCCCCCAGGTCTCCACATCCAGAGGACACATACTGTTCGGGGGCAGATCTTCAGCACAGAGGATGTTGCTGTATTTTCCCTTTAACCATCTTCTCTTCACACAGCTCTTCTGGTAATTACGCACCAGAGTCACCTAGAGGAAAAAGCCAAGAAATGAAAAGTGGAACATTATTAATGAATGGACGTTCCTCATCTCAGCTCTTAGGCTCAGTGAGACTAACAAGCACCGAGATGCTGTTTATACACTGGATTGTGGATTTCTCTCTCTACCATAATACCATATACAGTACTGTGCAAAAGTCCTAGGTACACGCAAATAAATGCTGGAGAGCAAAGATGCCTTCAAAAGTAATGAAATTAAATATTTCTACATTTTAAAAAGAGCAGTAAACAGTAATCAATGAAACAAAGTCAATTTTTGGTGCGATGATCCTTTGATAAAAAAAAAAAATAGTAGTCTCAGGTGCAGTGTGTGCAGTTTTATAAGGAAATGAGCTGTAAGTGTTACTGAGCATCTTGCAGAAGCAGCCACAGTTCTTCTGGAGACTTTGACTGTCGACTCGCTTCTTATTTTTGCAGCGAAACCCAGCAGCCTTCATTCTGTTTTTTTGTCTGAAAAGTGTCTCTTATGTAATCTGCTGCTTTCTTTACTGATATACAAACATTTTTCTGTAACATTTAATTTTGTGCTAAAAAAACTAATGTTTGGAATCTAAAAAGTGTTTGTACTGAATCAATAATGTAGAAATCATAAAATAAAAATCTATAACAAAGTTTGTACTAAAAAAATAGGGTGCCTTAGACTTTTGCACCAACCTTCCAGGACAGTCCGTCGCTCCGGTCCCCGTCCACCTCCCTGTGGCAGACGGCCAGCGTGCTCAGACAGTGGCTCCTCCACAGGTTATCGCTGCCCTCGATGATCACGTTCCAGCGCTTGCAGGTGACCGAGGCGCGACACAGGCTCCTCACGTCCAGCTCGCCGAAGATCCTCACGCTCATCTCTGTAGGGAGCGTCTCCGTGAAGTTCAGCTCTGGTCCTCCATTCCTGATGGACATCAAGGAGATGACTTCTTCTCCAACAGCATGGGGGTTGATGTTCCTTTTAGAGACATGCTGCATCTCTCAGCATCGCCGTACACTCCTCTTAACTAAATCTGCAACAGATAAGAGCTGAATTAATGACACGGTTTTGACTCAAGCGGACTTCGCTGATGATCTATTACACGACACCGCAGCTCTGAGTCCACTTGATGATGACAGAGCTTAGTCCTGATTGGCTGGATGCCAATCCTAAGAACTTCCATAGTGGAATTTTTGGTGAATAATATTGTGATTTTAGCTAAGTACTGTATCTGTATCCCAAAATGCCCTCTCTTTTCCTTCTCTCTTAGACATAAATACATATGGCTGTTTTTTTTTTAATATTTAATTCTCACACAAAGGAAGGTTGAATAATAATAATAATAATAATAATAATAATAATAATAATAAATCTAAGATCTTCTTATGTATGTAGCTTTTATTCCACATCTGGTAATAATGCAATACATCCTTACAGTAGCGGATTTCTCTTTTCATGTGATCATAATCATAATTTATGTTGTGTTTATCCAAATAAAATGAATAAAAAACTCAGTCTCAGATAATAATATTAAAAGAATCCCTTGATATAGACAGAAACTATTGTCAACAACCCTAAATTCTTCCTAAAACACTGCACTCTCACTAAAAAGCTATAAACAGAGAGCTAACCTCTTGACTCAAATAAATATGTGTTCAATAATCTAAAGTGTAAATGAGACAATGAGATAATGAGATAATGAGATACAATAACATTATGTAGCTGTATACAGCAGAGACTGAATACAGGCCAAGAAAATGCAGTTAAAATATAAAGTTCAGCGTCTTTTCCCAAAACTTATAATCGTAAATATGAAGCGTGCACTGTATAATCCATTATTTGCGAATCATAATCATAACAATTTAGCTAAAATAATTGAAATTTACCCCCGGTTCTCCAGCTTGTTTCGCTTTAGTGACAGCTCACCGTTTAAATGCCTTGTTTATTGACAACTATGGCGTCAGGACACCGCCTATCCTCTCACTGCGCATGCGCGGAGGTATCGAAACCGTACTGAAAGCACTAATTCACCATCAACGTTTATATATATATAATTAAAAATAAATTTACACAACCACTATATATGAATCAAAACTAAAATAAAAGTGTTCGAATAGTTTAATTAGATGAATTAGTCAAGGAATAATTAGATTTTTTTTCGAAATTTCGAAACATATGTTGCCCAAGGCTAACGGCGCTTCTGCGCATGCGTGAAGATTTTCAAACGTTTCCAAGACAACGACTATTTAAAAATGTACATATAATTTTAAAAATACAAATAACCAATAAATAAAAATAAGAATAGTCTAATAGTTCGATTAGAGCATTAATTGTTCATTTTAAAATATTCGAGTTTAAAAAAAGCAATGCGCATGCGCAAGTGTCTTGCGCTACCCGGAAGTGTCTGCAAAAACGTGCAAGAATGAAGGAATTGTTTTGCTGCTGAATATTGTTAGTTTTTTTGTTGTTGTCTTTTCTTTTTAAATCTTTTTTGTATGTAGAAAGCTGATCGAGCAGGTACGTCATCTTTTTTTTTAAGCACAGTTTATAATAATAATAATTATTATTATTATTATTTAAAAAATAAGTTTGGAATGCTGGAACTAATTAATTCACTAACTTTAATGCATTTTAGAGATCATTGCATAGATTGGCATTTATATCTCTGTATGTCTGGTTCTATGTTGTAAATGTGTGTAAGTGTTAAACGTGTGCTGATTAGTGTTAGAGTGAATAAATGTCTCTCGCTTACTCAGAATGCCAGGCTTTGAGTTGGAGCAGGTGGATGGAGGAGGAGAGCCCATTGACCTGCCACACGGAGACACTGTGATCGGGAGAGGACCATTTCTGAGCGTGAGTCATTAATGACTATTTATTACAAGATGGAGGATTGACAGAATGCAAAACATCTCCTGTTACTGATCTCTATGGCACAGGCTCCCAACTCTGGTCCTGGAGTTCCCCCTGTCCTGTCCTGCACATATTAATGTTTATCCTGCTCTAACACACCTGATTAACCTAATCAGCATCTTAACACCCCTTCCTGACCTGAGGCTGGTGTGGAAGAGCAGGAAAAACACTAGACTGTCCAGGTCAAGAGGGTTTCTGCATGAGCAGGGTTGGGAACATGTGCTCTATCATGTCAGCATCTGGAAATCACAATCACAGTTTCAGTGTTTGAGTACAAACTTCAGAATCTTGGATCAAACTTTCACTTTCGATTGCACAAGAACAGAGTTTCTCCTGTTGTAATTGCAATCTCAGTCCACTAGATGGTGCTGCACTGTGTCTCAGGACTCGTCAGAGACCACCAAGTGTTTTTACTCAACAAAGAGGCTTTTAAATTTTAAATTCACCAATTTCACCTAAAACAATAATGATAACAATTAAAGGTTAACAGTGTGAAGAGTTATGACTGATGGATTCCTAAGAGGATACAACAGGAGTCTAGTGGTTTCTAATGGCTGTAATGTAATGGTAATGATTCTACACGTTACCCATGAAAATATGCACATATCAAATATTCAGCCTTCATGCTGAACTAGATCATATATACTATATACACTGTATGGCCAAAAGTATGTGGATACCTGACCTTCACACACACACACATGTAGTTCTTCCTTAAACTGTTCCCACAAAGCTGGAGGCACACAATTGTATAGAATGTCTTTGTATGGTGCAACTTTACAATTTCCCTTCACTGGAACTAAGAGGCCCAAACCTGTTCCAGCATGACAATGCCCCTGTGCACAAAGCGAGCTCCATGAAGACATGGTGTGTGAAAGTTGGAGTAGAAGAACTCGAGTGTCCTGCACAGAGTCCTGACCTGAACCCCCACTGAACACCTTTGGGATGAACTGGAACACCAACTGAACCCCAGACCTCCTCACCCAACATCAGTGCCTGATCTCACTAATACTCTTGTAGCTGAATGAACACAAATCCCCACAGCCACACTCCAAAATCTAGTGGAAAGCCTTCCCAGAAGAGTGGAGCTTATTATAACAGCAAAGGGGAAATAAATCTGGAATGGGATGTTCAACAAGCACATATGAGTGTGATGCTCAGGGGTACACAAACTTTTGGCCATATAGTATATATCTAGAAACCATCAGATTCTGATGGAAATGTGTTTATTGGTCAAAAATTAAACAATATTTGCACCACATTAATAATAGTTGCCACAGACACTGTGAGACATACTTATCTAAAACACTGGATCAGTGTGTTTTTATGTCTTGGTTTACAAAATGTATTTTAAAAATGATTTATTTGTAATGTATTTGCCATTAGAAAACCTGCCGTACTTTCTGTCTGTCCTCGAACAGGTGAGTGACAAACGAGTGTCCAGGAACCATGGGATTCTGGAGAACACGGACGGACAGCTGCGTCTCAAACCCGTATGTGCTCCAGGATCCTTTTATTTCTAATCTCATCTGTGCTGATGGTGACGTTATTATGGAGTGTTTATTATGCTGTGATGGAGTGTTCGCATGAGAGGGTCGGACATCAAACGAAGGACAGGATCAAAAAGTCTTTGATGTCCTGCTCTCTGTCTCTTCCTCTATCGCTCTTTCTCTCTCTGTCTGTCTTTCTCTTTTTCTCTCTCTCTTTTTCTGTTTCTCTCTCTCTCTCTCTTTCTTTTTATGTTTCTCTCTGTATTTCTGTGTCTCTCTCTTTCTGTTTCTGTCTCTCTCTATCTCAATTCAATTCAGTGTGTGCTTTATTGGCATGACAAAATATTTTGTATTGCCAAAGCAACATACAACAGAGCAAGAGAGCTAGGAATTGAACATGCAACATCGTGTACATTAATGGTAACACATGAACACAAGAAGTGTTGGGGTAAGGTGTTGAAGTGGGGTTAGGGTGGGTGTTTATGGTGGTAGGCGGGGTTAGGGTGGATGGGTGGTGGTAGGTGGGGTTGGAGTCAGTTTTCATGGTGGTAGGTGGGGTTAGCGTGGATGGGTGGTGGTAGGTGGGGTTAGGGTGGGTGTTTATGGTGGTAGGCGGGGTTAGGGTGG
>CM040479.1:14706082-14732759 GCA_022758105.1 Pangasianodon gigas | reverse complement strand
GGTTAGGGTGGGTGTTTATGGTGGTAGGCGGGGTTAGGGTGGGTGTTTATGGTGGTAGGCGTGGTTAGGGTGGGTGTTTATGGTGGTAGGCGGGGTTAGGGTGGGTGTTTATGGTGGTAGGCGTGGTTAGGGTGGGTGTTTATGGTGGTAGGCGGGGTTAGGGTGGGTGTTTATGGTGGTAGGTGGGGTTAGGGTGGATGGGTGGGTGGTGGGGATGGAGGGGGTTATTGATATGGAGCTCTTCCTAAGCTCTGTCTCTCTTTGTTTCTTTCTCTCTCTGTCTCTGTCTCTCTCTCTCTCTCTAGTTCTCTCTCTTTTTCTCTCTCTCTCTGCATGTCTCTCTTTTTTCTGTCTCTTTTTCTTTCTCTTTGTTTCTCTCTCTCTCTTTGTCTCTCCCCTCTGTCTCTCTCTCTCTCTCTCTCTCTCTCTCTCTCTTTCTCTTTTTCGGTCTCTTTCTGTGTCTCTCTCAATCCATCTCTCTCTGTGTCTCTGAATCTCTCTCACAATCTCTCTCTCTCTCTCTCTCTCTCTCTCTCTCTCTCAGATGTCGGTTTTATTTGCAGTTGAGACAGTCAGTAACTTGGTTTGTGTACTCGACAGTAAACAGCTTGTAAATGTTACCACAGTAAATATCTGACAGCTCTCATGTTTTTTTGTTGTATTTGGTTGGGAATTACATGTCAGTGTTGCCAGCTGTGCTGAGGAACTGTTTGTCCTGCTGATGAGATTAGCTCTGTAATGGCTATGCATCACTCAGAGAGGATTTTAGCTGCTAATTTCTCTGACATCCCTGTAATGATTTGTAGTTTTTACAGATGTGCAGAAGAATGTAATTTGCAGCTAAGATGCGTGTCCGTTACAGAGCGCTGATAAGCATGTACTGTACACTAGGCTTGGGTTCGATGCCTTTTTCACATATCAGAAATTTTCCTGACAATTATTGATTTTTATCTGTAATTTTCAGATACAAATACTGGCTGCTGCAGCACATGCTTCAATCTATAGCGAAGGCCTACATGTATACTATTAACACCAAACAGACAGTGGCGTATCAGGAAAACCCACTAGAAGGAGCTGTATTACGTGATAGAAGAGGATGGAAATCAATTATATCTACAGGAACTGTTATATCTCCTCCCTGTGGTCTCGCAAAGCTATTACGCCAAGCAATATTAAACACTGGTCTAAAAAATGACAATGTGAAACAGCTAGCAAACGCAAATGACCATATTTAAATGTAATTTTAAACTGTCGCTGTTTCAAAGATGCATCGAAAAAATAATTAGGGATGTTTTATGACATTTCTAACATACACTGATTAGTTTCTCTTTGTATTGTAAGATGTGCGGCGGTCTGGGAAAACCCATCAGATGTCAAGTGTGAATTCCACCAGAAATGTTGGGGAAAAAATTGGATTTTGGCTATTTTTTTTTTTTTTGCCTATAACATCCATTATATTTCCCCAAAGCAACATGAAAATGTTGTGTGTCTGCCTGCAAAGATCAGCTAAATGAACACAGCAGTAAATTTAGTCAAGATGTTTGAAAATGTCTCTTCGTGATTTGATGGATTTGAAGTTTTTATATAGTAACATGCCGTAGTGAAAGGGACATAAGCCTACCCAAGTCAGTTTGTTCTCAGATGCCGGCTGTGAAAATGTCCGTGATGCTGCTGCTCTGTCACGTCATCATCAAAACACAGAAGAGCGACAGCGGGGAGAACCTCAGAATGTTGAAACGGCCTAATAAAAGACATTAATAACAAGAAATTTAGCCAGCGTGAATGAATCAGTAACTATTTCTCCACCGACGTTAGTGTGAAGTGTTGAATGAGGAGCGACAATGAGGCTTGGCAAGTGACTGAGATACGTTTCAAAAATGAAATATAAGTTCAGGGTGTGAAGGGTTTTCCCAGGCCGCCACACACACATTCACTGTTCGTACAACATCTGTTCAGTCTCAGGGATCACACACTCTTACTGTGTCCACTGCAGACGCATGTGAACCCCTGTTTCGTTCAGACGTCTCTGGATGCGTCGCCACAACCGCTAGAGAAGGACCAGTGGCACTGCCTGAAGGATGGATCCATCTTCTCCCTGCTCCCGGGGAAATACATCTTCAGAGTGCGTGCTGTAGCGGAGGAAGGAACACCCAGGTATCACTTACAGTGAGATACACACACACACACACACACACACACACACACACACACTGCAGACTAAGAGCAATTGTGCTTTAATCATTAACTTGTGTATATATACTGTATATTGACAGGCTTTCAGAGAAATTGGACATTTTGGATCAAAAGGTTCAAGTGAAAAGTGTTTTAAGCGCTCGTTTTAGATTATTAGTTTGTCACATTGTACAAGATCCCAATAAAATTTTGTCCAAATTCTATAACAGACGTGTTTGTGTTCTCAAGACGTGTCACATTATACAATGATATGAAGCTTCTCTAACGGCAGACCTGTGATTAAACAAACTGACTTACATTCTGCTTACGTCCTCAATCAGCGTGATCAGGAAATCAGCTCGTGCAGTAAACGTTCTTCAAAGCGAGTTTGCGGTAATAAGCTATTTTCTGTCCATTAGCCTGTTTCGTTTAGATTTCGCCATCGCTATAACCGTATTTGTAGCTGAGATTCCTGTGAGATTGCCGTACTCCTTCTATTGGTGGATTTTGGACAAGTGTCATGGCAGCGCTCACACGCTGAGATTGTGATTGTGAATTTCTGACTGAAATTTGTCGGCGGCCATCTTGTGGCACTGAATGTGCGAGCGTCACAGTGTGCATTCGAATACCTCCAATCTCAACTCACGAACAAAGAATTCTTTTACACTGTGTGATTTAAAAAAATAAAATTGGGCCAAATATCATTGAATGTGGTTGCTTATGTATAGATAGACATTTGCCATACACTCACTTCTTCAGATTTGGTCCAGTTGTGTTCTTATCTTTTTGATGATTCTCTTCTTGTAGGTTTCACTCAGAATTCATTTTTAATTTCTGTTTTTTTTTTTGCATATAGATTGTACTGCTATATTTTCCATTTTACATTCAAAAACCCAATGGGGGGACACAAACTTTTGCATTTTATTGTATAATACGTAATCCCAATCACACTACAATCCCAATATGTTATTTTTGTCCATATGGTCCAGGCCTGGTGCTGAATGAGACATGGTATAGACTCTCTTAGACATGATTGTTGAAAATTCAGAACTGAATATCAGTTCTGGGGTGGCCAATGATATATTGGGGTGGTCATGCCACCCAATACCCCCCCCCCCCCCCCCCCCCCCCCCCCCCCCCCCCCCCCCCCCCCCTTTTCTCCACCCCTAGTGGAAAGTTGTTTTAAAACGCTGGTGTGAATTTAAACATTAGTTAAAACCTAAGCATATGTTTACCATTAAAACCAAAAACACTTCGACACATTTTCAGATTTGTTTTCCTTAGTCATTAATCACGCAGGCTTCATCATTCTTGTCGCCAGCTCTTTTCCAAACAAAGTTGCGCCCACATGGCACGCAGCTGATAGGGGAGAAATAAATGATGGTAATTTGTTCTGTAGCACGTTCATGAGGTATTGATTCACGATGCTGTTATTTGCATGCATTTAAAAGTCAAAGTGTTTGTTATGTGAAATGCAAGAATTAAACCGTTGCCCAGGTCTCTGAGTTTCCATAGACTTCTTGGGAAATTTTACAGAAAAAGTTCTTTTTCCTGATAAAACCCTTAATATTCCATGTCCTGCTGTCATATTCCACATAAAGAAAATTTCAGATGATCTCAGGTTTGGCATTTTAGACGATCACAGCAGGTACATCAGACTGAGCGTTTTTTTTTTCTTTTGACAGGTTATTTCACTGAATTTCTGTCCTACATGTCGTAATAGAGTATTTCACAATGTGAACTATTTGCTTTGTGTGTTTGTTCTCTTATGAGAAGATGAAAATCTAGTGTATTATATCTGATAAAGGCTTCTTATAAGGCTGGAGATGATTTCCCAAAGCTGTGTGGGCAGCAGGATCTTAGTCATATCTAAATGTAATATCAAATATGCTTGATAAAGAAAAGACGCTCCAGTTCTCTTTACTCTCTGCTGTCACACACGTATCGTGTCTTGGATTGGGATTAAATGAAGCGCCCGATGCCCTCCCTGATTTAAACATCCTCCCTTGCTTCATTGCAAAAAAAAAGCAAACATGACTTGTTTGATTGTGTTTGAATGCAGGGGGAAATAAATCAGACTTGTTTTGTTGCCTGTCTAAACTAAACTGCATAGTGCAGAAGAAGTGGGTCAGATTTGTTTTGCCTGGTAGGTTCCTGGTAAATCTTTACTTACTTGATTTATCATACCGTAAAAATCCAAGTCCAAAAGTTCATCACATGATTTGTAAAAGTTGTGAAGTTTAAAGGAGAAGAAACTCAGAAAGCACATTTTTTTATTGCAACAGGAACAGCCAGGGTTTTGAGAAGGAGAAGGAGGAGGAGGAGGTGATGGAGACGGCGTCAGAGACGGAGCAGAACTCTAAATCCTCCCGATCGTGTGAGGAGACATTAGCGTACACTCCTCAGGCCAAGAACAGTCTGTCTTTCACCTACGAGTCAAAGATGAGAGATGAGGCCCACACAGCAGACCCTGCTGCATGTAATCAGGTGGGGTTTAAATGCTATAGTAACCTGGAAAGGGTGTAACAGGGTGTGAAACTATATGGCCACAAGTTGGCTGTTATAATAATCTCCCACTCTTCTGGGAAGGCTTTCCGCTAGATTTTGGAGTGTGGCTGTGGGGATTTGTGTTCATTCAGCTACAAGAGCATTAGTGAGGTCAGGCACTGATGTTAGTGAGGAGGTCTGGGGTTCAGTCGGTGTTCCAGTTCATCCCAAAGGTGTTCAGTGGGGTTGAGGTCAGGACTCTGTGCAGGACACTCGAATTCATTCGTCTTCATGGAGCTCGCTTTGTGCACAGGAGCATTGTCATGCTGGAACAGGTTTGTGCCTCTTAGTTCCAGTGAAAGGAAACTGTAATGCCAAAGACATACAAAGACATTCTATACAATTGTGAGCGTCTAACTTTGTAGCAACAGTTTGGGGAAGAACTAAATATGGGTGTGATGCTCAGGTGTCCACATACTTTTGGCCATATAGTGTATCTAAAGCCTGTTCAAGTCCTTTAAAGGTCCAATAAGCAACATTATCATGTTTGGCTATCAGTGCAGCTCTTTACATATTACCTACACCTGACCTTTCCCATGGCTATAAGTGATATCGTACATAACTAGCTGTAGATTATATACACTATATAGAAGGAGTGGAACAGATATGCAGAGCCTGTTCATTCCCTTTAAAAGTGCAACAAGCAACATTATATAATAATTAGTTCTAATTTGACTGGTCAAATGCCATTCTGTGTTTGCTACTTAAAAATCCAATTCTAGCAATAGTTTGTTGCATTGAAGCCGTTACTACACTTACTACGGGCTGTCAGTCAGTCTCTGCGTTACCATGGCAACACGCAATGTTCTATCCAGCTGTGTCTTCATTGGAAACTATTTCCGTTGACTGAGCAAAAAATAAACAAAATATTTGGCCATATTGTGTCTGAAATGTCAGTTACTTTATATTAATTTCTTATTAATAGAACTGTTGTATAAAAGCAATATCACTCTGACCATCATGCTTGTAGAACATGAACATTTCTTTTTAAAGGGGCAATAAGCAACATCCAGCACAGGTTCAGCTCTTATGGCAACACTTTACATACAACACATCATGACCACCTGACCTGTATTACGGTTATAACTGTTCCTAGCTGTAGAATATAGTTTCTTGTAAGGAGTGTCAAATCTCTAGAGCCTGTACACTTCCTTTTAAAGGTGCAGCAAGCAACATTATCATGTTTAGCTCTCATTGGAACACTTCACTACTCCTGACCTTCACACACATCACTACTCCTGACCTGTCTTAATGTTATAATTGCTATTTTTGTACATCGCTAGCTGTAGTTTAGTATGTATAAGGGGAGGAACAGATATGTAGAGCAGGCCCATTTCCTTTTAAAGGAGCAATAAGCAACATTCTGAAGTTTGGCTCTTGTAGCAACACTTTACATACAACATCTCACCTACACCTGACCTGTATTACGGTTATAACTGTTGCTAGCTGTGGAATATAGTTTCTTGGAAAGAATATGAAATATCTAGAGCCTTTTAAGGGCGAAATAGTAACACGAACTCATTATGTCACCACACATGTATATAAAACATGTCACTGCTGCTTTGTTAGCAAAACGAAATATCATGATGTGTATTTTGGATCATTAATACGTCTTCCAGTATCATGGTATGATTGTTTTGGGTTTTTTTTTTTGGCTATATAGCCCCCGCAGCTACTCATAAAATCACAATAAAATTTATCGGAACATGATGTTCATCGATATCTCAGCTAGCAGTCGTTGGGTTTTTATGACTCTTCAGTGTATACATAATAGTTTTACCAAACTCGGATGGAAGGAAAGAGAAAAGAAAAGAAAGAAACCAGATTGTTTGTCTATTAATCCCCATTCTTTAGTAAAAAAAAAACACAATCCCAATTATCTTATGCAACAGAGAAACCTGCTGTACCTCCTACTCACCCACACACAGATATAAACCTTTCACTCCTGTAAACAGTCTGTGTTAAAAAGGAAAGAAAAAAGAGAGAGGACGAGAGAAAGGTCTGTTAGAATAGCAGAGTTTGTACGGAGCATAAAAGATGATTAGAGCTAACTTTGACTGAGCAGAAGTATACAGCGGTATCGTCGATCTGCTGAGTGATAACTTATGATTTGGAAAATTTGCACTGAGACGACTTCTAGCTGATAAAGTTGATAAAATGCTTAAATGTCTAATATTTAGAATTAAACCGAATCCAGACAATATCCCAAATATTGCTAAAGCAGGACATAAATTTGAAGTAGAAGCTGGAACATTGAGCAAGAAAGGAAAATATGACTTAAATTAAACGGCATCTGTCCCATCGTTCATCTGTATTTGGATACGTTTTGGACGGCCGAGCTTCGGAAAAATGAGCTATATGTAGTATTTCAATTTTTACAACTCTGAGTTGGGAATAGCCCCATGCTACTCTGTAAAACCTCCACTTAGCTTGTTTACGCAAGTATTAGATTAAAAATCTTACAGATTAGTGACCTTTAATGGGGGTTTGATGAAGAAGGTCTACCAGAATTAAAGATTATTTAAAGCGAACATTATCAGGGACATGTTTGGTCTTGAGGTAAAGAAAAAGAGGTGGAACAGATGTATATTAGTAAAACTTTAGCAAAAAAATTTAGCTTCCGAAAGGGTTCTCTGGTTTGTTCCTCTGGGAAAACCCATAATTCTTCTAAAACCACTAAAGCACCTCCGTTAATTAAAGTGCTCCCAAACTATTTATCTAAAGAAGTGGATAGTTTTCAGAAGTTATTTGACTTTCTGTATCTGTGTGTGTGCAGGCTGGTGTTGATTCTCGCTCTTCTTGTAAATCTGACACTCCTGACCCCCTGACGCCTCATAAAAAAAGAGTTCTTCCTGCTTGGATGATGAACGTCACTCCTGCAACCCTGAAGACATCACCAGCGAAAGGTATCAGAAAGAAAATGTCGTGTTCACTCCAGCGACAGCTCGGATCGCTTAGTGGCCTTTTTCCCAGCGCTGATGATGGCCTTGTAAATGTTCACCTGCTGTTTGTGGCATACTGGCTGCGCTTGAGAGAAAGACGACCAGTTTGAGAGGGGGATGAGGATGCAGACGGGTACGGGGAGGGGAATCATGTAGCCAGGATCAGTGACTTAGTTAGTTTGCATTCTCTGTTCCCCTCCCAATACATTTTTGTTTGCTAATGCTAATGCTTGTCTGCACATACCACTGCACACAAATCATGTATGAATGTCTACCTTTACACCATTTACTTTCTTTATGCTCAAAAACCTACTACCTGTGCTTCAAAAAGCTACTATCTGTGCACATCCTTACACTTTTACCGTCCTTACAAATGCCGAAATCCGTCTCTAACGGCTAGCTAGCTAGTAAACTAGCCCAAATGTGTCACAGGATTTCAGTAGATTTCCATCCATCCATTTTCCATGCTGCTCATCATATCCTACACAAGGTCGTGGGGAGCCTGGAGCCTAGGAGTTCCCAGGGAACTCGGGGCACAAGGCGGGAGACACCCTGGATTTGGTGCCAACCCATCGCCGGGCACAATCGTGCACACACACACCCATTCACACACTATGGACAATTTAGAGATGCCAATCAGAATACAACGCATGTCTTTTGGACTGGGGGAGGAAACCGGAGTACTCGGAGGAAACCCCCAAAGCACGGGGAGAACAAGCAAACTCCACACACACACAGGGCGGGAATCAAACCCGCAACCCCAGAGGTGCGAGGCAACAGTGACCTTACTAACCACTAAGCCACCGTGCTCCCTCACTACATTTCTTAAGGTTTTATTTAACTTGTTAAAAATGTTACCATAACAACCATGATTTTGCAAAAGTTAGCTTGCTAGTGAACTAACCACGCAGGTTCTGTCTAACTAAAGATTTATCGTCATTTGAATATCACACGCAATAGGTTTAAGCTGCTGTGACTATTTAATCACATCACAAACCAAACTCCTGTGTGACTCTCTTTAAGTCATTTGTGTACAGGAGTACTGAGAGTCTGAGACATCCCTGTTTTAAGTAGAAGAACGTGATGTTTAGAGCCATGCCGACACATTTCACCCAAACACCAAATTATATAATAGGAATCTGCCATTTACGAGGAGTTATAGTGAATAATTACAAGCTTTCACTTATAAAAAAAAAAAAAAATACACGTCTTTGTCAAACCCGTAATTACCAGTCGGGAAGGTGAAATGATCTGAAAGCCCTGAACTATAAAACACTAAAAAATCAGCAGCAGTTTCAAGAGTGGAAGCCAGTCAGGAGTGCAATATCAGGAAGTCAGTTGTCAAAATCTGTCAGTAAACATTTATGCATTATGCGTATTTTTGTATTTTTTTCTAAACGAAGTTCTAAATCTGGACAGGTTGTCTTTTCAGAGATGGGACTGCTCTTCGATTATTATAATAAGTGAATTTTGTGGAGGGAAACGTTAAAATTCTTGTCAGTGATGATCGCATGTGTGTTCCTGACACGGTGGATGGAGAGTCGATTGCAAAACGTCATTCCTTTAATGTCAAAATGTCTTTTTTTTTTTTTTTTTTTTAAATCTGACGTGTAATGCGATAAAAGATGACAAGATATGCAAAATAGTTGTTGGCTTAGCATAAAAATGACCTGAAACACCGAGTTTAATTGAGTATGATAAAGGAAGATGTTGGTAGGTAGACGTGTGTGTCCTTAAAAACAAAACGTTTCCTGAAGCCTTTGCTAAAGTGGCTTTTCAATATGCGTGTTAACAACTTTACTCTCTCCTTTAAAACCTATCATTAATGTCACCATGGCGTTTTAAAGCCATTTCTTCTCCTATAAATTCTTCACTGAAAGGCACCTGGTGCTGTTTTGCAGGCTGATAAAATCTCGTTCTGTCAGCACCGGCTGTCGTAACCACCGATATTTCTTTTTCACACAGAGACGTTCAAAAGGCCCCTCATTTTATCCATTTTTCCTCCCATTTTTCCACCTTTCTTGCTCTTTCTTGTGTACGCGGTCACGCACTCGCTCACTCACACTCTCTTTTGTGCCGTCTGAGAAGTTGTACACAAAATTGCTCCTTTTCTCCTCAGACTTGAGGAGTTGATTGCTGTTTTGAGTTCAGAGGCTGACAAAAGGACTTGGTTAAAAGAACACTCCAGGATTTTCCACCCAACCTACAATAAGGGTGAGAAAGTATTGAGAAAAAGTCTTCTCTGTTTCTTAAGAAGTTTTATCAACTTTCCAGCACTGGAGATGTAGTTCCGGAAAAGTTACTTGCGCTTTACTTAATAGTTTGTGGTATCCCTGCACCACCAGGAAACTGGACAGTTAAAAATAAATAAATAAATAAATTATCTGATCTTCAACTGTCCGGTTTCGCCTCGAGGTTAGACGTCTGTGTTCTGAAATGCTTTTCTGCTCACCACGGTTGTAAAGAGTTCCTGTCAGGTTATTTGAGTTCCTGTCAGCTCTAACAAGTCTGGCTGTCCCCCCTGTCCTTTCTCATCAACAGAGAGTTTCCGCTCACAGAATTTCCACTCATTGGATATTTTTTGTTTTTCTCATTGTTCTGTTTTTTTTTTTTTGCATCCTTTCGGTAGTTTCTGAAATAGTCACACCAGATGAATGTATCTTTGGTACTATGATGAAACCTGCACTCATATGGTTCTGCCTCTTACTGTATATTGTATTCTTTGCTGTCTAAATATCTAAACATATTCCACATCGATACCTCCCTGTGTTAGTGTGTGTGTGTGTGTGTAAATTTAGAACAGGTGAGATATTTTAACTGTGTGATTTTTTATTTATTTTTTTTTGGCGCTTACCTTCATGTAATTTATGCCTTTGTCCAGTAGCAGCGAAACGAGCTCCAGCACGAGCTCCAGCACGAGCTCCAGCCCAAAACACACCTTCATCCAAACCCTCAGGACCCAAACGACCCCGGGCTAGACTGCCTTCGTTATCAGGAGAGGAGGAAGAGGAGAAAGGGGTTGAAGAGGACGAGGAGGAAGGATGCAGCAACGCCCCCAGAAAGAGAGCGAGGAGGCTGAAAAGTGACACGGAGGAGAGCCAGGTACACTCGGAACCTGGAACAGTGGATTTATGGATATCATGAAAGACTTTCATGCTGGACTTGCCGACACGGGGAACAGTGTGTTTCTAATCATCTGCAGATGCAGTTGGCTTGCACTAGAGGATATAAAAATACAGCAACAAATGTGTCAAGTTTTATTTTTTATATAAAAATATAAAACACATTTTAGATAAAGATATCAGATACAATGTCTTTGTCTTGGTTAAATATGCTGCAGTAGTGAACTGGTGTGTGAGACCTCATGATGTTTAGGTCATCTTCACTGATAGTGAGCCTCGGCACGCTCATGGTGCCACGTCTTTATAGGGTGATCCTTTAGGGCATCAGGTGATAAAATCATTTACTCTTCAACAGGACCAGGCTCCGGTGTCAGAGTCCAGCCAAGAGACGCCACCGGAGGACAAAGACACCAACGAGGCCAATGTAGTGCAGAAAACGGACGAAGAGGACAAGGAAAAAGAAAGTAAGAGAGCTGAGGGCAGTCAGAGGTCCAAAGCTGGAGGCTCAACTTTAAGGCCGGAAAGCTCCGGAAACTCGCAGACAAACGTGCAACAGAAGGCTAAAGTTCAGCGCAGGACGCCGTGTCCCTATGGCACCTCCTGTTACAGGTACTAATCCAAACCAAAAAATACTTTTTTTTTTTCAAAAATGCAGAAACAAAAATTCTGCATGTGAAATCCACCCCCAAGCAGGATCTGGAGTGATGATAATTACATTTAAAGTCCTGGCTTTGTTTTATATTGTTTATTTCCTCCAGCTTTAAGATAAGACCATTTTATACCTTTCTTTCCCTTTTTTGGTTAAAATTGGAGAAATCATATCATATAAACTTTTACCAAGGATAAAGTGGTTCCATTGTTTTTGCGTATATCAAAAGGACATTGTGCCTGTTGCACTCTTTTATGTCTCTGATTTATTTTTTTCTGGCTGACTGCTAACAGGCCGAGAGCGCTTCGTAGTTTCTAGTCGAGTCCCTGGTGAATCCCACATGGCAGGTGACATCTTTTATCCATTAAGTAATTCTTCAGATCTTCAGGCTTGAAAGAGAACATGACGTATCACTTTACGAGGACGAATCTCCCCAAACGTCTCTCGTTAAGGCAAACCTTTTCACTCTTTCACTGTACCGCACTAGGCCCAGTGTCCCAAAGCATCTTAAAATCTCCCCACAGATCATCCTAACTCGCAGAGAGAGAGTCTCGCAGAGAGAGAGAGAGAGAGAGAGTGTGTTCAATGTGATGCTCGCTCGACCATTTAACAGTGTTCTTTAACAGCCCTGATAGGCTTCGACAGATCATCAGTGAAATACAACTTTCACAGCTTGTATTTCACGACAAAACAGCATTCATCCGCTAAATCACTAAATCGAGTCTGATACTGTTATCACATGGTGTTTTGGTGCCTTGATTTATTTTTCTTGAACCGTAGTTTGTCATAGAGACGTGTCCTCACCATTTTTACTAAAAGATTCCACAATAACGGCACGCTGTTGTAGTATTCAGCACTTCAGAGGTCGAAATTTCCCTCACAAGTTGTGAAGTAATGTTGACATTTCCCTATATGGTGTAAAGGTTAATTCCTTTTTGATGCAAAGTACTAAGTAATTTCAATAAAATGACTAAAATCAAGTCTTTTTTCAGTAAATTTCCACCACATCTGAGGTAAATGTTGATATTTTTGACAGTTTTGTCTTATTTCCATTGTCACTCTGCCTTTTATGTTGTTTGTACAAAAGTTTTAACAGATACATGCTAGCTCGCTTAGTGATTATCTAGTGTACGTGTGTTTCCTGTGTCACTCTTGTTTCCCAGTTGCTTAGCAACAGTGTCACGACTTTCACCACTTGAACAGTGAGCGTATCATGTCTTCGCATTGCCATGTCAAAAAAATTCACGTCCCCCATTAAAAACTGTGTTTATGATCTTTGTCCAGGAAAAACCCGATCCATTTTCAGGAGTGCAGTCACCCCGGAGACGACGACTATGAGGAAGAGCAAACCAACGAGGATGACAAAGATGACGATCGGCCGGAGTGTCCGTACGGCACGGACTGCTACAGGTGGCTTTGGTTAATCTGATATTCTGCCCAGATCTCATTAAGACCTTAATGTATTACTAGCAGAATTAGCATTTTAATGAACAGTTTTTCTTCTTACGCCAAAAGTACTTGATTAAGAAACTTTTCATAAAAATCACTTCCGCCTTTAAACTTTGGGCCACGCCCCCTAACCATGTGCTGAGGAAGAAAGTAGCCATGTCTCAAATGGTGAACTTTGCACATTATTAATCCTGGATAATGTAATAAAACAAAAATAAATGAATAAAGTCTGGACCACTAGACACTCTTTAGCACTCAACCCTCTCAGCCTGTCTACATAGCAGAAGGGGCGGAGCCAACAGAAGGTACTATTGTTGGAAAAAAAAAAAAACATTTTAGGTTAAATTTGGATTTTGTGGATGCTGTACTGGTGCGGGGTGATGAAGTGATGTATAGCGCAGTAATTTGTAATTTCCATATAGTGCTACTGTTCAGTAGAGATGGCAAGCCGAAGTTTTCCAGCCAGCTGTGTTGAAAAACGGTTCGTTTCTCGTTGTTTCAAGTGTCCAGCACACAAAAACAATACAGGCATGTACACTATGAAAATCTGTTGTAGGTCAGGGGGTCTTAAACGTTTTGTAGCCAAGAGTCCAAGAAAGGCTTTTCGGCTTGTTAGCTCTGATATTCTTTTGTGCATATTTTTCCAGATGTAACTTTTTTTTTTTTTTTTACATGCTTGTGTTTTTTTCCACCAGGAAGAATCCACTACACAAAAAAGAGTACAAGCACACCAAACCTCCAGGTTTGTATTTTCCCCTTTAAATCTCAAAGTAATCCTTGTTGAAATATGATGCATTGTGACAAACACCAGACTCGGCGCTAAATTTTAAACACTAAATTCGTTTAATACGAATTCGATATGCGGCCAGCTCAGACCAGATACTCTCATGTGCTAGGACGCTTGCCAAGCTGCTCTGCCAAATGCGCAACAACGACAAACTAAACTGACCGAAACAAAGAGAAGAGGGGAAAAAGAAGGGCCACCATGACACAGCACTTCTTATCGTACTCTTTTTGTGGCTCTCCCGCTGTCTGTCCACTTGAGACATGCTGAATAAAAGGATATCGAGCTTTCACTGATTAGGCAAGGATTACAAGCAAGGATCTGAGCAGCCACTCAGGAGGGGGTTGTAATTACTCGCCTCTGTTATTCACACCCACCTAGTTTACACGCTTGCCTTTGAAATGCACATGATCGCGCCTGGACAAAATGGACTCACTTCAGATACTCAATACAGAATTTTTTGAACACAGGCCAAGACTTGGACTGCAGTAGATGCTGTTGTTGAATTCACAAACTTCTTGTCTTGGCAGAAATTCCGACAACAGCCTTAAAGAACAGAAAAAATCAGGGTTCGTGTCACATCACCATCAATCCCGTGCAAGGTTTTTTTGATTAAAGGGGCAATCTGTATTTTTTAAAAACTCTCAAGGTGAATTGTTGTTGCGATGAAAACACTGACAAGTCATCATCTTCATTCATTTCCCCTCTTGTTAATGTGCGTGGCTGAGAGACTTTATTCCGGCTTAGAGAGAGGAGCTCATTTCAGGGCCGGAAAACTGTAGCTTAAAATAAAGAAACTGTCCACAGCCATGTTTTTCGTACATCACTTACTAAATCCATGATAAAAATGACATACGCCAGGCTAAAAGTTGTTCCAAACTGATTAATGCACACAATAACCTGATTAATATAACCCGATTAAATTAATTACACGCTCTGGTTAATTGTGTTGATCGATGCGTTGAGACTCGAAACCGTGAAAGATGAGAATGATACAGAAGTCTGGAGACGCCACAAATCTTTCATACTTCATCTTAACTTCGATTTCTTAAGTGACGTATTAAGAACAGGGAAATGGAAAGTTTTCTTCATTTCAGGCTTGTGTTGACATTTTTCCAGCCCTGAAATTAGCTCCGCCTCCTGAGCCAGAACAGAGCTGCTCAGCTTGGTTGCCTTTCCTTAAACGTATTAAAATTGGAGAATACGTTTTCATTAATATGTCTAAAGAAAATGTGCACATGATTTATACACAGTATGTCACACATTTAGAAGTTTATATATGAACACTTCCTGTGTAAATACACAATGTTTTCGTTCCTGACAAACAAAAAATCAGGGATCATTCCAAATCATCAACAGTATAATCCAGCTAAGTCTGTAATACAGAAATATCTGATCAGTACTGGTCTGGAAACATTTCGCAACATTACTGATTGCTGCTTTAAGATGCATCTTCTAGAAAAAGGAATGCTTTGTCCAAAAATATTACCATGAATGAATGACGTGTTGTGCTATAATGCTCATTTTTCTTAACCGGCTTTCATTTATCGTCATCAGTGTCAGGGTTTTGGTCATTGCTAGCGCTCTCAGGTTTTTTTTTCCATTTCCAGCTGTTCTCATTTGGCTGACAAAGTTGGAAAAACAGGCTCACAAAACCATTTCCTCTTTCTATCTGCACGTTAGAGTTTGAGTAAATGGTTGCACCTTGGAAGTATTACATACGTGCGCGCACACACACACACACACACACACACACAGACACACACACACACGGCATTGCTTCACCCTAGGGAAACAGCCTTAGGTTTGTGGTGGGTAGTGTGTGTGTGTGTGTGTGTGTGTGTGTGTGTGCACGCATGCACAGGCAAAGTTTCTGGTGAAAAAAACTGAATTTACACGCATCTCACACAAATATTATAAGCTACAAATCTGCTGTCTTAGCTCCATAAACTTTAAACTGGCTACTTTTCAAATAGCAGAAGGTTTGGCATTCTTATGTTTATACATAACACAAAAGAGACTTAATTATGATTCTTCACTGCCCTCTTTTTCACCATTCTTCAGATCGCAGCATGATAATTAAAGATACACACGGATTAAAGAAAACCGTTCCGTGGGATGTAGCAGTTAGCATGATGAAAACCACCACATGCACGTTTTTGCTCTTTAACGTGAGTCAGGCTGTGTTTACGCTAAGCATTCTTCAGCAACCGCTAGTGCATGTTTATAATAAAAAAATAAAATAAAAAAACCACTGCCACCTCTTTTTCCGTTAAAAGTGCAATGCTTTCAAAATGTTTCAGCTGAGAGTCAAACACACGTCACGCTGATCTCACCAGTCACGCTAACAACCAGCTCAGATGTCGAAAAGTGGTTTCTGTCAAAGCATTTGAATTCAATTACACCACAAGACTGACTGTAGTGCTCAAATATATAAAGATTTCTTCCTTTTCTTAGGTAGAAATCTTTATATATTTGAGTCAGCTCTCAATGCAAACCGTTCTTGAGCGACACATCACTAGTTTGCACTCAAACGCCTAAAGATTAAAGTATTGGCACGCTTAGCTGTGTTTGGGAGCGTGGGCGGCCATTAAGTGAAAGTTTGTGATATTCGTGACAAGCGTCACTCGCAGTTTAACATCAAATGAGAAACTCCTGGTTTTATTCCACTGTGAATTTGGAGTAGTATTTCATTACTCATGCCTATTAGAAACTCCTCCTACTTTTACAGGTAGATTTAGGTGATGGGAAAACGACACACAGGATACAGATATTCCTGAGATCGCATCTGTCTCTGAGCTACGGTGAATCTCTGTTCTGTGGTCTAATATGGCAGTTTAACTTCCATTAATATTCTCTTAAATTTCCCCCGCTCTCCAGAAAAGAAGACTACACCAGTTGATGACGATGATGATGATGATGAAGAAGACCAATATGAGAACAGCTTCATTAATGATGAAAGCGAGGAAGAGGATGTGGATGAGGATTCTGACTACGTTCCCGAGTCGGAGGACAGCGGGAAAGAGGACGTTAAACAGCTGCAGAAGGAGGCCAAAGCCTTTCTCCGGAGGAAGAAATAAGCGGAGAACCGAAAACAAGGTTCCCACTTGTGTTCTTGGAGATCTAATCTAACATGTCTGAAGATGCTGATTATCTGAGTTGGGGTGGAGGTGTGGTGTGCATCGGTTGCGTCAGCATCACGCCAGTCGAATGTATTTTCCAATGCGCTTCCAGATTTCCAGCAATACTGAGCACTACACAGCCTGAGAAAACACGACTGGTTTGCCAGAGGTCTCTCAGGATGGACGTTTGGGTTTCGGGTCAGTCAGTGCCACATCTGGCCTCTGCAACGACTCAAACACGGGGATAAATTTAATCTGGCACTTTGTGTGACTGATGATTTGAATTTTTTAAAATATTTTTGAATGTTTACATGGAGACGTTATTCAAATTTGAAGAAATTTGTTGCCTTAAAGTTCACAGTTTCAGAGCAAGTTGTGTAACACACTTAGATTTAGAGCTATGTTTCCATTATATTTCCAGCAGTACTTGTTGTAAAAACTTTTTAAAATGAATGTTCTTACTCTGTGTTCTTTTAGTAAACTTTCATTTCAAGAATGTTCATGGTGTACCTGTATGTTATTTGGCAGCTTAATCAGTGACAATTTATTGAGGTGTAAATGAAAAACCTTTTGCACCTTTTAGAGCTATTTTGCTACATTTACATGTGGGGTATTTAATATATGAATATAAACGACAATACTATACTACAATACTACTATCAATATAAATGACAAATTACTGCAGAAATATAACAAATGTATTTTGAACATCCTAGCAAGTAGAGAGAAAAAAAATCTGAATGTTTTCACCCTCATTTTCTATGGGTTCACAAATGGAAACCTCATAATTTCTGATCTCCAAAGAAAACGCCCCTTGGAATTCCCTCTCGGGAACTCGGGACCATCTTCTCAACCCCCGAGTTCAGCAAGTGACATCAAATCAACATGGCCGCTCACAGCATGACCAGTAAACAAGCTAGTACTTCTTAGCTTTAAATTGAGTTATACTGTATATACAGGTGTTAGCTTTAGATCAATCAACATACAGACACATTTGCTTGTTAAATCTATAACACTGACTCTACAGTTCACTGTATTGTGGAGGTAAATATACATCACTCATTACAGTTTGTTAGCTTGTTGCTAACAAAAGAAGAACATGGAGGCGAACACGGTTTTTTCCCCACTTTGTAGGTTGAAAATGATGTAATTCCGAGAGTAACTGCTACCAGAAGCAAATGTGTGTTTTTCTCACATCTTGTGTCCTTTCCCCTTCAGTGAATTGCCATTTTCTGCCAGGTAAGTTTTATTCGCGTTTGTTTTGACCACTGTTTCTTCTGAGAATGCAGAACTGTGTAAACACTATGGCTAAGCTGTAGATATTCGCATCCTTTTCCATGTGTCATCACACCAAAACAACTACGCTGGTAATTTTGGCATAAATATGAATTCTTCAAAAAAAAAAAAAAGACATATTTAAAGCTTATAGCAGATTTAGAGCTCAATTTGCAAACAACTTTAAGAGAAAAATTCATGAAATAGTTCTACAAAAATACATCATAAATATTTATTCACTGAATTCAAGAACTGCCCTTTGACTCCCATTAAACACCTTTTAGATTCCTTTAAAAACACTTTTTTCATACATTTTTACTCTGTGTTCATTTAGTAAATTTGTATTTTAAAAAAACACACATTTATTATTAGCTTTCTGCTTTTGTGACTAATGCTAACTCTAAGTATCTTTTAAATCTCACACTGGGGTTCTTGACTAAATCGTCGATGGTCAGTTAGTTAATTAGCAAGCTGGATGCTAACTAGCAAGTGAAGCTGCTCTGACTTTGCTAACACACAGGAGAAAAATATAACTCATCAGTGGAACAGTACAACTAAAAACTAAAGAGACTGTTTACTTAGTGACAAATCAGGATTTAGTGCAGACCATGAGTGTGTTTTCTGAAGGATATACGTACCTAGCATTAGTGTTTTGCGTTAGCTATAATCAAACTGAAGTGGTACTACCCGTCATATCCTTCTTACACAATTAGCTACTTGATACTATTTTGTTTGTAGAATTTTCTACATTATTTTGATATATTTACCTTTGGGGTATTTTATATTACGTATCATGCCTGTTACTGAATACAGCTAATTAGCTAATTGTCTGCTTTACCATATATATTTTTCCTAAAAAGAGCTAAAACAAGCAGTCATCACTGTTTCTCACTTAGTGTCTTGTGTTTTACTAGCTTTGTACTCTTGGATGTTGTAAATCTCACTCTCGGGCTGGAAATCAGACCTGATGAAGTGCTAATGCTTTGTTCTTTGAGAGAATTAGGAATCAGTGTAATGCAGGACTCGAATAAAAACACCCACCTGCAGCGCAGAGAGCATTACGGTGCTTTTGTAAGACATAATGGCTTCGATGGAAAACGTTGATTGCATCAGAAGACACACAACCTCCTAATTTCCATCATTAGCTTCCATTGTTTGTTCCTGAGAGCAGCACATTAGTGAAATGAGGCAGCACTGGAATGGTTCACGCTGGACAAGTTTCATAAACAGAATCTCTCAGTTAGCCAGATAAGCATACAACATTTAACAACATATATGTTCTTAAAATAATGAACAGGTGTATTAGCAGGCTTCATACAACTGCTTAAATGTCTTAAACTGTCGACTAATTAGCATTCAGGCATTCAGTAAAAAAAATAATTAGCAATTACATTTTTAAACATTTTTTTCACTGGTTACTGGTTAATTCGGTCCTAGCACAGGATGCAAAACATATTAGCATAAATTATTAACAGCTTGCTAACATTACATCACTGTCGCCACTAATGCTGCTAATGTACCTTTAATTGGTTAAAAATGAAATGTTACGGCTGTGTTTACAGCGAAGGGTGAACACACAGAAGCTGTTTAGCTTTGTGGTTTGCAAGGAAAGAAAAATTCAGATTTGTAACATAGCTTGAGCCAACAAAAACACTTCTGAGTATTGGGGAAAAAAAAAAAGAAAAATGATGGAAACTCACATCTAGCATAACGTTGGGTGACAAGTGTTTTTTTTTTTTTTTTTCCCAAAATACTGAATACTGAGCTTAACTCTAGACTTCTTCCACAAAGCCTCTATTAGACAATCCTCACTTTTGGCTCAAGCTGTCCAGCTTACTGAGAAATCCTGCTTTAAATTCTGCAATATTGCTGTGCCTTTAGAAGATTTGTGTTTCTTCATATTTGGAAAAAAAATCCATAATTTTATGGACTGAAACCTGCTCGTAAAAGAAAGAAATTGAAAATCATACTAGAATGTATGCCAAATACGAAGTTGGCTATGTAGGCGAAATAATAAAGTACCATAAATTCTCAGTCTAAACTCTGATAGAAGTAGACTGTCATTAGGTGTTATACAATATGTCTATATTGGAAGTACTTTTGGTATAAAAACAACAGCAAATTATATAAAGTGTATTTATTTATTTCAGGAAACGTACCGTATGCGTATGGCAATGTTTTATACACTTGCATTTGTTGTTCACTGGAACTCACTTCATTAAATATTTAAACACAAATATTCAATATATGAAAAATATTCCATATATGAAAAATGAATATGAACCATCCTGAAGCAAAAGATTTTTTCCAGAGAGCCACAAAAATACGAACAAATAAATGAACAAATACTTGAGATTATCTTCATTATTTCTCATGAGAGAGCTGCAGGAAGAGCTAGAGACCATGAGAAAAGAGAAGGAAGCAGAGAATGCAGGCTAATAGTTAATAATAGCTTCTTGCTGAACAAATAAAGAGACATCACTAATGATTAACATCTACAATCACTGAAAAAGGACTTGGGGATGGAATTGAGTAGAAAAGAAAGTGTAAAACATGCTTGTCAGTTTTTACCCATTAGCCTTGCTTTGGGAAAATGCACTGTGGCATTTTAGATGGTTGTGCAGGGGGTAAAGCAAAGCCATATGACCCCTGATATACAAACTTATTTAATTAAAAAAGAAAGAATATTGGAGATGAGTAATTTCTGAGGTATGTCTGAGGTTGCATTTGTGCAGCGAGTGAATTTGATCTCAGCTCCTTCTGGAAAAATTTTTTAAAGTCCTCCAGGCAGATCATGGATTCTGGACTACTTCCATTGTTGGTGCGACTTCATCTTTTCCCGAGCACAGTTTCATCCCAAATATTGTTCTCTAGCGTTCATCAGTGTTCTGTATTGGTTTAATTTTTATTCTTTTTTTGGTGACAGACTGTTGGTCTGATGGTGGTCCCGTTCCATTGATGGACAAAGTGGAGAAGAACCGATACATTGGAATTGCTGAACGATTCTTCGGCTTTTCCCTTTGTAGAGACCCTTAAAGTTTTAATAGAGAGCCCAACACCAGAGTCCTCCTCTATTAGAAACCCTTTAAGATGCTAAGAAGTCTTGAGGAGCAGCTCAAGTTCAATCTACCAATCGAAAGCATTCTTCAGTCTCCTCCAACAAAGTGTTCCTCTATTAGAGATACTTCCACCTAGAATTCCTTTAGTAAGGAAGGAACCCTTAACTATCCAAAGATCCTTTGAGGAACCCTTTTTTCTGAGCGTGTAAAAGGTAGGAGTGACATCACAATAATGATCTGGCCACTCAGTGTGCAAAAAGGCTAAATCTAGAACCCGCTGTGGAAACCATTAAAGATTTTATGTAGAACCGTACAGCACAGGGTTTCCTTTCAGACCTTGTTGTGATATAGGACCTCTTTAGTAAGAAAGAACCTTTAACTATCAAAAAAATCCATGAGAAACCTTTTTTTTAGCATGCAGAGCCTGTAATATGCAGATTTAATTGTTTATTTCTGTTTATTTCCATTTATCCCAAGATGGAGGAATCTGATCTCTGAGTAACCTTTTGTGAATTTTCTCTTGTTAATATTAAAGACTTTACTTAATAGGGTCAGACCAGGAACTCTGTCCTCCTCCTTCTCCTCCTCCTCTTCCTCAGATCTTTCATCTCTTCATTTTATTCGTGTACATTCCACTTCCTCTGTCACTTTGAGTGAAGAAGTCCTCATATCGCCCTCGGCCACCATCTTCACACCAGCAATGGCAGCGTTCCTCGACACCACGTGCCACTGCGCACATCTTGCCTTCTTGAGACACTTAGCAGCATTGTTCCTCACACTCACGAAGCACAGCGTGTTGATGACCCCATTGCTCATGGCGATGCATTCGATGATGTAGAATGCGACCAGTGAATTGCGCTCTCGTGTGATCACTGACGGGTAGAAATCCCGCAGAAGCGCAAAGCCGTAATACGGCGCCCAGCAAAGCATGTAAGCCACAAGGACAGCAATCAGAGCAACGACGGTGCGTCGCCTCCGCCGCAAACGCCGCTCGAGCTGCTCAGTTGGAAACCCTGGAACGTTCTTGAACCAGAGTTCACGTGAGATCCGAGCGTAGCACATTCCCATGACTGCCACGGGTCCCACAAACTCCACAACCAGAATGAACACAAAATAAGAGCGGTAGAGAAGCTGCTGGTCTGCTGACCAGATCTGGGCGCAGAAGATCTTGCTGCCATGTGCGACAGCACCTTGAGGGTATTCATGCTCTGTGGCGAAGTAGGCCGAGGGAACGGAGATGAGGATTGGGAAGATCCAGACTCCGAGTATGAGCCAGTAGGCGGTCTGGTACTTCATTCTTGGCTTCAGAGGATGCACGATGGCCATGTATCTAGGAAACACACAGAAGGGGGGGGGTATGAGTGTATATATGAGCTGGTAGGAGTGTATCAGGTGCAGTAACACTGGTGCGTCTTTATCAGGGCTGGTTTCTGCCTGGAGATTTTTGGTTTGTTGGATTGTTCCTCATCCCAGCAGTGACACTAAGGTGTTCTGCAGCACCTGATACACTCGTACCGGCACCAAACACCTGTCAGTGTCACTACTGTGCTCAGAGCAAACCACTATACAAATAATATTGGCTCAGAGGCCGTCTAATAGTGGTTCCTTTCCATTGATGGATAATGGTGGGGGTGGGTAAAATATTGTACACAGCAATAAATGGGCTACAGTCAGTGAACCAGATAAACAGGAATATAAGTATAGGTATAAGCAATGTTTAACCAACAGACTGGATGAAATGTCAAACATGCAGGCAAGCACACTTATAAGCAATCACAAAATTGATTCTTGGCATAGTGATGAATGAAGTTGGAACCTGTTTGACATTTAGGAACGTTACTCAGTGCCTCCATTCACGTAGAATCCTATATGTCAGCAGTGATTAATTGACGTCTCACCCATGAAACAGACATCCTGTACTTTGCTCCTCTGAACACGCTGTCCTTTATACTCGAAGTGTCAACATTCCTCTTCGCTCCACTGCTAAACTTTCAACCCATTTCATCCCAAGGAAATTTCACCACTATGAAAATAATGGGAAAAAATCTCCTTTTTGCAGATGTTCAGAAAATCTGCTTTATACAGCAATTATACAATTCCTTCTGACCACACTTGGCTGCGCTGTCTTTCCACAGATCAATTCAGGATGGAACAAACGGGTTTCGTCTTCCATTTAATCTACTTTTAAGATAAGGTTGTGTGTCATGAGACACAGAGATCCACCACACATGAATGCACATAGGGCAGATCTGTAATTAAGTACAAGTTTGAATAACCATATGGGGGAGAAATTCTTGCTTTGAGTCAACATCTTGCCATAATTCTGTAATGGCTCTTCTTTTATTATTTAATAATAATAATAATATGGGAGAATTTAAACTCTGTTTATTGAGGCTACTCCAAGGATCGTTATCCATAACAGGCATCAAGCCTGAGGCAGACACAGTCGACACAGACTTATTCATAATCATTATCCAAACCAGGCTTGCAAAGATCAAGGCCAAAACAAACAAGGACATGGAATAAGTGTAACACAAACTACTGTGGACAAGAGTACAGCTTACAATTACACCAAGAAACATGAAGGACTGAAAAAACAGGCAGCAAGACAGGAAGCAATGTCTAGATATCCTTCTTACTAGAACATCATCCATTTTAAGAATCATCTCAAATGCTGAAACTCAGAATCTGTTCTAATCTGTATTCTACATAGTCGTCATTTTTTAAAAATTCTTCATATGGTGTAGTTCTGGTTGCTGGCTGATCAGTTAAAACTGAGAATTTTTTTTTCTTCTGCATAGAAAACGGGACGTGTTTATAAACCGTTATCTCTCAGGAAACATGCGTGTTGGACAGGAGTAGCATGAAAAACACATCCTGTCCTCAATTTCATTCCTAAAATCCGAGTGAACTTTCAAGAGCTTTTATCAGTTTATTTTTTCCTGCATATTTTACATTTAGTACTTCCTGAACAGAAATGAAATTTGAACAAATGACCTAAATCAGGGGGTTTTGCAGCCAGGGACATTTAAGTGTTAAAAAAAAAAATCCACAGACCGAACTCAGTACAGAATTATTTTATGAACATATTGTAGTCTATTCAAATATTAGACTCAACAGTTAAACGATAATAAATTGGTTATTTCTCTGTAATTTGGTTATTTCTTTTTACTCCTGACCCCTGGCTATGCTTCACGCTCCCCACTTTAAGAACCATGGACCTAAATGGTGTAAAATCATCTTTGTAGTTTCCAAGATTCATATCAAACCAATTACATTTATTAATTTGGCAGACATCTTTATCCAAACTGACTGAGTGTATATAATCTAAATTCATTGCCCAGCAGTTCAGGGTTAAGAGCCTTGCTCATTTGAACTCACAACCACAAGATCCCAAGCACAGAAGCTAAATCTGTTGACAGAGAACACCAGCAGTCAAATATCTGCACACACGAGACTGAATGTATATCCCATTTTAAAGACTTTTATAAAGGCTTCTGGTTGAAATTTGTTTCTAAGACTTTTAAGTAGTGAACTCAAACCCCATGTATACATTCATTTCTGAATTAAGCTTTTAAAAAAATTAGTTTTTACTTAGAATTAAATTATTTAATTTAGAAATTAGGAGAAGCAGTGAGGATCTCTGCCGATTTAGGAAGTTTAAGAAAAGTCTCCTGGGTGAATCTCCATCATGAAGCTGGTTGAGTAAATGCTTAGCATTTACAAAGCTTCATCTGTGAAGAATTCAAAATATAAAATAACTTTAATTTGTTTAACACTCTTCCTGGTCACTGCAAATCATTATTATTGTAACAAATATCATAGTCTGAGTCAGGGCTGTCCAATCTTATCCACAAAAGGCCAGTGTGGGTGCAGGTTTTTATTCCAATCAAGCAGGAGCCACACCTGATTCCACCTGTTTAATCAGCTGATCTTGGCTTTCAATAGACTCAGGCATGGCTTCTGCTTGGTTGGAATGAAAACTTGCACCCACACTGGCCCTTTCTGGATAAGACTGGACATCCCTGGTCTAATTCCATAGTGTGGGGTAAAACTAGGGTAATCAATATATCAGAAATCAGGAAATCAAGTGAGAGTCAAAAATAGGAAGTACAGGGAACACAGGAAAACAAGGGTTGGGACTTAAAGATAGACAAATGTAATGATTCAAACTTTGCAACGAGGGATAAAAACAAGAGACCATAAACAGAGAATGTAATCAAAGGCTTAACACAGGACAGGTGAACACAGTAGGGTAGTCAACCAATGACAGGACTGGGGCAGAGATAAGGCTATAACAGAAACAAAATGACATGAAATCAGCTTTGAGAGTTTGTGACATTTGTGACAATTATTCTAAACTAGTACAAAACAGTAAAGATGAAGAGCAGGTATGTCCAAACCTTCGAGTGGTTCTGTACCTGCTTGTGTCGAAGGAACCCAAACACTCACCTGTCCACAGCGATGGCCAGCAGGGCGTTGGTGGACACATAGAGAGACACTGTCCTCAGGTAGTTGATTGAAATGCACAGGAAAATCCCATGGTCCCAGGAGAGTTGCTTAATGACATAGTAATCCACCAGGAACGGGCAGCACACGACTGCCACCAGGAAGTCTGACACCGCTAAGTTTGCGATGAGCAGGTTGGTGATATTGCGCAGCTTTTTGTAACGCACTAATGTGATGATGAAGAGGCAGTTCCCAATGCCACAGACAAGCATGATGCAGACCAGAACGATGGCGATGATAATGGTAGAGATGAAAAAGGCTCTCCCCTGAGTCGTGTCCGGAATCTGGTCCACGGGAATGTCGTAATCCAGTGTAATGTCATAGCTTGCCATGAGAGGGTCCTGAGGGTTCTGTGATGGCTGGCCTTGAGTCCATGTTACTGCCAACAAAGTGCAGTTTCTTTCGCCCATCGTTCTGCCTTAGTGTGGATCAAAGTACATTAGCTGCTTCACTCTCTCCTTTCTCTTTGTTCTCTAGATGTGCATTACTCTCTGAAAAAAAGGAAGAAAGAAAATCATTTCTCACAGTAGTCTGTACGGTTCACTACACACTCCTACCCTCTTAACCTAGAAAGGCAGGGTCTCGGATATATATATATTAGATTTCTAATCTGAGCTTGGAACTAGATTTGTTTGTGTAGAATCAGAAATGCGTACCTCAGCATTCTGTGCTCGGCCCTCTAATTTTGTCATGTTCATTAACCACTAACCTTTAAATAAGATGCATTTTTGTGGCACTTGATCTTAAATGGTTAACAATGCAATTGTTATTTTAAGTTAAATTACAAATTATGGTTTGAATTTTAAAGTTATACTCAATTTATTTTTCATTCCTAAGAGTTATATTTTTTTAAATGACCTCTTGTCACATTGTCAAGTTGGGTCATTATGTCAGATTTTCAATTTTTAATACTTTTTAACATTTGAATTTGGGTCAAATAGAACATAAATGAACTTTCAAGTTCAGCCTTTTTTTCAGTCTTATTTATTTATTTATTTATTTATTTATTTATTCATATCCAAGTTAAATCACCGTTTAACAGAAATG
>CM040479.1:14668449-14701328 GCA_022758105.1 Pangasianodon gigas | reverse complement strand
GCCTATGGAATGCCCTCCCTGAACATCTGAGGGCTCCACAAATGACTGATGGTTTTAAAAGGGATCTAAAAACGTACCTTTTTAAAAAGTGTTTTAATATTTAGAGTTTAAATTTCTGTGCTAATCTCAGTTGGCAGCTGGTTTTAATTGCTGTATGTTATTATGACTCTTTTCTGTAGCACTTTGAGATTTTCTTTAAAATGTAAAGTGCTTTATAAATAAAATGTATTATTATAGATGAGACTATTTCATGATACATAGAGAGACAGATAAACTGATGCATAGTCAGACAGACAGACAGATAGATAGATAGATAGATAGATAGATAGATAGATAGATAGATAGATAGATAGATGGATGAGACTATTTCATGATACATAGAGAGACAGATAAACTGATGCATAGTCAGATAGATAGATAGATAGATAGATAGATAGATAGATAGATAGATAGATAGATGAGACTATTTCATGATACATAGAGAGACAGATAAACTGATGCATAGTCAGACAGATAGATAGATAGATAGATAGATAGATAGATAGATGGGTGGATGAGACTAATTCATGATAGATACGATAGATAGATAGATAGATAGATAGATAGATAGATAGATAGATAGATAGACAGACTGATGCATGGTAAGACAAATATATGGATGGATGGATGGATGGATTGATGGATGGATAGTTTGTTGAATGGATTGACTAATTCAGGATAGAAATATATGATAGATGGATGGATGGATGTAGGTGTGTGAGGGTAACCTGAGCTCCACCTCAGCAGCACACACAGGAGCAGATGTACAGAGTGGATGGATAGATGGATGGATGGATGGATGGATGGATGTAGGTGTGTGAGGGTAATCTGAGCTCCACCTCAGCAGCACACACAGGAGCAGATGTACAGAGTGGATGGATAGCTGGATGGATGGATGGATGGATGTAGGTGTGTGAGGGTAATCTGAGCTCCACCTCAGCAGCACACACAGGAGCAGATGTACACATTGTGCACAAGGCGGTGGTGTAACGCATTAAGCTGCATAAAGCATCTGAGCCGAGCAGAGTGGAAAACGTCTGTGTGCACAGATCGAGTGTCCTGATAAATCTACATGCTAATAAGTGCAGGCTGGTGTGTAAGGCACGATGTGCTTATCCTGGCATGCACACTGTTCTCTCGAGCTGCTGTGTATTAGAGGATTACTCTCACACACGTGCACTAACACAGACGCTTGTGTAAAAGTCAGTGTGGTTATGACGAGACAGCCACTGAAGGAACAGCTTATTCTTCTAGCGCTCATTATCTCAACGGGTGTGCCAAAAAAAACACCACTGTTTCCTCATCCTTGTCAAATTAACATCCATTTAATCTGTCAAGGAGGAAAACACCACCCATTTGAGTGTGCGTGTGTGTGTGAGTGTGTGTGTGTGTGTGTGCATGATAAAGAGGCCTTGGCATACTGAAATAATACTGTTGGTATTATTTCAAACATTTATAATTTATTGATTTGATTTATAAAAAGATATAAAAAAGCAAAGGAATGAAATGTAAGTAAAGAATCATAAAAGATTAATGAGTGGAAAGTGGAAAAATGAGATATATTATCCAGATAATCCAGAAAGAATTGCCTATTTCACACACACCTCATCCTTCCTTGTCTTATTCCTTTACTCTCCCTCTCGCCTTCTCTCCATTTATCTCACCATCACCTTCCCCTCTGTTTTTGCCACTCGTTTGCTGTTAGTCTTATTCTGTCACTCCAGTGCTTCTTCTCTTGCTTTTGCCCAACTGCTTGCACTCATCCTCATCTCACCTCACTCTACACTTCTCTCTGCAGTGTGTTATCTTTCAGCGTGCCCTCATTTCAGACTGACTGAACCTGACCGTCAGAGTCCATTTATTCTGATGAAATGACACTCGCATTTATTCCTTTTCACTAATCTCATAAGCCTAGAACAACAAGCCGTCTGATACACCGTCTGATGGTTTTATTTATGAATACTGAAGCCTCACTCTGACCTTGAGGGAAATAAAAACAGCAGGAATACCACAACTGAAAAGATTTATTGTGTATGAATCAGGCATCCACAATAAATCAGAAGCCGCTGAGCAGAAAATATGTGAGGAATAAAACACGACAGGAGTACTGCTCAGAAAATAATCAACAACGGGATGCTGTGATGATGATACAATTTTTTAATCATACTTTTTATCCGTTTATAGTTACCTTTACACATTTAAACAAGTTAGTTCGTGTTAACACTTATGTTACAGCAGCTATAAACAGTCGTTCCCTCACAAGCCTCACTTTTTTCTCTCTCTCTTTAAGTTAACGGAACCGAAACACATAAACTCCTCCATCCTGAAGACTTTCCCGTATTGGAAAGCTTTACCTCTGACTGTTACAAAGCACTGGCACTGGAGACTCCTTCCAAAAATGTTACATAAATGTCTCCTCACACACAACTTCACCATGTCATTGATTATATACATTTTTAATCTGTATATGTGGAACGTCTGCTGTACATGTTCCTGTGTAAGATGTTGCTATAGAAACAATAACATATAAGAAGAAGCATTAATATAAACCTGTGATTTGATATACAAGCTACTGTCACTGTACTACTGTCAGAGCTTCCTTCCGACCAATCACCTTCCAATTCCAACCAATCAGATTTGAGTCAGAATTTATATATATATATATATATATATATATATATATATATATATATATATATATATATATATATATATATACACACCTGTATATATGAAGTAAATGTTCAATATCTTGAATATATAATATGTCTAGGTCCCTATTTAAATGTAAGCAGATTTGTGATATTGACCGTGTTAACTGCTTTGTACAAAAGGCCAGATTTTCCTGTCTAATCTCTTCTTTTGAAGTGAATTTTCAGACTACACTCTGATGGATTTGATCTAAAATGGATCATAAGGTTTTACACAAACTTGTGTAGTGTGTGCCAGCTCAAGTGTACACTGTCATTAAAGCAAAAAGGGGACGTACCAAATACTAAGAAACTCTGAAATTCATGTAAATATTTCAAAGTTTCTACTTTTCACTCAAGGTGTTGTCGGTAATATAATTTGTAATGAAAATTGCTGCATTATATTAGAAAAAAATGCAAAATAGAAGGATTTTCCCTAGTGCTCTCAGACCTTTGGACCCCACTGTATATATATAAAGAGGACTGGATTAGCTGTGTTCTAGCTTTTTAAAGGAAGTCCACTCATAACCATTTACTCTGTTGTAATGTTCCCCAGGAGGAACAAATTAAAGAAATATTCAAGGTACCAGTTGTGACTTCATAGATGACATACTGTTATCTCTAAAAACGGGCAAAAAGGACACTACCGAGAAAACCTGTCACAGCTCAAAGCTGGAACCACTTTCTTTTTATGAGTTTGAACAAAACTTTGTATCACGTCCAAGTGTTAAGTTTACACACTTAGGAGTGACTCTTTAAAGGTTCTATGGCTAGATGAGAGAGTTGTTGAGTTCTACATAAAACATGTAGGAATTTGTACACAAGGACAGATAATAGCGAACACTAAGGGTTGTAGATTGAAGCATTTTGTCTAAGAGTGTATGAGGAAAGCATACAGACCGAACTGGTACAAAAAAAAAAAAAAGGCTCCTTAAGAGTTCTTTGCTTGTTTAAGAGTACTAGCTTTCTAAATGTATTGTAGTTAAACCTTTAAGTGTTTCCCCAAAGAGACAAACAGAAGAACCCTTCAGGGTGCTAGATCTAATCTCTCTAAGAATGTCAAAGATGGAAAAAACGGAAAAGAAAAGGAAACATTTTGCTGACAAAGAGTAGGAAATAAATGTTGTATAGTATGTTTTAGTTATATCGCCTCCTACTGAGAATGAGAATATCATCACTGTCAAAAGTGTACCATCCAAAGATACCTGATTTGTGTTAAATAGCTCAGGATTACCCTCTGAGCTGTATGGTTTTCTAATTGTACGCAGTAGTTACCTTCTGCAGTCCACAGGTGGTTCTTTGCTTTCCATTTAAGTGGCTGAAATCAAAGTCAGGGTGATTAACCTTTCAGTTTCCTGGTTGGAAGTGTAATTTATCCATTTGACTCAGGAATGATACTGTAGGTTTGGGGATAAACGTAGATCTCTCACCAAAACCTTGTCCAATATCAGACCACATACAAGACCACACAGCTGTGTTATTCACCTTGGACAGTATGGAGAAGACATTTTTTTAAAGATGCTCAGAATGTTCTGTTTAGCATTTTGTACTTCGAGCTGACGTAAGATGTCTGGGAACGGCTCTTACGAAATACGAATTCCACACTTGTGTGCTTTAACATAAGCTACAGTTAACTTAATGCGACAGTGTCTTAGCTAGCTACACAACTAACGTTTAGTAGCTTGCTAACATTTTCTGATTTTACAATACAGTTGCTAGCATTTTGTAATTTACGTAAACAGAAGCATGCAGTTTGACTGAAAGGCCACGAAATGAGACTGTTTCCTTCACATTGAGGCACTAGTCAAAATTTTCACCTCATTATTGCTATGTGGCTAAGTGTTTGGCTCGGCTGTAGGCCGTGTTGTTTCATCCATCTTGCTAATGTTGCAGAGAAAAGCGAGTGAAAACATCTTAAATGTAAGCAATTCTGTGTATATGTATACATAAAATCAAAATCAAAATAAAAAAACTCTGACACTGTTGTTATGAGGTCTTTCAACCTATTTCTAGACATTTTGGCTAAATTGCAGCAAATGTGTTTGTGTTAACTAACATAATTTTGCTTCTTTCCAGAAATTACTGCTAATGCTAGTGACTTGCTAAGTAGACTTAAAATGGGTAAAGATGTCTAGAAATATGTCTAATAAATCCAATTAGATTATTATGTAATATATAATACAGTATATAAAATCAATATGAATATTTTCGCACATTTAGGATAATATACTGCTAACCTGTTAGCTAGCTTCAGTGTTGCCTTGTGCACAGTTTTGCCACAAAATTAAATCCTTTTCTCACCTTTCCGCTCAACTCTTCTCTTGAGTGAGTTCTCTTTTTCTTTAAAAGTTGACTTGTAAAGCGACCTTGAGGGTGATAATATGAATAAAGACACACAGACACACACACAAATGTATTTTCCTCCACATAAAAGCAAATACACTGGTGACTGATTTTTGCGTTCTTTCTAATTACGTGACCACAAACAGCCACTTTCGTGTATGAATAAATCTTCACAAACGAGCTTTAAGGTCAGGCAGCTGCTGACGCTCGTAAAACAGCTCGTAAAATCCGTGAAGAAGAAAACCAGTCTCTAAATATTATCCTGCCTTCTCACTGCTTTGAGACCGCCATAAATATACATCCAATCACCTCATTTAGATCCTGGATGGTACTATATTCAGTTTGTCATGTCATCTGGTGGCCAAATTCAGGATTCAGGATTCGCTTGCATAAGGGAGGCATTTGATCATCCGTGAAAATGCAATGAAAAGTTCATCTGAAATGAATCAGTGGCGACATATCAGAATCATATCTTCATATCAGAACCTTTTTAATATTTTTCAGCGGGGGCCTTTTTCATATCCATGATGTGATCCTGCTTTATTTAGCTAGGAAGCTATCACTTATATCCTCATTTTCTACTTTAATTTCACTAATAGTCCCTTTCATAATCTCTATCTGTGCACAAATGTAATTACACAACCTCCACTACAATAATGCGATAATCCATTAGACGAGGTTTACAGACTGGTAGCCCAATTATTATTATTATCCCAAATGTGAACTCTTGATTTAATGGCTATATATTCAATCTGTGACTAACTGTCAAAATAAAACTGGGGAGAAATATGAGTATAAAATATTTTTCAGACAGTGAGAGAGCAGTCTGTTCTTTCTTGTAGGACTTCTCACTCATCTGCAGATGCGAAATGAGGTAAGACAGTGACAGACTAATAATCGTTAAAAGTCACTCAGCACCGTGGCGTCTTCTCACGGAAATATGTCGTAAGTAAGTCTATTTGTGAAATAAAAAAATGTCACCCCTGTGCGCACTCGAGGGGCCCGTGTTCCAGACAGACTGACTAAAAAAGGGACAAGTGCCATTGACAATATATAGCCATCCACATGGAAGCTTGATGTCTGCCCAGGAAAGCAGGCCTGAAGTCACCCAAAGCAGTTTTAAACATCAAGCAGATCACTGAAGAAGGAATCGGTGGTGTCCCAGACGTTAAGAGATTGTGCTAATAAGGAGTTTTATGAGTTCTACCACAGAGCCACTGTGGGCCACTGATCGAGACTCTGAGCCTGTAACATCCTACTACATTATATACTATACAGAAGAATGTATTTCACTGTATACTATGCTCTTGGGAAAATAAGAGCCATTCAAAGAGTGCAAAGTTTGGAGGGTTTCTAGCTTTCTAAAGGGTTCTACTTTCTGATGAGAAAACCCCTACGTGGAACCGCTAAGAGATCCACCAGACAGACAACTGAGGGAATCTTAAAGGTTCTGGATTTAATCCTTTTCCTAAGAGAGTAAAAATGAAAAGTATTTATTTACACCACAGCGCTGTTGGATTCTCAATTCTGATTGGTCAGAAGGTGTTGCCTTTCCACAACAGCATCTCTGACAGTAGTTCCAGCTGTAATTCAAATCACGGCTTATATTAATGTGCTCGCTATAATACGTTAGCGTTTCTATAGTAACAGCTTCACAGGGACTTGGGACTTGTCACAGGTACGCTTCACATTCTTTATGTTTTTTTTTTGTTATTCATCAAAGAAAAACTTAGAATCATTGATGTGGTGATGTTTTCTGCAGGGAGACGTTTATTGAACTTCTTTGTAAGGAGTGTCACGTGTCCGCACTTTGTAATGGTCAGTAGGTTTTCCACCATGTTAAAGTCTTCAGGACAGAGGAGTTTATGCTTTCTGCTTTCTCTGTAACATACAGTAAGCTGTAGTTTTTTTTGTCTTATTCATTTCAAGAGAGAGAGAAAAAAGAAAAAAACAGAGGCTGTTGAGGGAACGACTGTTTATAGCTGTTATGACATGAGTGATAAGAGGAACTAACTTGTCTCGCAGATGTTCCACGACATTAAATGAAACTAAGAATTGATTAAAAAAGTATGATTTGTCATTTATTAATAAATAAAAATTGTAATTGTTGGCAAACTGCTGTGGTATGAGAGAAATAAAACATTTTGGGACGGAAAATAATCAAATTCTAAGTGGTAACATTAACTGTGCTTCATCACACCACTCCGTTGTTGATTAGTTTTCCATGACAGCATGACCAGAGTGTTTTGTTCCTTACTTGTTAATGATATTGAAAACATCCAGTCAAATCCATACCATTTTGTATGGATACCAATCATCTTGCATAATTAGTAATTAACTGTTTATATTGCGCTGATGTACACAAAGTACTTCTCATACGTTAAGTTTTTTTCTAATGAAAAAAATATAAAATAAATAAATATATAAATCAAATAAACACAGGTGAACACTAGCCCCACCCCTAACCTTTAACATTCATATTTTTTTCCTACGAATTGAGTCATGTGAAACCATGCAAATGAAAATGTCCTTCTGCTTTCAGTTATTTACTTCTAAAACACTTCAGCAGGTTTAAGTGGGGAGCCTAAGATTTTTACCAGACTCAATTTTTTTTCTTCAGATGTTACACAGATTACTTTTCCTCCACCCTTTCCACACGTGTGTTTGAATAATAACAATAAAGTCACTCAGTTAAACTGGATTACATTAGTTCACCCTAATGACAGGGAAAGAAAGTGAAGCTACTGTACAGCAACGCTCTCTGTAATAGACCTACATATCAACTCTGACTTCTTCATCCCACATTTCTGTGTGTTTTATGAACGCTTCTTCAGATGGCAAATGGAAAAAAAAAGCTGCATTAACGGTCATTTAGATGGGCCAGTGTGCTTCAAGCCTCATAAATAACCCCTGAAGGAAAGATCAGGGCTTCCCTTAAAATAAAAAAAAGATGTGTGGAGAGTGAGGAGCTGATTCTGCTACATCTCTCCAGAATTAAAACTTCATATGGAGATGTTTTCCAGCCCTCGTTCCAGCACCCTGAGTTTGGAAAAGTGAGAGATTTTCACTGTAATAAAAACACTTTATAGCTGAACTGTTTTTCAGATGTTAATGGCAATATTCTAAGAGCTTTTCCTCAAAGGTTCCTCGTGTATTTGCCTAAGGAACTCATAAAAACTGCGTGGCTTTCCTTTAGTCTTATTGCTTTCTTCTGATTTTTTCCTGTTTGCATGCTGTAAATCCCACATCATATTTAAACAAACCCGAATGGCATTACATTTACGGGCCACTTTTTTTAAACGCCACCCTAAAAAACAAACAATCAATCAAACAAACAAAAAAAAAAAACAAAGAAAAATGCTCAATGGCATGCCATTTTACAGGTTGGTAATTTAATAGCGTATTACAGCAGGCTAGAACATCAAAAGACCGAAACTTATTTATGAATCTGAAATTCACAGCAGAGTCGATAACCTCGAACTCACGGCGCCGTTGAGGATTTATGCGAATGTTGAAAGCTCAGGCATCAAAAACCGGACCTTTAGATGTTCCAGACGAGGCCGAACCGTGGTCCGTCACGCCAACGCCATCTGCTCTCCAGCAAAATTCCCATCAAAACACTTTACCTGAGTTTCATCTGAATAACAGGAGTAACCACTAAGGCTGTATAGAAGACAGAAATCCCATCAATTTTACGGGTTGACTTGAAATTGCTTTGAACTGAGTGCTGCTCTTTGAACTCCACTTATCCCTATTTGGACGGGATTAGATTGACATGGAAACCTGGAGTAATTCCACCATTTTACTATATCTGGATCTGCCATGTCAGTTACAGGACAAATTACCTACATGTTTTTGACTGACTATGCTGATAGGAAGGATTTTACAAGCTGCTGCATTGAAAAAAAGTTTTTATCTCCAAGTTGGTCTTGCCAATTTCCTCCCACAAGTTAGGTCTCCTCTATCATATGACAGCTACCATCCGGGGAGGGTGAAGCCGGCCAACCACAATTGTTCGAAGTGCTGTTCATGCTGCGTCACGAGGCGGAGTAACGCGTTATCTGCCCTCTTCCACATACATGAGCTCACAGACGCCCATGATTGGCTAGTGTTACTGTGATTGACAGGACAGAGAGAGTATGCCCCTCCCACCCAGAAAGCATGGCCAATTTTGCACCCTTGGCTCCCGGAAGGCCCGATGTCATCTTCGAGATTTAAACTCGCAATCTCCTGACAATATTCGATGATTGCTTTTCAATCGTAAACGGAATCACATGGTAAAATTCAGTGCAGGCACGTGGGTTGCATGTAATGGCGGAGAAGATTCACTTTTGACATGAGTGCAGCATTTAATTCTTAAAAAGAAATCTTCTGATTGTTTTTCAAACAATCAAGAGGTCAAGTGAGGAAAGAGCAATGGAATAAACGTTTTGCTTTTCAGTATGGAACATTTTCTATGTGTTACTAATGTAAAAGAAATAGTTTGTTTTTTTTTTTGCTGTCATCAATATTAATCAATGAAAAGAGAAAATTCTTGTATGTCAGGATATTTGCTTGCCTCTGTACAACCTCAGAATTTTTTTTGACCAAGTCAGCGTGCATTTGGGTGTGAATTAAAACAACTCTTTTGTGAGGTCTGTGGTGTTTCCTCGTGTTAGACTCCGGGCTAGAGTATACCACATGTACAGTTCACCATGGAAATACATCATATGGCAGAAGAAGAATGAGTTCACATTGTTTTTAACAAATAAAGGATATGATGCTGCAGACTTACAAATGAACAGCGATCAGTTATGTGGTTTCAGAAGTATACACACCCCCAGTAAAAGATAAAGCTTGTTCCACAGGAATGTTAAAAACGTCCTTTAATATTCTAACATAAAAAATAAAAATACAATCAGCCCTGATGCCCAACTCTGTTTGCCGCTGTGGCAGTTTCTAAACAACAAAAATCCTGTACAATCATAAACATGAAAAGAAAATCAATGGTAGCAAAGTCATGATGGGACGTACGATTCGTTCAGCAGGGCTGCGTTTCAGTCCGACAATGCTCATGTTATTTGTGTGTGTGTGTGTGTGTGTGTGTGTGTGTGGGGTCACTTCTTGGCGTAGGTGATCTTCATGGCACAGGTGGCGGTGATCCTGAAGCCCTGTAGTGCGTCTTTAGCGACTCCCGCCTGGGCTTCACTCTCAAACTCCACAAAGGCGATGTCGTGTTTTCCGGGGACCAGACGCACCTCTTTGAAACCGGGGAACCTGCGAAGAGAAGAAAACAGGAGATTGCTATAAATTTCACCGATAACAGCTGATATCTGAGCGTATAATGACTCTGCAGTGGAAGTGAAGAATGGGAACATGCTCAAGTTTGAAAGTATTGAATCTGGATGTCAGTGATATAGATAGTGGATACGTTCTTTGAAACGGAAAACGGGTGAAATGGAAATCCTGTAGCGTGATGTGTTTCCGCATAAAACAGGATATTTTTAGCTTTGAAGTTTCCCTGTGCGTCACGGAGGATGATCATTACCGCACTGTCGTATTTTTCAAAAAATACTGACTAAAAAATGCATTCGTGTCTATTACCATCTGCAGTTTTTTTTTCCCCCCAAACTTGAACAACTTTGTGCCACACTGGAGATTACTCCCATATTTCTGTGTCATTTTTACTTTACACAGATGAGACAGGAGAGATAATGGTGAAGTGTGTAGCATTTATTAACAGCCAAAAATAAATAAATAAATAAATAAATAAATAAATAAATAAATGAATGAATGAATGAATGAATGAATGAATGAGCTGGCAAAGGAAAAGTAATGAAGACAAGAAGAGGAAATGCCATTCTCTACGTTTGTACTGCATCCAAAATAAACATTTTCACCACAATACTCGTAATGCACTGCACCTAAACCTTAACCCTTTACCCTCTAACATCCACGATCGTTAGAAACACGTTACTTTGCTCCCTCCGCTTTCACTCCTAGCACGTTCGTAGATTTATCGTTCATGACGGCTCTCAAACACACGCCGTTGCTGACCAGAACTAAACCAAACAACGTTCTAGTTTATAACGACAACGTGATAAATACTGACTGTGTAAGAGATTTTACAGAAAAGTCATGCTAAAAAGAAAAAAAGGGAGAACAATACAATTACCGTTTCCTTTCGGTTTTTGTGCAAAGGCACATTCGAATGAAAGATTTTTAGGAATTTTTTTTTAGGAATGTAGGAATATAATGAATCAAAACACAATCCCTCACAATCAATGCTCCGTGGCGTAACAGAGAGGTGAGGGCGGGGAAACGGTACTCACTGGTTGAACAGCATGGACAGCATCATCTCGTTGGTCTCCTCGGGTAGGTTGGTCAGGAAGAGGATGTAGTTGGGAGGATTATCAGGAACCTACAACAACAACAACAACAACAACAGGACAGAGAGAGTCTTCAGTACAGTGCTGCACAAAGAACCTCGCATGAAACAGTGCAAAAGATATGAATTAAAATAAATCCAAAAAAAAAACCCCATGAGATTTATCCTTGTACCTGGACTGTAGCTGGTGGAGGTGGTTGTGTGTTTACAGCATTCTGGAAGACAAAATGCATCAAATTAAAACAGGTACAGAGTCTGTGGGCGGAGCTACAGATAACACCGACTGCTGATTCGGCAAAACCGTCAAAGATTCACCAATAACAACTCCATTCTTTCACCAATAACGTTCCTACTTCTATCGTCAGTAGTGTACTGACTAGTCTGTCTAATCTAACCTCCTTTTCCTGAAGGATTTAAGTGGAAACATCATGACTGTAATCACGCTTCATATGTAAAGGTGTAAACTCACTCACCACTGGTTTCTTGGCAGCGATGGCAGCTTGCTCCTGAGCTTTCTTCTTCTTCTCCTTCTTCTTCTCTTTGTCTCCATACGTGCCTCTCATCTTCGCGATGATATCAGAGTCCGTCTTCGCGTACTGGATTCGCTGCAAGTGAACACCACATGTGGATTAACATCTGGAACGTCAGTGTAACTCGGGCATACACTACAATCCCACCTTCAGACTGGGAGGCGTGAGAACACCGAGACGGGAATACACCCTGGGTGTGATGCTAGTCTGTCGCAGGGCACCATCCAAACACACACTCTCACTCAAACACACGCACAAACATCTAACATCAATTTAGAGTCACCAATCCACCTACTGACATGTTTTTGGGAGGAAACAAACTTGTGAAAGAACATACGAAACTCTACACAGAGAGCAGCCCGAGGTCAGGATTGAACCATGGGCCCTGGAGCTGTGATGTGACGCTACTCGCTACGCCACCGTGATACTCAACAGGAATACTGCGGTGTTTTGTTTTTAATTTCCATGTCAATCTGTTCACTTACATCTTCTATAACAGTGCTGAAAGTGGTGAAGGCTGATCACAGATACATTCAGAAGGTTTTCACAGTTTCATCAACATGGAACATACCAAGCCTCCAAACAAAGTGCATTTCTTTTACTTCACTAATCCACTGTAAGTCCTCGAGCTCCTTGAGCAACAAACGCACGTGAGCGAGCCCTGAAACACTCACCATGGGTTTGTTGTAGAACGGGAAACCTTGCAGCTGTCTCAGTGCGTTCGTCGCTGCAGCAAGTTCTTTAAACACCACGAACGCCTGGCCTCTCATTTTCATGGTCTTCATAGCGACGATCTCGACGATCTGGCCGAATTGAGAGAACAGGGCGTAGAGAGACCTCTTCAGCTCTGAGGATAAAACACAACAAACCAAATCACCAAAAGGAATTCAAACGGCTTTGACTCAAATCTTAAGAGTTCCCATTAAACGGCTCGATTTGATTCCGTTCGATGATGTATTTCCTTTTGAAACAGGAAGTCAGGGTGATGACATGTTGCCAATAGAGTTCGAGATACACCACAACACACCCCTGCTGAATCTTAACAAACTCCACGAACAGGATATATATGTAATAGAGAGCATTTAATTGGATGAACACAAGACGAGTACAGGATGAGTCATCAAAATTTTTTTATCAGTTTCCCAGATGTGATGAACTATAAAATTAAAACAAGAATATTTCCAAAACTATTTTTTCTACATATACAATCATATTGGCATCCACAACACTAAGAGACTTATACAAAAAAAAAAAATCAGAATCATCCATTTTGATTTCAAGGACACATTAAAGCCCTTTAAGCTTAGGCAAGGCAGATAAAATAAAGCATTTTCCCAGCATGCAACATTTCGAACGTTTCCATGGAGAAACCATTCAGCCAAGGCACGAGCCAGCAAGTTAGCTATTTATCAACCTTAAAAGCACCTGTAAATCATTTTTAAAACTCAGAACAAGCAGTTTAATCACAAACATCAGGACACACACCTTCTTTCTTCACCCTGTCGTTCAGGTTGTTGATGTATATCGTGTGATTCGGTCGTATGTCCATGTTGCTTTTCTTTCACCTGCGATTATTGTAGATGAAAGATTCAGTACAAGTCGTAAAATTAATTTAAAAACAACAACATGTTTAAAACATTGAACAAACAAACCAGCAACATTTAACTAAACCCGAACTATAATTACTACAATGAATGAATAAGTCTCAAACTTACCACACTTACTACACCGGAAACGGTTCGGCAGCGCACTTCCGGTTTTTGCTGCGCTTTTTGATGACGCAAGCACGTTCGTTTCGCCACCCACTGTCGTGGAGGAAGAACTGCTCTCTGTAAAGGATGAAGTTTGTACACAAAGTCGTTCTTTCATTATCACAGCATCAACAAAAGGCCAAAAATATTTAAAAAATAAAATTTAAAAATATTAATAGGTTCAGAATTAATGTAAGAAAGTATTTTAGGGCTACTGTTAAAAAAATAATAATAAACATACGAGATTTATACGTGACTACCAGAAAAAAAAATCATAATATATTAAGATAAAAATTGTAGTATTTTCTGATATTACGATAAAAAAGCTGTAATATTTCGGAAATGTTTGTTTGTTGTTACTGTTCGGAGTAATATTTTGAAAAAAAAAGTCAAGAATTTTTCAAGAATAAAGTCATAATACTGTGACCATTTTGTCAAAGTGGGACAAATGGTGCACAATGGTACATTTTCTCGAAATATTATGACTTTATTCTCGAAATCTTGTATTTTTATTTTTTAAACATGGCCCTAAAACGTTGTCATACTGAATGTGACATTAAAAAAAAAAAAAATTCATAACATACCCACATATAATGTAAACAAGTTTAATATTACCACTTGGATATAAATTATAAATTAGAGGATTTATTAGAAATAGATCTTTTCTCAGCCTTGCTTCAGTGGATAATCTCAGCTGGATTCTGTAGATTTATCCCCAAGAGCTGCTGCTGTAATCATAAACACTATCCCAGGGCTCATATTCACAATACACTCACTGATCACTTTATTAGGAACACCTGTACACCTACACATTCTTGCAGTTATCTAATCAGCCAACCATGTGGCAGCAGTGCAGTGCACAAAATCATGCAGATACGGGCCAGCATCTTCAGGTAATGTTCACATCAACCATCAGAATGGGGAAAAAATGTCAATCTCAGTGATTTTGACCGTGGCATGATTGTTGGTGCCAGACGGGCTGGTTTGAATATTTCTGTAACTGCTGATCTCTGAATATTAACTTCTGATCTCCTGGGATTTTCACACACAACAGTCTCTAGAGTTTAAACAGAATGGTGCAATAAAGGAAAAAAAATTCCAGTGAGCGGCAGTTCTGCGGATGGCAACGCCTCGTTGATGAGAGAGGTCAACGGAGAATGCCCAGACTGGTCTGAGCTGACAGAAAGGCTACAGTAGCTCAGATAACCACTCTGTACAATTGTGGTGAGCAGAAAAGCATCTCAGAATGCATTACATGTCAAACCTCGAGGTGGATGGGCTACAACAGCAGAAGACCACATCGGGTTCCACTTCTGTCAGCCAAGAACAGAAAGCTGAGGCTGCAGTGGGCACGGACTCACCAAAACTGGACAGCTGAAGACTGGAAACACGTAGCCTGGTCTGATGAATCTTGATTTCTACTGAAGCACACAGATGGTAGGGTCAGAATTTGGCACCAACAGCATGAATCCATGGACCCAAATTGCCTTGTGTCAACAGTCTAGGCTGGTGGAGGTGGTGTAATGGTGTGGGGAAGGTTTTCTTGGCACACTTTGGGCCCAATCAGTCATCACTTGAATGCCACAGCCTATTTGAGTATTGTTGCTGACCATGTGCATCTCTTCATGGCCACATTTTACCCATCTTTTAATGGCTACTTCCAGCATGATAATGCGCCATGTCACAAAGCAAAAGTCATCTCAAACTGGTTTCATGAACATGGCAATGAGTTCAGTGTTCTTCAGTGGCCTTCCCAGTCAGCGGATCTGAATCTAGTAGAACACCTTTGGGATGTGGTAGAACAGGAGATTCACAGCATGAAAGTGCACCTGAAAAATCTGCAGGAATTGCGTGATGCGATCATGACAACATGGACCAGAATCTCAAAGGAATGTTTCCAACATCATGTGGAATCCACGCCATGAAGAACTGAAGCTGTTCTGAGAGCAAATGGAGGCCCTACTCAGTATTAGTGTAGTGTTCCTAATAAAGTGCTCAGTGAGTGTACACTCATACAGCACATCCTTTCAACACAAACTGTTTGATTTTACAGTATACAGTTGTACAAGAGTAATGAATTCTAATCCCACTATCGGGTGTCCTCCGGAAGAGAATGGGTTCCATGTTGAGTCTGGATCCTCTCGAGGTTTCTTCCTCGTGTCGTCTCAGGGAGTTTATTCTCACCGCTGTCTCCTCTGATTTGTTCATTAGGGATCTAAATCCAGACCTAGATTTCTGTAAAGCTGCTTTGTGACCATGTCTATAGCTGTTAAAAGCATTATACATACATATAAAAGTGAATAAAGTGATAGATGTAAATGTAACCAGAGCGCCATCTAAAGGAATGTTTTCATAATTGTAGGTGGTTAATAGAAATTGATCACCATTTACACACACAGACAAGACTAAATAACACCAATTTTTTTCCCTCATCTTAGTTATGAGATAAATACATTTACATACAAGTTAACCTACAGTTACACAGTTCTAGTCTTTACATATTTTCTTCATTTTCCTCTTAATTGTGGCTTTAGTCTGCAGTGAAAACTAAAAGAAATCAGAACAGAACTCTAGACCTGTTTTTTCCACTTAAATATATAAGCATACTTCTTTCATGTTTGGAGAAAATGTGTTCTTATTATACAATAACACGATATATGTATAGCATTCTTGCTAAGTAATAACCATATCCAGATGAGCAGCACTTACACATAAATATAAACACAAAGACACAAGAAGACTCAGTAATACAAATGAGTGCAAACCTTAATGTATAAAATATACATTTTATTACTCGAACATTAAGAAAATTGTTTTAAAAAAATACAACACAAAAATTTCCAGAAGACCTTCACAGAGCGCTGTTGCTTCACAGTCGACAGTGTGTGTGTGTGTGTGTGTACACACGCATGACTACACTGTGCGTCTGTGTGTTCAGAGTATGTCGATGCTCTGTAATCTACGCTCGGTGAAGAAGCGGTGTGTCTCTCGCGTGTGCGTGTTGCCGGCAGGTTTGCTGCGGTTGAAGTATGACAACACGGACGTGTTATTCTGTCGAGCTGCTGCTTTCTCTCCGTCCTCCTCGTCGTCGTCCCTACACACACACACACACACACACACACACACACACACACACACACAGAGCCTTTCTGAAACACAGGTGAAACTCCCTCTGATGAATAAACATGACTAACTCCATCATAATATCTGACCACAGCACCATCGTAAAATCCCTGTAACACTCAGACGGCTCTCCGTCGCCCCGAGCTGCGAGACTCTGCCCCCTGCTGGTGGACTTACCAGTGCACTGGGACTGCTTTGCTGTCCAGTAGAGTCTGTGCTGTGCTCCAGCTGAAACGCACAAACTGCGGATATCCAAACACCGGGTCCAGATACTTCAACAGCCAGCTCTTAGTCTTTGGGTCTGAACACACAAACACACGTTTTACCAAATCTGTGGGGACCTTCCTTTGACTACATAACCCTAACTTTAACCTCCATAACCAACAGAAAACCTTTTGCACGTTTGAACACACAGTCATGATGGAATAAACATAAACCCACAATGACCGATATAAATGAATGATATGTATTTGTGATTTATAACTTTTATCTGTGTAATGGCCTTACATTTACACCCACTGAGTTCAGTGATTATGTAAGGAATAATACACTTCAGGGTGTGCTGTTATAGGCAAATAATCAACGACAGGGTGGTGTGCCGAAGCAGAATAACTGTTTCCACCACAAAGTTGATTATTTTCTAGAACTGCACATCTTGAAATGTGTTATTCCTCTGACACCACAGCAATCTGCCAACGGTTACAATTTTTTAATTTATTATTTAAAAAAACAAACAAACAAAAAACATTTACAGTTACATTTAACGTTAATTTCTGTTATCACTTATGTTATAGCAGCTATAAAACAGACCTCTGTCTTAAAGATAATAAAGTTAAAATATATTTCCCGTGTTGTGAAGTTACAGCTTTACCTCTGACCTTTACAAAGCGCTAGCACTGGAGACTCCTTCAGGAATCTCCTTACAGAAAACTTCACCATAATTCAACAACGGCACGTTTTAAAAATCTGTTCACGTGGAGCGTCCGACATACACGTCCCTGTGTGAGCTGTTACTATAGAAACGATGACGTATCATAACATGTGCGTCAATATAAATCCGTGAATTGCTTTACTTAAAATTAATCAGCACTTTCTGAGCAATCCGTCAACAGCGCTGTGGTATAACTCCATTTAGTTACATCCTGCAATCTAAGTTGGGTAAACGTATGAAATAAACGTTGTGGGTGTTCACTGATTAGTTAACATTTAAACGACGGAAATGAATACAAGCGTAGCGGAGTGCTGACCGTTGGGGTATCCTGAGCCGTAATTGGTGTCCACTTCACCTAGATCTTCTGTGAACTTCCAGCCTTTCACTGCATGGTCTCGAGCCACCTGGGAGAGGAGAAATAACCATGTTTGTTCCAGCTGACCGGTTGCACGATTAATCAGATTTATATCTGATATGAGTTTCAGTGATAAACAAATCTAGGGCTGCAGACGAGTATCTTGGATCATTGATTTGAAAGCAACAGCACTTTTTAAATTTTATTTATTTTTTAACCAATATCACACAGCTGTACTTCCTGTTATCCCGTGTTTTCACAGCAGTGCTGGTTCTGGTACGGGTACTGACCTTGGCGCAGATGCTGGCGGCGCTGACGATGGGGAAGAGCGAGTCGGCTTTGGGCCGTACGGTCACCTTCACCCCGGGAAAACGCTGAGACAGCTTCTCCTCGTACTTCTCCGCCGGGCCCACTGTGTCCACAAACACCTGACCAAACACACACACACACACACAAACACACACTTCACAGCTTCATCAAACCAGGACAATGAAGGTGGCTTCTGAGACAAATGTGTGAACCCGCTAGCTATATGTGTCTCTTATATGTTAGACACGTTAGCCTTGTAGCTCCAGCGCAACACAAATCAGACTACATCAGCAACTTCGATTACATTTGCTGTATGTGGTAAACATTGTGTAAATGTTATTTGTTGCTAAACCATTCCTTTAACGCAGCTAGGAACAACTTAGACGTGCTTTTCCAACCTCTTTGAGCTGCACTCCGCAGTCCAGAGCGTACTGCACCAGCCCGATAGCAGCATCATGAGACAGAGCGTTTAAATTATACTTCGCCCTGAACAGGGAGAGAGAAAAGAGAAAAGGGCATCTTTATTAATGCACCACACACAAGACAGCTGTTGTGATACCTGTGTGTGTGTGTGTGTGTGTATGTGTGTGTACCTCTGTAACATGCTAGTGGAGATGGTATTGGGTGAGAGGATCTGAAGAGCCCAGCCCACAAAGCTCTTGGCCTCGTCCAGCTTCAGAAACAGATTCTCCCTCTCTGCCTCGCTCAGCGTCTTCGAGTCTGGACACAAAATCGGCAAAAAGTATTGCAATACCACTTCTCTGTAACGGTACACTCTATAAACACACAAATATTGTATTTCTATATGCACACACTCCTGAGCAAAAAAATGGGCCAAGCCCAAAATGGCAAATATTAAGATTTTAATGGTCTTAACAACAAATCATTGGTCAGGAAATGAGCAAGAATGAAATAAATGCACTCCTGAGAGCTCCTGTGCCTCTGTTTGCTGGTTTACTTTTGCTGCAGTGAACTGTTTGTTTGGGGAAAAGCTAGAAACAGGGAAATTGACTTCTACAACCTTCTTGTACACAAAAATAAAATCATGATAATGATTAAAATGTTTCATGTAAATTTCAAACCAACACATGTCTAGGTGTAAAAAAAATTTCCAAAAATATCTTCTGTAATGTTTTTTTCTTAAAAGATGAATCATTATTTGGTTATCTGCCGCACCTGATGCAGCTCATCAAGAGCCACAAGGCTTAAACATTTAAAAAAATCAAAGGGAAAATCTCCCATACTAACTTCCTTTATCTATGTGTTTAATTCTTGCTCATTTCCTGACCAATGATTTCTTGTTAAGACCATTAAAATTCAAATTCAAAAATTCAAATTTTATTTGTCACATGCATAATCATACACAGTACGACTTGCGGTGAAATGCTTTATACAACTGTTCTGACATAAAATAAGAAAATATAGAAAAATATTAAATATAAAGAAAAATATATACATAAAAATATATGAAGGGATTAAAAAAAAATCTGTGTGTGTGTGTATAAGAATATATAGAATATAAAACATTATAAAAGAAGCTTCAAATAAAAGCTTCATATAAACAAAAGTTTAAAAATAAAAAAATAAAAAAAGCTTAATATTTTGCCATTTTAGGCTTGGCCGCTTTTTTTTGCCCAGGAGTTTTTATCTGACAAAATGGCTGAACCTCTCTGTTTATTATAACTGATGTAAAACCATACTCTATGCATGAATCACATTTTTGTGTCTTGGTCGTTTAGTTGCTTTTTGAGTTGAATACGTTTTTCTTCCCAGAGCAAAGTGGTGTTTTTCCCCCTTATTTATACCACAGTACTGTTGAAGGTGTTGATTCATTTTCTGTAACAGCAGCTCTGGCTGTAATTCAATTCACACGTTTATATTAATGCGCTCATTCTAATACGTTATCATTTCTATAGTAACGGCTTACCCGGGGACTAAACAGATTAAAATGCGCTGTCATTTAGACGGATTAAAATGTGTTGTGTGTGTTTACTGATATGCTGAAGCTTTCTCTTAGGAGATGTTTATTTAACACGGATTTATGGAAGGAGTCTCCAGAGTCAGCACTTTGTAAGAGTCAGAGGTAAAGCTGTTAAACTTTTCACGAAAGACTTCAGGACAGATGAGTTTACGCTTTCCGGGTTCTCAGAAATATGACAACCTGTGGGTTTTTTTTTTGCCTTCAAGGGAAAATAAATTAAAGGACAGACTGGTAAGGGAACGCCTGTTTATAGCTGCTATAGCGTAAGTGAGAACAGGAACTTGTTTTGTTGATGTTCCATAACATTTACGATCACTACAAACGTATTATAAAAAGTATGACGTCGTGTTTTTTTTTTTTTTATTTAATTTAAAAAAAAATAAAAATAAGGATTTGACTGTCATATTGCTGTGGTGTATCTAAGAGGTAATGAAACACTTCGGGTTGTGCTGCGATTGCAACGGACTGTTAGGACAGCAGAAAGGATCATCGGTGTGCACCTGCCCAACCTTCAGGACTTGTACAACTCCAGAGTGAAGAAACGGGCAGGTAACATCATCACAGACCCCTCTCACCCCGGCCACAACCTGTTTGCACTCCTCCCTTCAGGCAGACGTTACAGATCTCCATGCACTAGAACATCTAGGCATAAAAACAGTTTTTTCCCCCATGCCATCTCCAGCTTAAACAGCTAACACAGGAATCATTACCTGTGTTCTGTAATTCATTCCTGTAATTCATCCTCCATCTCTATGTTGTTTGTTTGTATGTATGTGTATGTCTGTTTTTATTTTTTACATAGTTTGTACTTGTCTTGGCATTCAATGTGAACAGCAAAGAAAGAATTTCATTGTACAGGGAAACTTGTTTTTCCTCACTGTGCACACGACAATAAACGCTTTGAATTTGAATTTGAATCTCTAATTACTGCCTCTTTCTCAAGTATTATGTTAATACATATGCATCTCTCTTTATTTATACAGCTGTATATAGAGTAAATAATGCACAAATCTGGACATAAATCTTCTGTTCCAAATTCATACGCATTATTATTATTTTTTTTTATTGTTAAGTCTTACTATTTAAATGTTTTCTTTTCTCATGTCAGATATGTATGTATGTATGTACCAAGGAGCACCTTAAAAAAAAAAACCACAACAAATTCCTTGTGTGTCTGCACACACACTTGGTGAATAAAGCTAATTCTGATTGGAAAATAATCCACTTCGGGATGGTTCTGGTAACTCCACGCTACATCACTGATTATTTTCCTATAGCAGCATGCCTCTGTGTGTGTGTTATTCCCTCCAGGACACATGTATGTTGATCTACAAAGCTGACCTGCCACTTTCAGGTTCTTCAGATCCTCCTTTTTGGACACTGGACAGAAACATATTCCATACACCATGGGACCTAAAGCACAGAGAAATCAAACAGTGACACAGCTATAAAACCTTTAACAGCAGTTTGCAGATTTTTTTTTTTTTTTCAAAGAATACAGACCAGCAGTTTAATAAGCAATAACAGGCAGAGCTTAATGAAGTATTTCCTGACCCAGGACAGGACCTCTGCCGGCCTCGTCGATGCCCAGACAGCAGTCTTCAGTCCTGCAGAGGTCAGGGACAGGACAGGACAGCCGACAACTGACCGAATTATCCGCCTCAAAGTCCCTCAGGTCCATGGCTGGGTAAAGTCTGCTCTATTTCTGATATTTGAGACGACACACAGCTTTACAGCGGCCCACAAAACATAGACACTTCCTAAAATTATCCTCAAAGCTAACACCTTTCACGTCCTGATAAACAAAGCGGGGCCAAATTCTAAATCGCTGCCCACTCCCTATATAAGTGCACTACACAAGATGGCGGACGCCATTTTGTGCACTACACAAGATGGCGGACGCGCCCTACTTAGTGCACCAACTGTCCACTCAGGAGCTATTCAGGACACAGCCGACTTTAGTTACGCTTGCTAACTCACATCCTACAACACGATAGCAAAGCATTAAATGGTCCAAAAACTCCATATATCTATATATGTATATATTCGTAGCAGTTTATTACTCGCAAGACAAACAGGTAACAAGGCTATACAAGGAAGAAAATAAACTAAACAGATGAAGTTATTCTGACCCACAAGATCCTCACTGCAGCCTGAAGCTAGAGAGCTGGAGTGTGATTGGTTGAAGCACCCAAGCCCGGGAAAATGCGCGTGACGTCATTTTCAAGCGCCGCTCGCAACCAATTATAGTGATATCAATGGACAGTTAGAAGAAGAAAAGGGTTAGAGCAGCAACACCTATTTTTGTTTTGACCTATTTTTTATTTATAATTTAAAAAAGAAGATTTTTAAAGCTCCATCAGAGTCTGAAGTACATTAATGAGTCAAAAGTCATACACCTTCACAACTAAGTGCCTTTTTTAATTTCCAGATATTTCCTGGCCTGTGTTTATTTTCTTTTTTTTTTTGTCTCTGCCTTGCATCTATTTAAAATGTCTGTGCTTATTTATCATAAAATTATTACAAAACAATTTACAGCTGAAACAGCTCAAAGTGCTTTATAACCCTAAAAATAATATAAAAGAAAGTCGAAGCACTTGATGTGTATTATTTTTTTGGGTTACACACCAGTCTGTTAAAAAGATATACTAGGTATAATTTGAATAATATAATGTATAATTTGAATAATACGCAACCTGTTTAGGAGACAGAACAGCGTCGGATATGTGCACATCAGTCAGCATCCCTACAAAAAACTGGGCAGTGTCAAATCCTCCACCGTAAATATCTTGCTCTTGACCCAAAATGAGTTTTGGAGTTCCAGTTAAAGAGCCTCCAGGCCTTGGCAGTTTTCATGAGCTTGGGTGTCTGTTGATCCAATGCTGAGCGAGTCCTATATTAGCATCCCAGGTAGTGCACACTGAATTCCAGACATTGGATTCCTCCTTCTTGTATAACATGTTGCCTGTATACTCCTTGTTTTGGTTTGTAAATTAAAAAGGCATTATCTCTTGGTGGAATCGTGAGAGAAAAAGGGTATGACCTCAGGAAAGTTCGGAGAAGGCACGCAGACACAGAGTAACAGTTTCCAAGGCATTTGTCCTGTCTTTCTCAGGAATGATACTCACATGATGTTGATTTGACCCCAAAGGAAATGTGAACATTTTCCCTGAAAGGTCTTTAAATATATATATCTATATATATCTATATCTATCTATCCATCCATCTATCTATCACATATCATACACACATATATATACCACATATACATATGTATACACATACACATCCACACACACACACACACACACACATATATATATATATATATATATATATATATATATATATATATATATATATATATATATATATATATATATATATATACATGTTTATTTCCTACAACAGATACAACAACTCAACTTTTATATGATGAAAACTGATATACTAAACTGGACAGTAAGACCACAAGCCTCTTCATTTCTCTAATCAGGTCAACGTATCAATCTGCTTATCCATGCTGTTGAGTGTGTTCTGTATTTATATGTATTTTAGTTAGTATTTGCTGTTATTAATGAATCTAAATGTTTGTAGACTGTCCTGCTTTTCTCCAACGTTTACATGTCCTCAAACGGTTATATAACTCCATGACATTTTCCAGTCACATTTTTAGCAATCAAATTTTTACTGCAGAGATGTGAGTCACTTTATAGCTGATATACCACAATGCCAAATGTGTCCTATATGAATGGCTGATTTCCAGTTTCTGTAATGTTATCCTTCCATTTTTTTCCATAAAACACCCCGACTCCAGTTTAATGTGCAATATATTATAACACTGAACAGGTCTGGGATAAGTCCGTTAGCTCCACTGAAGGGAAATTGCAATGCTACAGCATACAAAGACGTCCTATACAAGTGCGTGCTTATAACTTTGTGGCAACAGTTTGGGGAAGAATCACATATGTGTGTGATGGTCAGGTGACTACAAACATTTGGCCATATGGGGTACCAGAGTATTATTATTCTGAAGTACAAGAAAATTTATTGTAGTATTTAATTACTGAGACGTTTTGAATACAGCAATGAAGCTTATAGGTATATTTCATTTTATATCTGTATATTTTATTGTTTGGTTTTTTAAAAATCAGCCAGTACTTGGATTCACCTATAAATAAATGGACTGTTAAATGCTGAAATACAAAAATAAGTGGATTTTACAACACACAGTTGTCATATTTAGTGACATTGTAATTATATTTTTAGTTAATTTGTGTTACAAATGACTGTGAAGCTCTCCACCATAAAAAATCTTGTTAATGACCAAGGATGATTTTTGGAGTTTCACCTAATGATCCTCCATGAGAGAATCCTTATCATGAGTTTGGCATTCAATTGATCCAATTTTCCAATTTACCTAAAAAATCTTTAAATATGAAATATTTTTCTTTCTTACGACAGCTACTCCAACTCACTTTTTTTAATAATGAAAAATTCATACTTGGTTACAGCTCTAATATGCAGGAATAATTGCTGTATTAGGTTAGTCATTGCAAATATGTAGCCATGCTGTCTTTTTTTTTTTTTTTTTACATGGATTTAAATAGGTTTTATAACAGATGCAACACAATACGTAATGTTATTTTAAAAACACTTAAAGAAAAGTCACACATTTGATCACAGGTAGTGCATGTGTTTTTATTTTTCCAGATGATTCATTTATTTTCACCTGTTAATTTTTCAGATTTAGTGACATTTCATTGTATTATCAGTTCAAATTAGTTAAATTACACAATAGGTCTATTTTTAATCCTTCTTAGAGGTTCCTGGGTTTACTGTTGAATCGAACCAATTCTGATTTTTTGAGTAGTTTTCGTACATTCAATAATCACATACCCATTTTTATCGAATTCTAGGGAGTTCCAGCTAAGAACATTTCCTGGCTGAAACTGCCCACCATATGAATAATATGCAATCTGATCAGGAGAGAGAACAGAGTCCCACATGTGCACATCAGTCAGCATCCCTACAAAAGACTGGGCAGTGTCAAATCCTCCACCGTAACTATCTTGCTCTTGACCCAAAATGATTTTTGGAGTTCCAGTTAAAGAGCCTCCACGAGAGAGTCCTTTTCGTGAACTCGGGTTTCCATTGACCCACAGCTGAGCGAGTCCTGTTTTCGCATCCCAGGTAGCGCACACTGAATTCCAGACATTGAGTTCATCCTGCAAGCCCCAATAATCTGCCAATGGTTCTCCCACATGTACTCGATACTCTCCTTGTTTTAACTTGAAAATTAGGAAGGCGTTGTGATGTGATGGGAGCGCGAGAGAAAAAAGGCTCTGGCCTCGGGAAAGGTCAGAGAAGGCACGCAGACACACAGTGAGAGCCGTGAAAGTCGAGTTTTTATTCAGCTCAGGAGTGAGACTCACATGATGTCGATTGGACTCCACAGGAAATATCAACATTTTACCTGAAAGATCTTTAAATATCAAATAATTAGCTATTTTTTTTTTACAACAGATACTCACAACTCACTTTTTTATATGATGAAAACTGATAGACTAACCTTGTTTTTCAGCTGCAGCGAGGAGAAACAGGGAGAGCAAGACCACAAGCCTCTTCATTCTGCGATCAGGTCAGCGTCACAATGTGCTTATCGGTGCTGCTGAGTGTCTTCTGCATTTATATGTATTTTATTTAGTATTTGCTGTTATTAATTAACCTAAATGTTTGTAGACTGCCTACCTTTGTCCTGTTTTCTCTGCTCTCATTCGCAACCGTCACCAGGATCAATTTTTTGTCCACACTGCAGAGATGTGAGACACTTTATATTTAAGACACCACAGTACAGAATGTGAACTATACAAATTGCTAATTTTCATTTTCCGTAGTCTTATCCTTCCATTTTTTCCATAAAACACACTCCAGTTTTTTGTGCAAGTCCTCATCCTCCTTTTCCCGCTTTTCTTCACTTCCTTACTAATTACTAGTGATGTCTCATTCACAAACGAGCCGACTCTATGAACCAACTCATTTAGGTGAACTTTTGGAGCTGACTTACATTTCTGAAGAGCCATTTTATTTGGAAATATGGATAAGAAAAAATTCATTGGTATTCTGTATTCACAGTTCTCTACTGCTGTTAATGTACAACCATGTGCAACCATGAAAAGCATCCTGTGAAACTTCTACTTTAAAGGTGCAATAGTAGATTTTTAAATACTTCTTGTTAGTACAAATAACCTGTAAAATATGTAGAACATGATAGAAAAAAGAATTGTTTAAGCCAAAACAGTTTTATGGGCTGGAGTGCTTGTCTGTGTTTACATCAGTTACTGACAGTTCCCAATACAGCACCCAGCACAGCCAGATAATTCTCTTGTGAGCAAAAACCCATACTGTGCTGTGAGAAAACGTAACAACAATACATGCAATAAAACTAGAATAAACATTGGCAGTGCTTTTTCCTAAAATGGAGAAACTGGAGAAGGGCATAGAGTTGGACATGGAATTAACAATGTTGCTCCTAGACGGGTATGTAAATGTAATCTGTATAAAGAGTTGAACTGTTTGAATTTCCATTTTTTTCTGTATCAAACTGGACACTGGCGAGTCAGGGTAAGCCATTCTTTGGATGAACTATGTTCACAGAAGTGAATGTAATGCTAGCTAACTCCTGACTAGCTAACACCAGAGGTGACAGTCAGTTTAAAATCATGTTACAAACAAACAAACAAACAAACAAACAAACAGGGCATCAGTCCTTTTGACTATACTCACAGCAGCAAATCAGTATGCTCATGAGAAAACCTCATGAGAGTTCATTATGAGGAAAAAACAGTAAAGGCACTCTTGACCATTCTCCTAAATCAGTAAGAGCTGAGTTTCATGTTTTTATAGTGTTATAACTTATAACAACACCACAGGCCACTGTACCAAGAGTGTTTGGGTAACATGCCAATATACATGGCCAAAAATATGTGAAAAGCTGATCCTCACACACATGCGTGTTTGTTGAACATTCCAGATTCCAGATTTGTACTTAAAATTTACAGTAAGTAACTGTAAAAATATTCACAGTAAAGTACTGTAAAATCTTTACACATAATTCATATCCTGTTATTTTTACAGGATATTACTCTATGTCCTCAGTAATATACTGTAAATTTTGCAAGTCAAATACTTGTAAATATAATTATAGTATAAAATAAAACATAATCCAGTACATTTGCTCATTTGGCTGATGCAGAAGGCTAAAGGTCTTGCTCAAGGACCCAATCATGGCAGTTTGACAGTGCCAGGATCTGAACACACAAAATGTCTGATCTGTAACTCGAAGCCTTAACCACTGAGCCACCACAACTTGCTGACCTATTGTGCGCTGATTCAAGTTTTTCTAGCATATGAAGTTAAAGGAGAAGGAGAACAAGGAGAAATTTTACCATTCTCCCCTCTGCCAGAAATGTTAGATATCCCAGTATGCATTGTGTTTTCTGGTATTGTACTGTAAAGCAGTGCACTGCACTAATTGCCTAATAGTTTATAGTACAATCCTATAAAATAATATATGAGTGTGAGTATGAGTATATGAGTGTGATGGTCAGGTGTCCACAAACTTTTGGCCATATAGCTTATCATGACGATATGACGATATATCACTTTGTATAAGTGAATTATAATGGTATGTCATAAATTATCAAATGGAATAAATGGACATCTGCTGAGGGGAGAGCACTACTGTAGACATCTTCTGATGCTTAACTTCCCTGATATAAACTAGCGTATAGCCATGCTATTCACCATTAACAGCATAAGGTGCTTTTATTTTGTAAAGAGCAAAGTAAAGAAATACCCATAATAAACATCCTATTTCATTGCTTGAATTAGGATGATAATTCTCTGTAGCTTGATTACTCTCGCTGACCTTTCTGACCACCATAGGTTCTGTGGGCATGGCTTTGTGTACATGTGAAGAGATGGGAGGCAGGTTCAAGAAGTAAAAAAAAAAAAATCAGACCAGCTTCTTAACCACTAGAGACCTAGTCTTGACAAAAAAAAAAAATGGACTAGTCGTTGCTAATGCACCTTCACTGGAAGTTGATTGCAGATACAGCAGGTCTCTGATGTGCAGAAATGATTGCTGTATTAGGTTAGAAAAATGAAAGGGGAAGCCAAGGGTGACCATACGTCCTCTTTTTCCCAGACACGTCCTCTTTTTGGGGGAAAATGCATCCAGCTGGGATTTCTAACTTGCATAAAATGTCCAGGACTTTGCTTTGCTTTTATGTCGACATGCTTCTACAGGCGCCACACATTCTGTGTGCATATTTGCATTGCTTTAATCCAAAATCTGGCCCTGAACTTCTGATCTTCTGAACGTGTGATAGAACACACTGCAAATTTTCCTTTCACCTGACATTGATAACAGACTTAGCTATACTGCAAAAGTCTTTTTTTTCTCTGACTACACCTGCAAATTATGTCAATAGACTGTTGTGGCAGTGAAGGAATTTAATATCATGAGACATTCTGAAACATATATCATATATCATGTGCATTGCAAAAAAAAAAAAAGGTTCATAAACTTTGCATGGTTTTGGAGGCATTTATCAACTATCCCTCCCACCCTCACACAATACATTGCTATGGTAAACAGCAAAGGTTAAAGGTCAAAGAGCTATCCAAAGAAATCCGGGACAAAGAGGAAAAAGTATCAGTCCTTGAGAAAGTATTAGTCAGTAATGCTTTTGGCTGTAATAGGGTGTCTTCACTCAGCATTCTTGCCTCTACCTTTATGGATCCTGAACCAAGAAAACCCTGTACCTGAAATGTTTTATTCATGTTAACTGTTGTATAGAACAATTCATCAAATGTTTGCATTTTCAGCATTATCACTTTAGAGCCCGGGGCTCTGTTTTTAGAGCCTGGGCCTCTCTGGATTTATTGTCTATAAGTACAAACAAAGAGATGTGTGTAAAGACTGTGAGCACAAGACGTAAGAATAAAAGGAAAGACAACACAGTACAATACAGTGCAATGCTTTATTGTTATTGTACAAGTACAATGAAATTACTGTTATGTGAATAGAGAATATGTACAGTATGTAACAAAAATAATATTATACTACACATCCATCCTCTGGACCGCTTATCCTACACAGGGTCGTGTAACCTGGAGCCTGTCTCAGGGAACTTGGGGTTTCTGAGCCTCTGTTTAATAGTAATAATAATAATAATAATAATAATAATAATAATAATAATAATAATAATTTATATATATATATATATATTTATATAGGGGCTTAGACACAACATTACATTAACCAGCAAATTGGGTACAAATTAATCACTGGGGTATTAACAATATTTATAATAAATTATATTTATCAACTACTATCAATAAAAACCTAGCTTTTTAAAATTTATTATTTAATAAATTAAATAAAATTTAATTTTTAATTAAATTTAAAATTAAATTTAAAATTAAATTAATTAAAATATATATATATATATATATATATATATATATATATATATATATATATATATATATATATATATATATATTTTTTTTTTTTTAAAAAGGGGGCTTAAAAAAATTTGCATTTCTGGATAAAATACTTAGCCAGTAACATTTATCAAAAAAACTTCTATGGCCTTCTTCTCCTTCTTTTTCTTCTTCATAGTTCCCATATTTAATATCTACAAAAGACAAGTTCAAATTATCTACCTTTTTTTTTGTTTGTTCGTTTAACCAGAATTGCACTCTATCTCAAAAGGAACAAGAGAATTTGCATGCAAAACAAAACAAACAAACAAACAAACAAACAAACAAAACAAAAAAAACCCAAAGTGCTCTGGCTCACAGACTCCAGCTCTCAGTCTGCAGCAGAGTGCCAGGTCACGTGACCGTGGCTGAGCGACCCGTTTTATTCACGCGCCTCAGGCTGCAGGTCGCACACACTCATACACTGACACACACACACACTCATACACTGACACACACACTCGTACACTCATAGAGCTGCACTGTAATCCGCTTGAAACATGAAAATACCTATTTTAACTGTTGCATTTTTGCACTGCGTGTGTGCAACACGTCTCTTTACGGAAGAAGGTAAGAAATGACTTACATTCTTCACAGTTTGGATGAGTTTTAACGCCGAAGTGTGTTTACTTTCGTTTTTGTTTTGACGCCTTGTCCTGGTTGAGGCGCTCATGCTGCCTTCACGAGCTACCGGAATTGATCGTGAATGCGAGTTTCCCACTAGGAAGCTGCAAATGAACGACTCCTCAAGTCGTAATTCCGACTGGGAAACTTTTTAATACCAGAGTTTCCGAGATGGAAGGAGTCTTAAACTTTCAACATGGCGGAGGAGAGTCCAGTTTCTGTACTGAATGACAGGTTTTGTTCATTTTTCTAAATACAGCTAATCGTTAGGGTGTGCTGTTTTGCTCATAGTCATTATGTACGACATCAGCAACCAGTCTATGTACATTTTTACACCATGAAAATATCTCGTATTTGACAAAATTCTGTTATCTTCAGCAAGCTAGCTAACTGAATAATGTGTTATATGGTGTCAAAATAAAACTAAAAGAAAAAAGAAAAAGAAATATGTATGAATGAACCTGGCGTCGTCCATGTTTTATGTACTTTCAGAGCAAGTGAACGCGGCATAGTCGTGATTACCACTTCAGAAGATCATTCCCATAGCACATGAAGGCAGCATAATCTCTGGTTTTAAATCATATATTATAAATGATAATACTGCTTTACATAACGAAACTCATGTTTTTGTGTGATGCCTCACTTATCTGACTCCAAGTCTTATCCAAAAAAAAAAAAAAATTGTTCATCAGGGTATTATATTTCCTAACCTCTCTGCCTGTGTGTTGTGACTTGTTCTCCAATGCAGATGAATATGTCTTCAAAACATGGATGTCTGAGGTAAAAACTCGAGCAGCTATGAAACAAAACCTGAGATTCTTTTCTTTTAGCTATTGCCTTACCCAAACAAGGAAGTGAATCTGTGTCACAAAAAAAATCCCCACCATGAAAACACCAGCTTTCTTCCTCATCATTTTCTTTCCGTTCTTTTTTTTCTAAATGTCATCTACAGCACAATAAACAGTATGGCCTGGATGAGTATTACCAGAGGCTGCAGATCTTCACTGAGCATAAGAAGAGAATCGACACACACAATGCCGGAAATCACAAATTCAGGAGTAGGTGTGAGAGTGTGCTGAGTGACGGCTGGGAGGAGAAAATCTAATATCTGTGAAAAAAAAATCTATAAAGGGTTGAGCAATGCATTATATCACGTGCTTTTATGGGTTGTATAATAAGAATGATGTGTGAAGGATCACACACACACAAACACATGCACGCACACACACACACACACACACACACACAGCTGCATTTGTGATTCGTAAGCATGTTAAGTTACTAATGCCCTCCTGGCTTCATGTCGTGTCGTCGTTATAGTAAACATGGTAAACAGAGCCGTTCTGCATTGTACTTTGTACCCTGCCCTTTTCTTTAAATTGTACTTTCATCGCACAACCTGTGCTAAGTCCATCTGCTTTTAGTTTCTCCTCCAAACGCATTACAGTGAAGATTAAGTATCATAGACTAAAAATCTTAAAACCTTCGTTACACACATGACTGTATTTCACATGCGCCTTCTCTATCAATGCGGATGGCATCAACCAGTGTTGCCACCTCCTTTCAGAGAAAAGTAGTTAATGCATGCTCAAAAAGACACTAGAAATCACCAGATGATGCATTCTAATTGATTTGTCATGATCATTTGATGATCATCACGTTACACATTAGGTTATATGCAGAAGGAAGATTTTCTGCAGACCCTTGTATAGAATAGTTGAATAAACATAAACAATCTTATTTCTAATAGAAAGACTAGAAAGACGTTGTCTTAGCTCATGGCACTATAAACTGACTATTTACATGTTTACAGAATTCTATCATTTGTGTCAAGAACGCAAACAGCATGTAGTGGTTGTGAGGAGTCGGGAAATAGGCATGAAGGAAACCATTAAAGATGGAATAACTCGCCTTCGTTAACATACATATCGCCAAGAAGAGAGTCTAAAACGAAGAACCAAGAAGTGAGTGGGTGGGACATACAACGGTGATCAGTGACTGGTTGTTGGTAAGAATAGTGATTAGTGATTGGTTGATGGGAACAATGGTGATCAGTGATTGGTCGATAGGAACAACGGTGATCAGTGTTTGGATGTTGGGAACAGAGGTGATCAGTGATTGGTTGTTGGGAACAATGGTGATCAGTGATTGGTTGTTGGGAACAGTGGTGATCAGTGTTTGGATGTTGGGAACAATGGTGATCAGTGATTGGTTGTTGGGAACAATGGTGATCAGTGATTGGTCGATGGGAACAATGGTGATCAGTGATTGGATGCTGGGAACA
>CM040479.1:14548490-14668349 GCA_022758105.1 Pangasianodon gigas | reverse complement strand
GATTGGTTGTTGGGAACAGTGGTGATCAAGGATTGGTTGTTGGGAACAATGGTGATCAAGGATTGGTTGTTGGGAACAATGGTGATTAGTGATTGGTCGATGGGAACATCAGGTTACGGAAGTGTAACCCAGTCAGGCTTTACACATTTGTGGTAGTCGAGGGAACCTGTGCTCTTTACACGTATAACCAGCAACAGTGGTGTGAGCTGGAGAGCCGTATCGAGCGCAGGACAGTCACTAACTCAGGGCTTTCTGAAACGTTTTGGGCAAACGACGCCAAATGGACAAACTCCCCCACAAAGCCTTGACCACTGTAAATTTATTTTTAATTCCAAACTTATAGTATAGGACCACTGTAACATTTGAACATTTTTTTACAAGTATGTGTAACATAAGTGATTAAAAACCAAAGGAATATTCCTTACACTGATATACCAGTCTAGTGAGAAGTGTTGTGTTGTTATAGGACAATCCACGCCGGGGTGGTGTGATACGGTCCGACGCCAAGCAGCCTGATTTACACTTGACGGCATTATTATTCACACAGTTGGTGAATATCTAATGTACAACCGGAAGATTTAAAAGCGGACCATAACAGACCATTTGGTAGGTTTGAAGGCAACATGAGAGGTTCTTAAAATTCAAACACTACTGAAATCGGAAGCCCGGTTAGTGTTAGTATTCAGTCTAGAAAAGTACATAAGTATTCAGTTTGAGACACAGCGCTAGTTTGTTTAGTGGAGGTAGATTGACAGAGAAATTTGTCGATTCATTGTAGAGCTACACTAGTGCAGTGTATTCATTTAAACGTGGCTTGTCTGAATGTGACTCCCAGTAACATTTCAAAATATCAGCACACATAACCCGTCTTCAATATTTCTAATATTCATTTGTAAAATAATTGAATAGAACAAAAGAGGAGATTGTCAGTATCTCGTGGGACCCCTTTTGTAAATCAAGCGACCCCACATTTGGGAACCCCTGCTCAAAAAGTCATTACATATGAAATAAAGATGCTAAAGGTGGGTCTAAAACGTCACCAAATCTAGCAACAAAGTCTCTAAGTTGGGAACACTGGTGTCAGCGACTTGGGCCGAGAAATATCAATGTTTTTATTACAACCATTGGTGGTGCTGTTGCGCTCGGTTCCACAAAAATCCAAAATAATCAATCGTAAAACATTCTGAAAACAGCTAATGCAGATGCTAAACATTAAGGCTTATATGGATGATTTTTTTATCTGTGAAAGACACGGGGCTTAGCCATGCTAGCATATCACAATCACCCAATAAAAAGTACCCAGTGTAAAAAGTTTTCTTTAAATATCTGTGGAAATTGCTACTAAAATGTTTATTACATAAACCGAGACCTTAATTGCTAAAAGTTTTGGCCCTCTTAATAATCTCAAAGCAGATATTTCAACTTTATACTTTTTCATACTTTTAAGGAATTTATGACATTAGAACCTTACAGAGCTTTAAAATGGCACACCTTGTTCTTTCAGTAAAAATGTGGAGTGTAAGGCTGTAAAAAAAAAAAAGTATATCTGTATTTTTTTATGATACAGTGGGATTAAACCAGTTCTCGGATATGACTTTTGCTGAATTCAAGAAATTCTACCTTCTGAAAGAACCTCAGGTATTGTGTTTTTTAGTGCTATTTCAGCATGTAACACTTAACATCTGCATGTCATCTGGACTTTCTATTAAAAGCCTTCTGGATTTTATATTAAAAGTCTTTTATGTCCAACATGGCAGGAGTGCAATGCTACCAAAGGGAATCACGTTAGTGGTGTTGGCTTGTACCCAGACTCCATTGACTGGAGGAAGAAAGGAAACTATGTCACTGAAGTGAAAAATCAGGTAATCTCATGTACCTTCAATGAAAAATCTACTCTGAACAACTTGCATAACTTTATAATTAACATGTAGTGGCATTCAGGATTTCTTTTCTTTGACATGTTGGTCTATTTTGACTTTGTTTCCAACATTATCCACCATACTGTTTGCCTGCCCACTTCAGCCCTCGCTTCATCTCTACCTAAAGATGCAGCGGCGCTTTAGTCCTTTAGTCTGTCCACACTCTGTTCAAACAGATCAGCTTCCAAAGCTTTCATGCTAATGCCGTCATCAGCACCATCACACTTGTCATCTTGTAGATTGCTAACTAGCCCAGATGAGTCCTTGCTAACTTAGCACAAATGCACTGATTAGCTGCATTGCGTTCTGGGACGTTAAGTCCAGCGTTTCGTTTCTTCATTATTTCTGAAGTGGATTTCTTATGAATATGACGTTGATCATCGCTGAGTGAGGAAAGAGGCTCTTGCTCTTTTGTTTTTAGGAGCTAACAGCAAATTGCGCTAGCAATAACGATGTCCAACTGTGATGTCAGCACAGCACACAACCACTGTCTTCTGACTGGAATTGCGAAAATACAGCACCAATCAATAATCAGCTCCAAAATCATTAAACATGTCACAAAACGTGTACGTGTACGTGCACTGTGCCATTACCTGCACTGTCTGTTGATCTTATTGTAGCTACGACACGAATCTACAGTCTGGGCTACAAAGAAATCAGCCTCACTTCTGCATCCCATTCTGTGTGTTTTTATTACAACCATTGGTGGTGCTGTTGCACTCGGTTCCACAAAAATCCAAAATAATCAATCGTAAAACATTCTGAAAAAAACTAATGTAGATGCTAACAATTAAGGCTTATATGGATGATTTTTTTAATCTGTGAAAGACACGGAGCTTAGCCATGCTAGCATATCACAATCAAACAATAATACACTAACAAAGTATAAAATGTTTTCTTTAAATATCTGTGGAAATTGCTACTAAAATGTTTATTACATAAACATGTAACTGTGCTAGCAATAACGATGTCCAACTGTCATGTCAACACAGCACTTAACCGCTATCTTCTCACCGAAATTGCGAAAATACAGCATGTACAATACTTCTCGTTTTCCTAAAACTGTAGTTTTTCCTATTGATCCTCTCTTGTAGTGGCTCTGAATTATCATATATATTGCAAAATGGTCTGTGGGCCACAAATGAACCACATTTGATGAATCAGACATGGGTGTTCTGTGTGATGGGTGTGTTATGGTTGAATCAAACCCAGACGTTCTGACTGGAAATTTATACACCCACTCTTTCAGGGTGCTTGTGGCAGCTGCTGGACTTTCTCTACCACAGGCTGCCTGGAGTCTGTCACGGCAATCACCACAGGGAAACTCCCTTTACTGGTAAGCAGTGAGGGTCCTCCACTTTGCTTCTAAAATGAATACAAGAGCAATCGTTTTGATATTATTTTCTTTTTCATAGCGCATCTACTTGTTGCATGAGTACTACATTAATACATGAATTAACTGGCCATTTAGGGTGGCGAATTTCCAAATCAATAGACATGTAAACGTGTTTTGAAACCCTGAAACATGTTTTGTAATTGCCCGTGAGTGAATAACATGACAAGAGCATGTTTTTTTCTCTCTAGGCAGAGCAGCAGTTGGTGGATTGTGCTGGCGCGTTCAACAATCATGGCTGCAACGGGTGAGCGTGTAAAAGCAGGTCAAACGTCTGTATTTCCTGAAAGGGATGAAGTCTATAGTCTATAGAAATGATTAAAGCACTATTCACATGGAATAATGTGGGCGTGTCTTCATGATGTACACATGATCATAACATTAAAATTCCATGCATACTATATACACTTCATTTTAATACAGATTTTATTGTAAGGTCTTGTAGGGCGTGGCCATACAAGTTGTGCTCGGTGATTAGTAGGTCACATGACCATAGCGTGTGCTAGGAACTCAGTAAGTTAGCGGAAACACCTGGAAGCATCGCTTCTCTGAGACATCCTTTTACAGGTTGTCTATATTTGATTGTTCTGTGTTTTAAACTCGGACTTGGTTTCGTTCTGGTTTTGGCGGGAGATGATAGAAAAGAGTGAGCGTTTCCTGGAGTGTCTCTATATACTGAAGAAAAAGTGCAGATCCTCTTTTCTAGCAAGATATAACGGAATCTTACATGTCAATTTGGACGAGGTGTGAATATACATAAAATCACCAGACTCGTGATTCAGATTGAGACGGGACTGAAATCCCAGAGATACTCCGGTAATAATTACATTACCTCCCAATGCAAAAACTAATCCAATCTAATTAGGGCTTTAAAGGAAAACTGTGCTGCATACAGAGAGATTTTGTTATTTGCATTTCATTTCCTCAAAATGAACTTCCCCTTGTCTTTCAGTGGACTTCCCAGTCAAGCCTTCGAATACATCATGTACAACAAAGGTCTCATGACAGAGGCCGACTATCCCTACGTTGGTCGCGTGAGTGAACCGTTACACCTGCCTCCCACACACGTACACACACACACACAAACACACACCCACATACATTAAAGCAGCACTAGGCAATAAGTAGGAAGTTTTGTGTTTTTGTCCTCACTGACGGTGGAATCAGAAAATATACTGAATAATTAAAGTGCACAGAGGAAGGATTATCTATTACAATAATTTTTTTTTACCAGTTATTTACACTTTCCCATTATCAATTTACTTTTTTATTGCATTGCATCATTATATGACTATTTTATTTTGAAATGCCCTAAGCAATAAATTAAATTGAATTGAATAGTGTTGAGTGATATACCCAAGAAACCTAACACCTAATATATTTTCCATATTTCATATTTCATATGAATATTTATCTATATTTATTATATGTATTTTCTGGTTTTCAGTTTATGTCTGAATAATATTTTGAACTATATGTTGAAATCTAAAGGCTTATTTTTGGTGTAATATACAGATTTATACATAAAAGCAAAATGTGATTTGAATTTGTATCAGTTGTTTTCTGTAAACTTCTCAATTCAGGAATTATTTTGATACTTTTCATTTCATTATTTTGATGATGAAAGATATCTTCGCTGTGAGGAACTTCACTGGAATTGTCATAAGACATAAACTGGAATATTACCTCAAATTCATTTCAGTTTAAATTAAGCATACGCTAAAAAAAAAAAAAAGACCCTTTGTGTTCACTACGACGGGTTTTAACCAGAAACAGCAGACTGTCTACTGTCTCTGGGAAATTTTGCAAACAGTCTTAATCTGTGTGACATCTGATTTAATAACAAAATGTAAAAAGGCCTTTTTTACCTCCATAATTTCAAGCCACCTGACTATATAGCCAAAACAACATCATTACAATGTCAATCTGCTTATGTGTACGTGGATGGATTTTCTTCTCCTGCTCTATCTATGAGGAGAAAAGAGCACATTCTCAAAGGACAAGGAATACCTTAAAATCAAATTATGAATATAATAGTCCTCTATTATACTACACCATGACTTATGGCTTCAAGATGAAATATATCTACCCTGATCTGTTCACAGGACGGTCCTTGTAAGTTCGATCCTAAGCTTGCTGCGGCATTCGTGAAGGATGTGGTAAACATCACAAAAGTAAGTGACCCCACATCACATGTACAATAATAGAATTGCAAAAAAGAAGATTTGCTGCTAACGGTCAGTGATCTTTGTGTAAGTATGACGAGATGGGGATAGTGGACGCGGTGGCCAGGCTCAACCCTGTGAGCATTGCTTTCGAGGTGGTGTCGGATTTCATGCATTACAAAGACGGAGTGTACACCAGGTGAGAATCGGAGTGCCACTACAGCATTTTTCAGCCCTTTTTACACACCGCAGCGAGCTGGTCAAGTGTTCCGTAGTCCATGATTAGGTGAAAGATTGAAAAGCAGGCTGCCTAGGGGCTGCTCAGTGTCCTAAATGGAACATGTTTTTACAGTAATAATAATAATACACAAATGTTATCAATGCTAAATAAGATAATAATGTAAAACGAGGGATAAAACAGTGTTCCTCAATTAAAAAGATGTGTTTTGGTAGGCCAAGCTAAACCAATAATTCCCGCCAGACTTACGAAAGTTGATTTGATTTGATTTACTTTGCACTCGTATGCGTGTGTATGTTGACAAATGCCAATTACTCGTAAATTAACAAACCCGTTCACAGCTCAGCTACTTTTAGGGACACCCACAAAAAAGGAAAAGATCCCAGAGAGCTGAAAAGGACAAAATGACCGTGGGAACATTATTAACTTTAAGAGAAAAAAAAAAGAGAGAGGCTGGTGAAGGAACATCTGAGCTGCTATAACTCATTGATAGCAGGAGCTAATTTTTCTCCCAGATGTTCAAGATCATTAAATGTGACTGTAAAGTTACATTTTTTCACAGCATATCCTTATGTTGATTATTTTTCCATAAAAGCACACCCCCATGTGTTTTATTCCTGACATAGTAATGATGGTGATTATAAGATGTACCATTGTAACTAGTGGTGATCTCTTGATGTTGATATTTCGCAGCACTGAGTGTCACAACACTACAGATACTGTGAATCATGCCGTGCTTGCTGTGGGTTATGCTGAGGAGAACGGCACCCCCTACTGGATAGTAAAGAACTCCTGGGGAACCACTTGGGGCATTAATGGGTATGTCTTCTGCAATCCATCAAATGACTCAGTGACGTCTTTGTATAAGCTAATGCATAAGGAGTTATACATAAACATTCTCAAAAATCCAATATGTTCTCAATGCATGACTTGTAAATATAAATGTATTGAATTCCCACACTGTCCCCTTTTAAATATCACATCCTCCCTTCTTACAGATATTTCTACATCGAAAGAGGAAAGAACATGTGCGGTCTTGCTGCTTGTGCATCATATCCATTAGTTTGAAATATTCCGCCAACTGACAAGGGAAAATCATCAGAAATCCAGCTTCACACCATGAATTTTAAATGGAAAGCCACAATATATGTATAGAATCTCATCATTTTTTTGTGTGTCAATCAGGAATAACACAAATCTGCTGCATTTTCTAAAAAAAAAATCATTTTACCAGTTGCTCAGCTTAACTGACATTGATTGCATCAGTGATTTGCTTTTCATTTAAATGCCTCATCTTTTTATCAAAGTTTTTGATTGTTTTATAACTTTATGGATTGGTCTCAGTTCTGCCACCTGATTTGAATTAAAAAAAATCCTGCGCTGTACAAAACTTCTGTTTTGCACTTCCATTGCACTTCAGAAACGATTATGCTAACAGAAATGACAGAGAGCTGTGTGAAATGACCGAGAAGCTGTTAAGCTCACTATTTATTAGTCTACCTTGGGACTTGGGAAAGCTCCTGTCGGTTGACAAAAACTTAAAGAGAACTGGTAATGCAGAAAAGACACAACACTGAAGGGCCGTCATTTTATTTGTTTATTGCATATTAAAAAATACTGATTCAAATATCCATACATGATTATGACCATTAAAGCACACTCTTTTTTCTTAGAAATAGCAGATGCAGGTAACATTACAGGAGAATCATATTTCACAAAATGTGATTATGCAAGTAATAAGAACTATTTCATATCAATGAAACATGCCAAGATGCATTTCAACATGTACCCTGAAATTACAAGTATTAACTCAGGTAAACAGGTGACATCATGTGAAATATACATGATTAATAAAACGTTCTACGTGTAAAAATGAGCTATTTGGGGGGGAAAAAAACATGGACTACATGTGAAAAATCAAGTGTCTAAAAATAATGTGTAGATTGCACAAGTGAATTTTTTTCTGTAAGGCTAATTCTGCACATTTTTTCTCTAAACATTTACAGATTAACAATCGAGTGCAAAAATGCAAGCTAAAAACAAAATACAACCTAAAATAATCAAAGCCAAGCAAATCAAATTTATAGACAACAAAGAAAGAAAGGCAAGTGTACTTCTGAAAATGTTTATGGTGTTCCAGTTGCCTGGCTGAAACTGCCCTCCATATAAATAATATGCAATCTGATCAGGAGACACGGAGTCCCACATGGAGGGCTGGGAACAGCAACTCTCACTGTATCATATGACAATCGAGCATGTGCAGCAAAAGGGACAATGCATAACAAAGATAAACCCCATCTTGTCCACTAATCACAGGACTTACACAATCACAGTGGAGGTGGGCTCAGTGACCTACAAAGTCATCTGGCCAGCCTGGTAGATGAACAAAAGTGGTATGACACATTTCCTAAAAATAGATTGAGCCAGTGCTTGTTCTCTTTGCACCTCCATGCATGCAGGGAAAACCCCACTGGTTCGTGACAGGGTGAAGCTGGGCCCACATCTTGTGCTCTAACTGCGGCAAAATGAATATGAACGACCTGTTGAAATGTTCAAATCTGCTCCTGGCCAAACAAATATACTAGAGTTGTGAGCAGGCAGCTGCCCTACTTTCTACCCAAGGCCTGGCAACATGTTATAATGAATGGGGTAACGTAAATGTTTCAGTTAGGTGCCATTTAAGAATCCACAAGCTCATGATCCAGGCTCATTGTCACAGGGCTGAAGCTGGATGTCTCCCGCTGCTTCTACAGTGATTTTTTTTGGAGGCTGAATAAAGTGTCAGAATTTGGGTTAAACACAGCAAGTGGGTGGTGAGGAGCACCTGATCATTTTTAGTATCTATAAACTCACAACCGCAGAAAAGAGTGGAAGGCCCTGACAATATAGTGTGTGTGCATCTGTGATACTTCCCTCCTAGGACACCCTTCATTAACATTATCACAAACCACATGCCTGAAAAACTTGACGGACTTGACTTATGGGTAATAAAATTCTCCAAAACTTAACGAGAGATGATCATAAAGAAAAGAAGAAACAACTGACTACCTCTGCCAAGAGGTTAAAGTTGTGATGCAATTAAATATTTATTGAATGTACTGTATTTACTGTAACACTGTAATGATACACTGATTCAAAAGACTAAACAAAATGGTGATGTGCTCTAAAGTACATTTTTGTCCTTAGAAATTGTGTGACAATAATTCTTTTGGACAATGTCTTAGAAGTCCAAAAAGACATGCGACATATACCATGTGAAAAAAAATACATCCTTACATTAAAGAATATTCAGAGACAACAGATTCTGTACTACTTCTAGCCTGCATTTACTCTAGAGTCTAAAGACTATCAGCTTTATGTGAAGTTTTCTGACTTTCAATGATCACATACCCATTTTTACTGAATTCTAGGGAGTTCCAGTTGAGAACGTTGCCTGGCTGAAACTTCCCACCATATGTATAATACGCAATCTGATCAGGAGAGAGAACAGAGTCCCACATGTGCACATCAGTCAGCATCCCTACAAAAGACTGGGCAGTGTCAAATCCTCCACCGTAACTATCTTGCTCTTGACCCAAAATGATTTTTGGAATTCCAATTAAAGAGCTTCCAGCCTTGATTCCTTTTCGTGAACTCGGTTTTCCATTGACCCACAGCTGACTGAGTCCTGTATTAGCATCCCAGGTAGCGCACACTGAATTCCAGACATTGGATTCATCCTGCAAGCCCCAAAACGTGTCATCTGTAGCTAAGATATTCAACATGTACACACCTTGCTTTGGCTTGTAAATTATAAAGCCATTGTCTGTTGATGGCAGAGAAATTGAGAAAAGGCACTGAGCTCTGGAGATGTCGGAGAAGGCACGCAGACACACAGTAACAGTGAAGAAGATCTTATTCACCTCAGGAGTGAGAACCACATGATGAGTTTTGGACTCCACAGGAAATGTGAACATTTTACCTGAAAGATCTTTACATTGGAAAAAAAATAGATTGTTTTTTTTTTTCTTAAAGCAAATACTGTAAACAGGATCGACTCAAATGATCAGTAATAACTAACCGACAGACTAACCTTGTCTTTCAGCTGCGGCGAGGAGGAACAGTGAGAGTAAGACCACAAGCCACTTCATTTCTCTAATCAAGTCAACGTCTCAATCTGTTATGGGATTCATAAATGGCTTTGAATGTGTTCTGTATTTATATGATTTTTTTTAATGTTCACTGTTAATAATTAACCTAAATGTAACATTATTTGACTACACTTTGTGCTGTTTTTCACTGCTCATGTGACTTTGAACTATAATAAAGTTGGGTAACATTTTAATTCATTTTTGTTATTCATTATTTGCCAAGTTTCATGAGTCAGATTAAGACATCCAATATAACACACCATGCATCAAAACAATATTTATGCGTTTAAATATAGCACATAATTGCTGGATGGCTTTACTAGGGGTCAGTCAGTAAACGGATATTGTTATTCATATTCACAATCCAAACAAAGAGTTCAAGGACAAAAGCAGAAAATATGAGAACAACCTGATTTGGAAACTTAGAATAACATAATATAACATAAATATAACATAAAGGAAATTATAATATAATATAACATAAATATAGCATAAAAAACATTATGAAAATGCAGCTAAATTTGAGGACAGGTGAAGTGAGGGAGAAGGAAAACAGGAAACAAGACAACTTTGTCAATGCACTTGAATCCTCAGGAAGTGCCATAACATTACTTCACCCTGTAGCACTGCCTTCCTCAGTCTGGACTGCACAAACTCTCCCTGTCTCCTGTGTTTAAGGCCCCACTCATCACAACCCCACAGTTTTACTGCATATGTGTGAGAGCTTGTGGCCTGAGTGGTGGGAGTCACTTCAAATCTGCTAATCCTTGTGCTCCTAGGTTAAATCTTTTCAGAGTTTGATGGCCCGTTGAGGGGAATCCCATCCCGTATGGGACACAGACACAGGATGCACAGTCTCAGCCCTTCAGCCCACCAACCACACCTACCTGATCTGTACTTGAATGGACAATGGTGGAGACCAGCTTCTATCCCTGTGTCTGAATTATTTCAACAGATCCTAGCGGCAAGAGGATTCAACAGGCCAACAATAATCTTTACCTTTACTGGACACAGGCCCTGGTGGTGGAGGGAACACTCCCAAACACCTCCCTCTCCCAACTGAGTATGTCCTGCTGAAAAACAGCCTCAAGCTCATGGTCCAAACTCACTGTCATAGTGCTGAAGCTGGATGTCTCCCTCTGCTTCTGTAATGATTTTTGGAGGCTGAACGAAGTGTCAGAAATTGACGCCTACTTCATGCCTCATATAGAAAAGTTCATGTTATGCCGGTTATGCCTTGTGTTATATCTTAAACATAACCATGGTATTTGCAGGTGCCTGTGGAACTGGAAGTATAACCCAAAGACAGTATTTAGTATAGTCTGTGGCAGTGCAATGGGCTCTCCTTTGGCTCCCACAACTATCCAGCAGCTCGTGAATATCATCCTCTGGTCCCACAATCTCAGGGCACTGCCTACCTAGATGATAATGTTATCCACTTGGAGAGATGACCTGAACACCCTGTGCATCTCGGGCAGGTGTTGGAGTCATCCAGAGGGGCTGAACTAATAACTTGTCAACCCGTACTTTTACAGCAGGTGGGTGGTGAATTCACAATGAATCACAAACTAACAATAAAGTGGGCAGCGTAAGATCTGTGATACTACCTGCCCAGGACACCCTTCATTAACATCACAAACCACACATCATTGCGATGAAAATGATCATATCTACCTACGTAGCAAACAAGGTCTGTGTTACTATGTAAAACTAGGAGGTTGATTTTAGTAATAGAGACGATTTAGTAGAGTAGTTGCAGTTGGAAAGACTTGTTGGTGGTCCTATGGGTTATAAAATTCTCCAAAACTAAAAGAGAGATGGTCTTTCTTTTAGCAACATATGACTTCCTCTGCCAAGAGGTTAAACCTGTGATGCCATTAAATCTTTATCGAATGTTTAAACAATAGTGATTCAAATGACTAAACAAAATTGTAATTGTAATACAGTACATTTTTGTTTTTAGAAATTATGCCAACTATTACAACTATTACAATTGTGAGTGACATTATTTCTGTTATTTCTATTAATGTTAATATAGAAATATTTACAGATTAACACTTGAGCCCAATAACACTTGGGGTCAATAACTTGACCCCAATAACAATTTTAGCATATGCAAATAAACTTTACAGAAGGCAAAATGTCATATATTCCAATATTATGTGGAAAAAAACTACAATCTTACAATAAAGAGGATTAAGAGACAACAGATTTTGTACTATGTCTAGTCTGTGTTTACTCTAGAGTCTAAAGACTACCACCTTTATGTGAAGTTTTCTGACTTTCAATGACAACATACCCATTTTTACTGAATTCTAGGGAGTTCCAGTTGAGAACGTTGCCTGGCTGAAACTTCCCACCATATGTATAATACGCAATCTGATCAGGAGAGAGAACAGAGTCCCACATGTGCACATCAGTCAGCATCCCTACAAAAGACTGGGCAGTGTCAAATCCTCCACCGTAATTATCTTGCTCTTGACCCAAAACGATTTTTGGAATTCCAATTAAAGAGCTTCCAGCCTTGATTCCTTTTCGTGAACTCGGTTTTCCATTGACCCACAGCTGACTGAGTCCTGTATTAGCATCCCAGGTAGCGCACACTGAATTCCAGACATTGGATTCATCCTGCAAGCCCCAAAACGTGTCATCTGTAGCTAAGCTAATTCAACATGTACACACCTTGCTTTGGCTTGTAAATTATAAAGCCATTGTCTGTTGATGGCAGAGAAAGTGAGAAAAGGCACTGAGCTCTGGAGATGTCGGAGAAGGCACGCAGACGCACAGTTACGGTGAAGAAGATCTTATTCACCTCAGGACTGAGAACCACATGATGAGTTTTGGACTCCACAGGAAATGTGAACATTTTACCTGAAAGAACTTTACAATGAAGACAATTAGGTTTTTTTCATTTCTTAAACAAAAATGATTAAAAAAAAAAAAACAGGTAGACAATCCTTGTCTTTCAGCCGTGGTGAAATGAAACAATGAGAATAAGACCACAAGTCTCTTCCTTTCTCTAATCATGTCTCAATCTGTGTATGGCAATTACATATGGCATTGAGTTTGCTCTGTAGTTATACGTTTTTCACGTAAATGTAACATTATAAGACGGGCAATTTCAACAGTTTATGACAGTTTCTCATAAAACACTCTGTATGAATAAAGGATTTATGTATTTAGACAGCAGTCAGAGGTGAAATGAGATCAACAACACCATAAATGTGTCACAGAACACTTTATCTTTCCAAGTACTTATCTGCTTATGAACAGGCTGTAAATGTATATATGCCATCAGGATATTTTACATACCTGTCGAGAAAAATAATAGTGCACAGTTTCGGGAACACAGGACCTAATCATCTTGTAAATATATTTTCAAAAACAAAATGGCAACATGGTTAAAGGTAGATGAAAGTCCATCGAGAAGAATTTCAGAAAATACTTTTTAAGTGTTAAAAAGGATGGGTTAATGGTAACCTAAAATTATGCACAATTGTGTTCCACAAACGTATGCATAGTTTCAGTGGCCACTTTATTAGTGTACTGTAATCTTTGAAATATGAATAACAAGCATGATATCTTTCAGTCTAGTTTCCAGAAGCTTCTCAACCGGGATGCATCAATACTGATACTGGGAGCAGGTCCAATACTGGTCCAATACTGTGTCATTTTACTCAGTTCCATGATGCTCCTAATTGATTAATATTACATACATACATGTAGTTGGTCTGAAAAAAAGGTATTGTTGCCACGTTTCCAAGCACATATTGCCTCAGGCATGTTTTTTGTCCCGGTATTAGTAGACCTGAGTTCAGTATTTCACTCTAGAAACCATGATACTCTAAAGGACAGGCTTAAAAACACAGTCAGTTTAGATAAACAAGTTCTTGACTTGTTTAGATTGCACTTAACACCGTCAGCAGTTTGTTAGCAGTAATAGAGATTCTCCAGGGTGCAAAAAAGTGCAATATGGTGTCCCACAAGGGTCTGTTTTACCCCCCTTTGTATTCTCCCATTATACAGGGCATCCCAAAAGTCTCCATACGTAGGGGACTGTGTTTGCCAGAACCACATTGGTTGTGCCTTTGTCAGTGGATGTTCATAGATAAGTCTACTTCTCGGTTGGTCAGCGACACTTCAAGTCTTTTTTGAATTTGTTAAGAGGTTTGGCATCAGTGTCATGTGTGTGTGTGATGTGCTCGCCATGTTTCCTGTTAAAGTCCATCGCAACCTTGCGACAGCTTCCTGATCCAGCCATGAGAATGATTTCAATATGTTCTTCTGTTGTCAAAGGCATTCTTAAAAGCTATCTGGAAAAAAATATATAATATTAACTAAGTATGTCTTTTGGAAGACATTTCCCCTATGTATGGACGTAATTTGCAAACATCATTCTGGCTTTCACTTCTATGTTGATGATACACAATTAAACTTATGATTTCCGCCAGATTCAGCAGCACAACTAAGCAAAATGATTAAAAACTTCCTTCTCCTAATTTCAGATAAACCAGAAATACTGATATTAAATCAGCAGTAAGATTACATTTCATTTCTCATTTCTTTCAGGACCTATACTTAAGGACCTTGAAGGAACTAGAAGACATAACATTTCTATAACAGCACATTATCATTTGAGAAACAGTCAGAATAAAACAAATGCTAACCCACATAACACTGAGAAACTAGCGCATGTGTTTATAACCTCTAGATTAGAATATTGTAACGTGTTGCTGGCGAGCAAAGTCAGGGCAGAAAAAATCACTTAAAGATTTTAAGCAATAGTTTCCAATCAAAATACTTAAACTCAAACATTCTGATTAACGTCTGTGTGATGAGAGGCTTGTTTCAGGACTGAACCAAAACATGCGGCTGTTTTAACCTTGACTTCAGGCCCAAATAATCTCAGGGACATCTGTCAGAAAGTTGTCTGAGACATGTCCCTATCATTCCACCCATGTAGCAGATGACTTACTGGCAAATGTGCTTGAGTTTGGGTGCATGAGCGTCAATTATTAAAACAAATATAAGCTTATTAGAATGTTAATTAGCATATTTATGCATATTCATAGAACTTGGTATTTTAATCAGAGCAAACATGTATGGATGGTTCTGTGCAAAGTCCTTTATTTTGGTATTTTCTTGGACAAAAATACATATTAAGCAAGATTTTATTTTACAAAAATTATTCTTTAATTGTTTAAAACAACATGTTTAGGGTGTTTGTTCACTAAGCTGGTTGTATTTGTTATTTCGTAAATAACAGGATTTAGTATCTGAATGTGAATTTCATTTATTTGAATTCTACATGTCACATTAATTTTTATTCTGTGGTGTATTTAATAGATTTAGTTGTTTGTTTTCTAACATGGTAGGGGTTAGGATTTGGCTTTAAAAACAGCATTTGAAATTACAGAAATTACAAAGTTATGGTTTTATGATTTGAAAAAAATCATAACTTTAAATACACATTTTAAAAATTCAAATCTCACAAAATAAAGATTTTATGTCAATGAGGCCAAATGTGAAGGATTCAGGGAAAAGTAGACACTTTTGGGGTGTACAAACAAAAATGTTTTTATTTTCTACTCAGATAACGAGTTTTCTACAATGATAGTGTCATGGCAACTACTTCTGCAAATCAGAATAAGAAAATGAGTTGCAAAGACAAGGGGTTCAGGATGCCAAAAATCTATAGACTTTATTGAATCAGACAACAAAGCTGAGATGGTCTGCCGAGCATCTGATTTACATAGTCGTGGCCCATGCTTTTATACAATTCTAAAACAATGATCAGATAGAGTTTTCTCTTCTTTCTTTTAATCACACACCTGCCTCTTGTCCCAATTATTTCACTATACTCTTATCTTAGTTTTAGCCGTGGCGAGAGTTCAGTCAGTTTATGTTTCAAAAACAACATTAGCCTTCACCTTAAAAAACACAACCTACAAGGTCACACCAGTTTGTTCTCACAGAAACATCCTTGTAGGATCACAGGCCTAAAGTCACCATTCTAAATGTACTAGAAATGGTTCAGTGTAGTATATAAGTGAAGCTCTGAAAGTTAATACATGAGGTGATTTAAGGTCACTTTTCAATACTGTTGAAAAGTATTAAGGAAACTATTAAGGAACTATTAAGGAAACTTTCTAGCTTGTTAGGCGATGCTACTGTTAGCTTGTTGGCACTCATTAGTAGCTATCAGCTAAAGTTAGCTATTTCAGAAGAACATAACATAAGAACTTATTACATAAGCCTCATTATGGTTCATATCTTCCCTTTTGACTCCATGTCTCTTCACCTCACTTCATGGACAATTGTGATTGGCTAATTTCCGATTGAGTTCGACCACTCAGAATCCCAGATCGAAATTTTTTATTTTTCAGATTTGAATTTACATTTAGATGTCTATTTAGGGCTCTTTTTTAATCCAAAAACCTTAATTTTGAATTTCTAATTATTATTATTATATTTTTAAAGGCTAATCTTTCCCTAGAGTGTTAAAAAAATTGGCAAAACTGTAAATTTATTAAATACACCACGGGAAAAAAAAAGGAAATGATTTAATATGACGTGTATACTGTATAATTGAAATATACTAAATTTATATTCAAATACTTTTGTCAGTTTGCAAGCTCCATCTTTCTGACTCAAGAATCCGTTGTTAATACAGTTTGAAGACAGAGCAGGTTTTTGATTGGTCAATACAAACTGCGATCCGGAGGCAGTAGCTGGCTTATGATTGGTTGATGAAATGACGCGTGATAGTGGCCCCGCCCCCATGTGGCATCCTCGGGTCACGTGGTTGAGTGCAGCTTGCTCAGCCGGTGCTGTGAGGGAGACTGGAGCGTCCTCCATCTGTAACGCCGCTTTCTCAGTCGCAGAACAGAAAATGTAAGTTTTTCATGTCGGTATCACATTCCTACTTTATATATAACATACCAAAAGCCTTAAATAATCAGTGGAGGGGTTTGTTTGGCGTTTAAACGACTCATTATTGAACAAAAGATCTGCAGAGTCGCTTCAGGAGCCGTTTATTTACTCAGTACTAAAGCGGTTTCTTTTATAGCATTAGCAAAACATGCAGTTTTTATACATTTTGTAATGACAATCGTTGTTATTTATATAAATAAGGGTGTTTGTCTGTAACTTTTGTGCTAGCTAGCCTAAATGCTAATTAGCTAAACAAATATAAATAAAGATAAATATCGCACAAATGGACCATGCAGTCACTTTGACTAGAAATAAGAGCTAAATCTGATCAGCATGTCAATAACAGCAGGTTTGCACATCTGCACACAACTAATATCTGCGTTATTTCGTGCATTAGCTCGCTGACGGCCTTCTATAATGTGTTTAAGCGATAGCTTTCATTTCCCATCCGCATTGGGGAAGACCCCGCCTACTGAGCTACTATTGGCTGGTACGCCCCTGTTTTCTGCCCTGTGATTGGCTAGTACTTCTGGCCGCTCATCCCTAGCCAATCATAGCGCAGGAAGCTCGAGTCGTCAAAAACGATTAGGAAGAAAAAAGGGTCTACTGTTAGAGGGTTGTTGACCTGCCCAGTTTATCTAGTTATCATGTTTTCACACACACACACACACATTTGTTCAAATATTTTGCTTTGTCATCGTGCCAGGTGCTATCAAACTATCCACAACCCCAAACCCAGGGTGTGTGTGATTTTATCAATAAAGAAAAGAAAAAAAAACAAAAAGATGACCACATTGACCTCATTAACTAAGTTCATTACAAGTGAAATAGTTTTAGGGATTTTCTCTTTGCAGGTTTGTGACTAATCTGAATAAACTGAAGTTTTGGGTTAATAAAATTCCTTTCAGCTCTCTGATCCTCTACAGGCGCCTGACCTGCATGTGATCCGCATTGTGTGGCCTTCAGACATTATTTATTTCCCAAGTTTATTGTCATGTGCATAAAGAGTGCTTTAAGCATCTGTATATGATGAAATTCTTGTGCTACAGTTACACACCGACCCAGACACAGCGCAGACATGATAACGGTAGTACAAAAGACCGTGCGAGATTATTAATGTGCTCTAAGCAAGTAAAATAAATAAATAAATAAATAAATAATAATAAATTGTAAACATTGTATGCAGTCAGAAAGTGACATAGTGGGAGATATTGCACATACAGTACTGGGTGGTCATACATACATCTTAGATGTCATTTATTTTATTCCACCTCGCTGCTGAATTCTCCATTCTGATTGGTCAGAAGGTGTAGATTTAATTTTCTGTAGCTGCAGCTCTGACAGTAGTGCAGCTGTCAATCAATAACACGTTATTGTTTCTATAGAAACGGCACATTCACGGGCCGAATGCTTCACATAATCAGAGACTAACAATAAACATTTAAAAAGGAGGTAACAAAGAAAAACATGTAATCGCTGATATGGTGAAGTTTTCAGTAAAGGCATGTTTATTTAACATGTATGGAAGGAGTCTCCAGTGTCAGCAGTTTCTAAGGGTTCGTTACCGTTTTCCTCCAGAGGAAAGTCTTCAACACAGAGGAGTTTACGCTTTGATAAAATGCGTTTTTGTTTAATTAACTTATTAGTATTAACGTAACAACTTATTAACACATTGTGGGTATTGTAATATCTTTTTGTAACATTTTTTTTTTTTTTATTAAATAAGTTGCCAGCTCTTATTGGAAATGACTGAAATAAATGTTCTACAGAATAGTTTATATTTTTCCTTCTTTTCAGTGTTAATTTATTTTTGTATGACATTGTGCATCATAGAAATGTCTTCATATCTTCATATATGTATACACACACACTATATACAGTATATATCTCATATCACCCACCCCTTGAAGACATTTTGGTGGTATGTGATTTATATCATGTTATTTGAGTTTTGTGAACAGTGGCAGCAGAACATTAGTGTCATTTATTAAAGGAAAAAACCCTGAAGGATTAATTAATTAATAAATTTTTAACACGGACGCTGAAGGAAATGAAGCAGCTGATCCAGATGTAAATTTTAGTGCCCAGTCACCAAGCTGTTCAGTGAGTAAACTGAGTATGTTACAGTAGGGAACGTGTTTCATGCTCTGAAGCCTCTTGTACCTGATTGCTCTCCTTGTCAGCAGCAACAAGCCGTCGAGATGTCTGCTGGAAACGCCAAGATCGGTCATCCTGCTCCTCAGTTCAAGGTCACAGCAGTGGTGGACGGCCAGTTTAAAGATGTCCAGCTCTCCGACTACAGAGGTACACAGAAGTCACAAAGGAACAGTTTGGTTATAGGATAGGATGAAGATAGTGCTCTTTGGCTAGCTTCTTATTACCTTTTGGAACAATGGTGCATCACTGAGTGTTCCCAAATCCCGGCCTGTAGTTTCTTGGTTGTCCAGTCACTGCTTGGGAACTGTTGCTATGCGCCATTATGTCGGGCAAGCTCGGGGCAAACCCGTGTTTCCCATGAAGATCCAGGTTATGTGTAAAAGCGAGACTTGATAGATACCTTGTCAGAAATGGTTTAGAAATGAACACAAAGCAACACTGATGAGCCCACTGTCTGCTCATTGCAGTTCGCAATAATAATAATAATAATATGCCGTGTTTATAACCTCTCTTATACCATAGCGCTTTTCAGTGCTCAATTCTGATTGGTCAGAAGGTGTGGCTTCATTTACACCTTGCTGGAAGGCAAATCACAAATTTTTCTGTAAGGCATTTTCTGTAAGCAGATTTAATATTTAATATTTATGGAAGGAGTCTCCAGTGTAAGCGCTTTGTAACAGAGGTAAAGCTGTAACTTTAAGTTTTCTGACACTGAAAGGTTTTCAGGGCGGAGCTCTTTTCTGCTTTCTGTAACATAACAAGCTATGTTTTGTCTTATTAACTTGAAAAGAGAGAAAGAGGCTGGTGAGGGAACGACTGTTTATAGCTGCTATAATGTAAGTGAGAACAGGCACTAACTTGTTTTGTGGACGTTCTGCAACATTAAATGTAACTATAAACGGATAAAATGTACGTGTTGTTAAATAAATAATTCAGCTGTAACCGTGGGCAGATTGCTGTGGTATAAGATGAATAAAGCACTTCAGGACATGTTTTTAGGAAAATAATAACTGCGCTTCATGTTGGGCCGCATCACACCACCCTATTGTTGATTCTTTTCCTATAACCGCGTGTCTCATCGTGGTTTATTCCTGGTTTATACGGTAATCCATTGTGGCAAGGTGTCTAGGTTTTAACTTAGGCAAAAACAAAACACTTGATTATTGTTTATCCAGTTTAAAGACCGTAAAGATCAATTCATGTGACACAGACTAATGTTCAAGAATCCTGTAGCATGTGGGATCTCCTCTCAGATTCTCAAAGCAGGTGTGAAATATACATTGTTTATCCTGTTTCACGCTTTCTCTCCCAAATACACACAACTTTTTTTTTTTTTTTTTTTTTAAAGGAAAGTATGTGATTTTGTTCTTCTATCCTCTGGACTTCACCTTCGTATGCCCCACTGAGATCATCGCCTTCAGCGATCGCGTCGAGGAGTTCCGTAAGATCGGCTGTGAGGTCCTCGCTGCCTCCACCGACTCGCACTTCAGTCACCTGGCCTGGTGAGGAGCGTCTGCACCCTGCGCGCACACACACACACACGCACGCACACACACCTGCAACACACGGTGCGTTTTTCCACTTTTTATTAAATCAGCCACCATCCTGAACAACATGATTATTCAGGATGCAATGTGCTAATGTGTATTAGTCCCTGACTGGTAGAAAAATCTTATGATACAGGAATATTAGTAAGTAAAAGACTTTTATTAGTAAATAAAAATCCCAAAACCAGTAACATCAGCTTATATAAACATATCTTATTAAAAATTAGAGACATCAAAATTTTATCCAATGGGACTATACTGATAAGTCAGTTTGTCAAGCTCTAATTTCGGGGTCACTTTTTTCCTATCTTTTATATATAACCTATAGTTTAAAATAACAACACAATCGCTGTTGCTTACCATTACTGTTGCTATGGTTACGGTAATAATTGAATGACTGGTACCATAATGTGTCAGGAATTCTAAATTTTTCATAGGTAAAGCGGAGAGAGGCAAGCGATTTATTAAAAACAAAACAAGACATGTTTTCTGGGATTTTAATCAAACAGTTTAGTTATGGTTAGCAGTAACCATAGCGATCTGGTACCATCATCAGTCATCACAGGTCTGTGTTTTGTTAGGTGTTAGCAGAATAGTTGCCTTGCCAAATCCTTTATATGTATTCCTTTTACGTTTTCAGATACTGAAAACACTCTAAATCAAACCACATCATATGATCACCTGGTGGAACGTTTAGCTCTTGTGTGTGTGGTACATGTACACGTGCGTTAGTGCACATTGGACTGGGGTTTGTCTGAAGATTTACCAGCTGCTGCCTTATCGAATGTTGACCCTGTTAACCTGCCCCTCTCTGATAAGACCAGTGAGAGCAGACGGAAGGGCAGAGTAGCACAGATACACAGTGAAGAGTAACGGCCGTTCATTTTTAGAAAATTCTGTAACGTTATATGGCTTATACCACACTGTATAATACCACAATGTTTCTGATTGTCAGCATTTTCTATCACTATAATACTGAAATTGGCATTGTTTATACATGTTTTGATGAGAAAATAAGAAAAATGCTTATTTATCAAGCCTTTCAAAGTGAAAATACTGATCGAGGGTCAGGCGGGGAGAAAGACAAGCTTCTTGCCTCATTTCTTTCTGCTCCAAGAAGCTTGTCATGTCAGTGATAAAGAGCCAACTCCTCCATCCCGATGACGTACATTACAAATATGGGTGTGACTGAAAAACAATTGATGCTGATACCAACATCCAGCAGCAGATTAAAACCTGCCATTAAAAAAACGAGTTTGATCAAGCTGTAATAAAAAGGGGTCAAAGGGCAGGCAAACAGAACAGGTTAGGAGGAAAAAAAACTACCTGAAATACTGATCCCTGGTTATAATTTATAATTTATTTTTTAATAAATTAACAACTTCAGACAAAAGTATAAATGATGGCAAGTTTCTTTGACTCTTCTGTTTGAATAAGATTAAGTTTAATTTGTGTTCTTTCTGGGAAATGCAGACGCTTCCTGTATAATAATCAGCAGCGAATCAAACTTCAGTATCCTCAGCAGCTATGTTTTTAATCTAACATCTCACACCTGAACTATAAACCGTTTCTATGGTTACGGCTTTGGTGGAGATGCAGAACTCAAGCTGAACGTCTTTAGTCTGTGGGATGATGTTTTTTTTTTTTTTTTTTTTTTTTTTTAAATCCCTCTGTGTCCTGTCTCCTGGTAGGATCAACACCCCGAGGAAGCAGGGAGGTCTGGGCTCCATGAACATCCCTCTGCTGGCCGACCTGACCCAGTCCATCTCCCGCGATTACGGCGTGCTGAAGGAGGACGAGGGCATCGCTTACAGGTGAGTACTGCACCGATGACGTCTAACAGTCACGCTGGATTACTGTACACTGTCAGCAAGCCATACACAATAATCAAGAAAAAGAGAAATGCACATGATTACCCTGAATGTCGATCAGCTACTTTGCTTCTTTAGCTACGCACAATACTAAATAAGTCGCAATTATTATACAAGTTTCTCTTGTTATCTATATCAACTTCTTGAGTCTAGTGCAAAACTAAAGAAGCAAACGTCGGACGTGAAACTTGTCCAGGCTGATTGACTACATTCAGGGCAGTTTGTGCACATTTTATTTAATTTTTAAACCACACTATAACATTTTATGGCATTTTGTGTATTATCAAAGCCACACGTGTAATTGAACACGCTTACCCTGTTATGCGCGGTTCGATTTGCGTTCTTGCAGAGGGCTGTTTGTGATCGATGATAAGGGCATCCTGAGGCAGATCACCATCAACGACCTGCCAGTGGGCCGCTCGGTGGACGAGACCCTCCGCCTGGTTCAGGCTTTCCAGCACACCGACAAGCACGGAGAAGGTGAGTTCAGCCTGCTGCTGCTGCGCAACCACACCACCGCTGGAGATCTCCACAACCCTGTGCAGTCACATGACCTACAGGAAGTGTGCATGAATCCGGCCGTACTACTAGGATTTGGATTCTGTAAATCTGAATTTTTGTAGTTGTTTATCTAGTTCTAGGGTGTCATTTCTCCACTGCTGATTGGCTGTAACGGCAGTGTCCGAATCTGTGCTTGTTTATCTGAAGTGCTTGATATAGTGTTCAATGAAACTTGAATCTGAATTTGATTCTTTTATTAAAATGTCAAGTATTAAATTTACATTTTGCTAAATAGACTACATCTCAATATGATCCAAATTCTAAATTTGTATACGAATTTAATAAAGTGCATAAATTCAGATTTACAAAACCCAGATTCTAGTTTATTTTAAAAAAACACACACACACACACAAAACAAATTCATTACCAGACATGATGCGAGAGCTTCTACTGTCTGTCCTGTGATCTTCATTTAACATTTTACGATTGGCTACAGTGGCATTTTAGGCAGGAACTACAATCTGATTGGTTATAATAGCTTTGAGGGCGGGATCTTGCACCTTACAGAGGTGGACATTTAAGTTCTGGAGCCTTTTATTTTAAAAAGTACATTTTTTTTAATAGGCAATGCATTGTCACTTCACGTTTAAAGGCACGTTGAGCAGAAATGAAAATGCTTGCCAGACTTGAGTAATGACATTTAGCACAGTGCAAAGCGAAGACTAAACTTTGCTGATGTTATCCTGTTAGTGTTACGGTTTTCATCACAATGATATCAGTCTTGAACAGCGGCGTTCTGTTGATGTTGACACCGTGAATTAATGTAGCAGGAAACATTGACTGACCTTGTTGCTTAGAAACTACTGCAGTTATTCAGAAATATTTGTTTTTAATCAAATGAGGACCAAGAGCGTGAGAATTTAAATGATGTTATCAGCTGAATAACACCACAAATCCTTAAATCTCACCTCAGAGATCATCCAGCTGAATTTACATCTAATATAAAAGTGCATATATTATGTAATGGTTTTGAATACAAATGAAATATTATTGGAATGTTAAAAAAAAAAAGAGAGAAAAAATTCCATGATTGTGAAAAAATGAATATCTGTAAAGATTTCCTTTTCTTCGCCCAATTTTTAATCATTTTTCCCCTGTTGCCCTGCAGTCTGCCCCGCTGGATGGAAGCCCGGAAGTGACACCATCATCCCTGACGTTCAGAAGAGCAAGGAGTTCTTCTCCAAGCAGTAACGCGTTCCTCGCATCTGCCCCGGAGACTCTGACCCTGCGGGGATACTGAAGCACTTAATGCTGAGCTCTGATTAGACCACTGTGTCCTTTTTTTTTTTTTTTTTTTCTCTGCTGTTCATGAGCCTTAGAGAGTGAATCCTAACATTAACATTAACATGTCTTCTGTTTTTGTCTGCTGTTATCTCATCTGAATTTAAGTCTGTTGTCACATGTGCTGAAGTTCCTGTAGTTTTTTTTTTTTCCCAAGTTATTATGAAAACACTGCGAAGGATTTTGTACTAGTCAGCCATAGAAGTCTGCTGTGTTAACCATCCTGAAATTGTCCAATAAAGATGGTGGTTTAAAAATCACTTTTTTCCATGTTGAGAGTTTTAAATAGTTTAGGGGGAATCACATTCACATTTATTTTTTTATTTATTTGGAAGACACCTTAGAGGACACGTTCATCTTCTAGTTTTGTTTATGTTTTGCCATTACCACTACCATATTTATAGCTGTCCTGTAAGTTGTGCATCATCTTACGACATCCTCCTATTGGTGGCTTTTAGATGAAAAATGTAGCAACACTCACTGAGATTTTTAATCCAAAATTCCTGACACCACCAGAACTTTGTTGTTAGCCTTGTTTGGTTGATACTTACCTGGCGGAGGTGATGTCATGATCAAGAAGGTGATTTGCCTAAAACTAGGCTCTGCCACTGTACTGCAGCTGTGCTGCCCCCTGCCAATTTCCCCAAATGTGGGAATCTCACATAATTTCTGATAGTGAGGGACTGTCTGCAATTTTCCCTTGGGATTCTGCAGATTCTCTTGGGTTTCATAAAGTTTCTATCTACCCAGCAATGGCACTAAAATCGGCTGCAGATCTCAACATCTCTACTTGCTACCAAAGAATTATTTACAGCAAAATCTAGCTGAATGTCTTGTAGAATCACACTGGATCCAGAGCCTAGTGATCCCGGGAACACCGGGTGTGAGGTACGCCTTGGTTGGGACGCCAGTCCATCCACACACACACACGTTCGCACGCACTCATTGACATCTTGGTAGAATTTAGCGAAGAGTAACCCACATGGACCCACATGGACATGGGGAGAATATTTGAAACTCCACACAGACAGTAACCCAAGCTCAGGATCGAACTGGAGACCCTGGAGGTGTGAGGACACACAGGTGACTTACAATTGAACTTTTCTAGACGAATGTGGACTTTCATTAAGCGCTGGAACGTTTGTGTTTAAAGAAATAAAAATTGCGTAGAAAAATGACACCTATTTGCAATGAACACTGGAAAAAAAAAACTATTCACTTGATTTAACTTACAATAAAAGGTATTAAACATGTAATGAGCCTAATGACCACTAGATGGAGGCCTTTCACCAATTTCTGATGAAATGCATGAGTGGGAGGGTTCTGTCATGTTTATCAACACTGTAGGTGATACACTTGTCTCCTGCAAGAAGCTTGATGCTCAACCGTGACCATGCATGTCACATTAAAACTTGTTCCTTATGATAAGGATTGTGTCTGTATAGAACGAACTGTGCACCTTTACCCTGCATGTAGTCTAGACCTTGGGCGTGTGAAATTACAACGCTAGCTTTCGGGAAGCTTATAGTCATCAGTTTAACACTGTACACACTGCATGTGTCTCAGACACCTTGCACAGAGACTTGTATAGAGACACGCCACATAAACAAATAAAAAAAAACCCTGTAATTGTTGATGTGGTGAAGTTTTCTGTAAGGAGACATTTAACATTTCTGGAAGGAGTCTCCAGTGTCAGCGCTTTGTAACAGTCAGTGGTAAAGCTGTCATTTTTCCGACGGTCTTCAGGGCACAGTTTCTCGGTAACATGACAAGCTGTTTTTTTTTTTAGCTTCAAAAGAAAGAAGCACAGAGAGTCTGGTGAGGGAATGACTGTTTATAGCTATAATATAAGTAATAACAGGAACTGACTTGTTCTGCAGACGTTCCACAACATTAAAAGTAACTATAAATGGATAAAAGGTATGACTCTAACACACCTGAAATACGGAACTGATTTTTCAGGGGCACAACTGTGTGCCTCTGGTGCAAGCAAATTGGCCATAACTAGCTCTTGTGTTACAGAGAGTACGGTAAACATACATTAACGTTGATCCCTGACTCAGATAAAGTGCCCTCATGCCTCCATTTGGGGTTACCCAGACTGGGCTTGGCTCGCTAATGCTACCTCTGGACAGACGTGGACTTGTTGCTCAGTTACATCATGGTGTGCCTCTTAAATGAATGTGTTGAAAACAAGAATGATCTTTAATATCATCGCTCACATGGCTATACACTGAGTTTAAATTAGTTTGCTTTTGACCACTGATACCACAAAGTAGATTTCCAGGAATCAGGATGTAGATTTATATTCATAATGAAGCAACAGTGCCGAGGAAAAACTCCCTGAGATGACATGAGGAGGAAACCTTGAGAGGAACCAGATTCAAATATTCAGAGTAGCCAAAGCCCTAAACCGTGGGTCACGTACAGATGTTTATTAGATAATCATATAGGTGTACAAATCATATGGGTGTAGAGAGGGACCACCATAGGACCACATCTGAGCTGATATTATTTGGGTGGTGGAGCATTCTGAGTACAGCACTGACACTGACTTGGTAGTTTGTGTGAAGCCATGTTCTTTGCTGATTAATGATCTCCGGCCAACAGCAGTGCTGAGGTCAGAAATGGACACTGATGGAGCGCTAGAGGCATGGTTCCTTAAAGTACGGCCTGTGGAGCATAGCCAGGGAGTCTGTGATTTGCTAATTCTATTACAACCACAATGCACCATTATCTTATGCCTATAAATAATGTCAACTTGAATGTAATGACAAGTTGAATAAAAATGGGTTCTATGGGTGGACATTCTTCATTCATTCATCTTCAGTAATCACTTTATCCTGGTCGGGGTTGCGGTAGACCTGGAGCCAATCCCATAACCACTGGGTACAAGGCAGAAGAATGCACACCAGACAGGATGCCAGTCCATCTCAGAGCACCACACACATGCACTTTATTCACACCTAGGCACAATTTAACATAGCCAATCTACCTATATGCATGTTTTTGGACTATGGGAGGAAACCGGACAAGCCAAAGGAAACCCATGCAGGTACAGGGAAAACCTGTGAGACTCCACACTGGTGGCAACGCTACCCAATGTACCACAGTTTTTTCAGGAAAAACCTGAAATGGCAAAAAAAAAAAACCTTTCTAGTGGCTCTAACATTGTTGTTTCTCTTTCATCTACTCCTGCTTGGGGTGGCCATGGCAGATCGTTGGGCCACATATTTGATTTGGTGCAGTTTTTACACCAGATGCCCTTCCTGACACAACCATCCCCAATTTTTATCTGGCACTAAGAGCACACTGTTGCACACAACCCCAGTGGCTAGGGTTGATGCCCTGACCGGGAATCAAACCCGGGCCACAGCAGTGAGAGTGCTGTGGCCTAACCACTAGTCCTTCAGGGACCCTTTCTGGTGGCTCCAATAAACAGGCAAAATTTACCATGACTCTAGCGCTTCATCAGTGTCCATTTCTGACCTCAGCACTGCTGTTGGCCGGAGATCATTAATCAACAAAGAACATGGCTTCACACAAACTACCAAGTCAGTGTCACTGCTGTACTCAGAATGCTCCACCACCCAAATAATATCAGCTCAGATGTGGTCCTGTGGTTGTCCATCTCTACTGATAACAATCATAGCCACAGGATACAGTCAGTAATTTGTACACCTATATCATTATCTAATAAACATCTGTACGTGACCCGCGGTTTAGGGCTTTGGATGCTCCCGTATGTATAAACTAAATATTTGAATCTGGTTCCTCTCAAGGTTTCCTCCTCATGTCATCTCAGGGAGGTTTTTCCTCACCACTGTCGCTTCATTATGGATATACATCTATATCCTGATTTCTGTAAATCTGCTTTTTCATTTTTATAATGTATTATTTATGTCCTGATGTGGTATGCGATTTTATTTTCATAGTTAAGTGGCTCTTTGACCGGACTGAAAAAAGTTTTAGAACCCTTGCGTTAGACAAAAATAACACTGTTCATGGAAAAAGAGGAGCTCTTTAGTCTCTAAGTGTAAACATACAGTATGTAACATGGTGGTAGGAAGGTGTGTGTGGATAATTAAGCGCCCAGTATCAATAAAGTGCTCCAAGGCCCTAATACCACTGTCACTGCTGTACATGATACACTCGTATCAGCACCACACACACACTGTATCTGCTCAGTGATGATCCGCTTCCATCGACAGATGGATAGAGAGCGGTTAATACACTGTACAGAACAGCATATGGGCTACATTGTGAATCTGATACATTCAAAGTGACCTATATGAGTCCTGTATGAGGGTGATATCTTTTTCTCTTGCATAGCTGTACTAACATCTGTACCATGGCTATTCTGCCTTAAGCTTATGGTGTCTTCTTTACTTTTTTTAAAAAAAAAATCTTATTATTATGTGTCTTGCTGTCATATTTGTGTACCTACTGGAAGCTTCACTTACCAAGTCAAATTCCTTGTGTGTGTGTGTGTGTGTGAGTGAGCTTTACTTGGCAATAAAGCATACTGATTCTGCTATTTTTGAAAAACTGATGATGTGAAAGGTAGTCCATAATTTTTTTTTGTTTGTTTAAGTGACTAACCACGTGACTGGGTAACTGGGATGATTAAAGTGCACGGATTAAAAGTGAAGGATGGGAAACAAATAATGTAGCAAAACAACTGTGAGTCTATTAATAGGAGAAAACAGATCTAGTTTTCACTGAAGCGACCTCAATCTCTCAGCTCTTTCATGTCATTTGTGCTTGCGATAGCTCTAATTTTGTGCAAACTACCCGGAAAATGTCCGCGGTTCTTATTTTTATCTCAGGTTTTCTTTTCGCCGAAACTGTTTTGGGAACTCGAGAGTTGGGGAAATTCCCGAGTTGCTCATTTTTTCACCCATTCACACGCGCGGCTCATTCACTCAACTTCAAAGCCAGGAGAAAAAAAAGAAAAGAAAAAAGAAAAAAACTTTGCTTAAACCGGTAGCGTGGGCGGGGTTTCCTGGCAGTTCTGCTCTCGATGACGTACATGTTAAATATTTGCCCATGTTTGGATTCTACGTTTGACGTCAGCACGTTGTGTACGCACACTGCCACTGGAAGTAGTAAAGACGTGTAGCTGATGCGGTAGGAATCTACACACTGTCCATTTGGAATGTAGCCTACCATTACAAATCACACACACTGGCTGTATGTTCTTTTAAGTATTTTACTTAAATACAAATTAAAAAAAAAAAAAAACATTTACAGTAAAGATTAGTCCGGAATAAGCCGGACGTAAACAGTGAAAATAACTTATCGGGATGTATTCATAGGATATCACTCGCACAAAGATGATGAAGTTTTGCTGACAGTCCTGACAGTCCTTTCATTTCTCTTTCATGTGCATTTCATCTGGTACCATACGAGCAACACGTTTATAAAGGAAATGCTTTAAAAAAACCCACAAACAAACACATAGCAACACATTAAAAGTTTTCTACAAGAAACATACGCGCGAATTCATTCAGTGCTGCAATGCAATAACACCAAGAAATCTTCCAGTGTTTCCCCTTTTATAAGAAAAAAAAAAAAAAAAAAACCCATCAGCGTGTCCATGAGTCCGTGACCTGCTCAGTACGACTTGATTTTTGGCGTCAGCATCAGCTGGCACCCGCTGCTCACGTGCGTCATGACCTTCTGCTTGAGCTGCGCTACCTGCTCCCGCAGCAGGGACGCGGTGCTGGACAGCCCGGCGTTGTCCGACTTCAGCACCTTCACCTTGTCCTCCAGCCGCGAGATGCGCTCCAGCTTCCGCCGCCGGCACTTGGTGGCCGCGAGCCGGTTGCGCAGGCGTTTGCGCTCCGCCTTGATGCGCTCCTGCTCCTCCAGGTCGACCGGCGACGTCGGCGGCGAGCCGTCCGCGCAGGCTCCGTGCACGTCGGGGACGATCTGCGGCTCCTCTTTGAGCGCTGAGAGCCTCGGCGCGTGCAGCGCGTGCTGGAAAGGATGGTGATGTTGGTGGTGGTGATGGTGGTGGTGATGGTGGTGGTGATGCTGCTGCTGCTGTTGTTGTTGCTGGTGGTGGTGGTACTGATGATGGTGAGGCAGGTAGCTGATGGTGGCGCTGGGGTAGGTGCCAGGCGCGGCGGGCTGCTGGACGCTAGTGTTGGGGCTGCAGCTGTTCAGCGTGGCGTACACGGGCGCGTCGGGCTGCACGGACGGCGGCACTCCTCCGGCGCCGATGGACACGTTCGGCGGCGCCACTTGGTTCATCTTATGCAGCTCGTCCAGGGCTTTGACGAATCCGTCCGCGAAGCCTTCCTGCTCCTCTGTGATGGAGCGACCGTACAGGTGGTACTGACCCGGGGTTGGGCTTGTGATCACGCCTCCGCCGCTCTGCGCGATGAGACGCTCCAGCTCCGGAGAGGCAAGTTTCAGCGAGCCGGCGTCTGCGCTCCCGGCCGGGTACAAGTCGCTCCTGAAGTTGCGGTAAGGCTCGACAAAGCTGGCGCTCATGCTCTGCTTTAGGAGCTTGTAGTCGCGCAGGGCCACGGCGTCTGGAGTGCCATAAGCAGAGAGAAACGAGTCGTCATGATAAAACGGTTGCTCCATTTTGGTTGATATGTGACACATTTAGAGAGCAGGACTTTTTAAAATTATATGTACATATATATATATATGTAAAGATATGAGATCACACTTTATAGCGCACACTGTCCAAACATCTCGTGCGTTCCGTAAATATTAACGAAAAGCCCTGAGAAATTAACAGTCTATAAAAAAAACTTCCAGGAAAAAAAAAAACGTTTTGTTTACTGTACCAAGTTGCCAGACGCTTTTCCTTTATTTTCTTTAACAGCTGCCTCAAAATGATGTCCCAAAATCTCTCTCCTTCCGAAACGCTTATTTACAGGACACACCGCGCCGTCTGCGCGCGCACTTCCGTTCGCAGCACGCGTATCTAAACTTCGTGCGTCTCGGCTCGCTCCGTTTATACTCGCGTGCACCAAACGCTAGCCGCCTATTGGCCGAAACAGGCCACGCCCCGCGTGGATGACGTTGTTGCCAGGAACTACCGAGAAAACAAGGCTGGAGGCGCTCACTCGCGTAGTCTCGTTTCCATAGACGCAACTCGACCGCCTGTAAAAAAGAAAAAGAAAAAAAAAAACAACACAAAAAACAAAACAAAGCAAAACTAAACAACGAAACAAGCACTTTTAGCAAAGTTTCCCACAACAGGTGGGAAAGAAAGGAGAAAAAGAAAACCAATAACAACGACATCAGCTCTGCATTATGGTCAGAGCAGACTGGCTGAGAGTGTTAGGCATAAAGCTGAGGCTTGCTGGCTACAGACAGAGCTTTTATGGGTGACAACAACAGCATTGTGTGTTTATTTATGTGTTTATGTGTTTGTGTTTTGTTATATAGAGTTTCTAAGATTGCTGTCAAATGGGAGGTGCGTTTTAAAAAACATCTTTATCTATTTCTGTCCTAAAAGCTTATCCGTTTCAGTAAGTTTGTCAGTTTGGCATCAGAATGATATCAAAACATCTCATTTATTTCCTGGCGAAGATAATCCAATCAAACTTTTAATAATGAGTGCATGACTGGAGGATTATATTTCATAATTCTTTTTGTAAAACAGTGTGAAACCCGTTCATTCGTCTTCAGTAAGCACTTTATCCTGGTCGGGGTCGCGGTAGATCCGGAGCCTATCCTGGGAACACTGGGTGCAAGGCGGGAATACATCCTGGACGGGATGCCAGTCCATCACAGGGTACTATACACACACACACACACACACACCTAGGCCCAATTTAGACTAGCCAGTCAAACTACCAGCATATTTTTGGGAGGTGGGAGGAAACCAGAGAACCCAGACACACACGCAGAGAACATACAAAACTCTACACACACACACACACACACACACACACAAACCCGAGCTCAGGATGGAGCCAGGAACCCTGGAACTATGAGGTGGCAATGTACCGCCGTGCCACCTGCTGAGATTAAGATTTCCAACAAATGATAGAACCAAAGCTCACCTCCACTTGCTGTTTATATAAACCTACATGCTTACACAATGTAGAACCCCGTCTCTCTTCTGGGACCCTACAACGGCTCACAAGTCGAACCCTTTGTGTAAGCTAAGAAGCCTTAATAATCTGTCAAACCCTTAAAGAATCAGTGAAGAGTTATTATATTCATGATTGAGTTCTTATACTTATTTGCATGTTTGACTGGTCACTTGATTTGAGTGGGTTTAATCCAAACCGCAGTAACTCAATAACAACTAGTCCTGTTCTGTTGGTGGAAAGTACAGGAATTAAAAAGCTCCATGGCTCTAATAATTAGCCAAAATATTATCGTAAAATTTAATTAATGAGGCTAATAGTTGAATATAGTTGAATAGTTGAATATGTGAATGTGATTACATTCATAAAATACATTTTTTGAACTGTTGTCCATTGAATTTATTTTACAGAATAAGGAGTCCCTGTCTGTTTAAGAACTCCTGCTCTAACTAAAGGTACAGAAGATTTACAGAAGATTTAAAGGTACAGAAGAGTGTATTTGTATGAAAGGTACAGTTTAGGACCATTTTTTTTTGTCTGAGACTGTATAGACATATACATGATATTATAGTAAACTTGTTTAGGTTAGATCTACACAAAATATCCTCTGGTTAAAGCCCTATTCAAAAGAAACATTAATAGAATTGGTAATTCAGAGGGTCTTTTCTGAAGTATTTCATTTCAAACCATTGAAGAGAAAAGCTCTTATATAAGTACAAGTCAAAATTAAAGCGCATGCTGCTGGAACTATGAGGTTTATGGATAATAAAGCAGTCGACTGATTGCTATTTGTCCCCTTATGGCCTTTACCTCAGTTTCTCTGCTGAGAAGAAGGACCATCTGAGCCGGCTTATGAAATCTCCTCCACTGTGTAGGATGGAGAGAAAAGAACGAGGAGGTGTGGAGGACAACGGAGGCATGCGGCCTCAAGTTCAAGTTTGTTTAGTTCTGAGCACATTTCTACAGAAGTTTTGAGCTGAAAAATGCATCCAATCCAACATCATATACGTACAATATATACAGCAGAAATAAACGATGAAGCAGGAAACATAAGAATAAGGAAAATAACAGAATTAGAAAAGTGATAATAAATCAACCATAAAATAAATAAGCAATTAAGATAAAACAGTAAGAACAAATTGAGTAAAGCAGGGGAAAAATGTGAAAAAAATGAAATATTTAATATAACTAAAATAAAAAAAAAAATTGCTCACAAAATGTCAAAAGATGTAATAAATATAAAACAAGCAAGTAGAGAAAAGCTAAAGTGAAAAAGCTTCATTTTAAAATTTCTGTATGTTCTGTAAGTTTCAGAGTATATACACTTTATTATATATTATACATTTATGATACAGGAATACTCAAGATACAGTGGCACACACGCACACACACACACACACACACACACACACACACGTGTGTGTGTATACCACTGTATCTTGAGTATTCCTGTATCATATATATATATATTATCATATCAATATATATCATATATATGTTGTTCAGTGTTAAATATTAAGTGTGAATGATTCCCGCAGAGGCACAGTGTATTAGGCGAAGGCCTCCAGGTGATGACATTTAAAAAGGAGGGAACCAAAACAAACTCCACCTGGGTGTTTGGTGGAGGGTGAGATAACGCACGGTCCTGACATGACACCTGGTTTGGAAGAGGGAAAGACATGGGTGTCTGTTGAATATGTTAATGTGTGCTGAATCAGTACACACCAGGCGCACTACCAAAGCACTCACCCACACAACCTCACACCCGCTCAGGGATTGGAGGTAACCCCAGGTGTCATGCCCATGCATGCTGTGTGTGCTTATCGCCTTTGCAAAAAAGCGTTACCAGGTTACTGGGCATGCTAACATAAAATAAGTTTTAATATTGATTAATCCATGTACTCCACAATTCTCTATGCAACAGAGGAGGAGTTTGTTTAAGAAGTGTTCAGTTTGCAGAAATAACTCGTTTACCTTGAATGAGGTTTAGAGGGTGTGGCTGATCAATAATTTTTATAATAGTACTCTGCAACAGAGACATATTATCTATCTATCTATTGACAGAGACTTCTTCAGAAATATGGTACAAAAGTCTAAAAGTTGAGAAAAATATATATATTTATAGTCAACTCCACAATTATTGGCATATGAATAACATACAATAAGCGATATTTTGGGCTTATGTAGATGCTGTGTAGTTTTATTCTAAGACAATATCTTTCCTTGAGCAATATAGTATATTTCTGCGCAAACTCCTCTGTCCTGATGACTTTCCTGTGGCGAAAAACATATTGACAGTTGCTGACACTGGAGACTCCTTCCATAACTCTTAAATAAACTCCTTACAGGAAATGTCACCATTTCAACAACTGTACCTTATTCTTCGCTAAATAACAACAAATTTTTAAAATTATTGGTTTTAGATTATATACAAGTCCCTGTTACTATAGAAACTATAACCTATCAGAACAAGTTACTGGGACTAATGTCCAGATTCTGACCAATCACAATTGAGAATTCAACAGCGCTAACTATCTCAATAATACAAATATAAGAGCCTGAATGAAGGACACCTAGTTTAAAAATAAACACAAATGAAAGTGTTTTGATAGGGTTTATTTTAACATGAGCACAGTACTGAAGGTGCTTTATATGATGACTAATTTCTGTGTTCATTTCTTTTTTTTTTCCTTTTTAATGTTGATGTGGTGCCATGTGCTAGATCATGAATGGGCCAGTCATAGTGAAAGCACGAAACAGAGAGAGACAGACAGAGAGAGGAAACGTAACTGTGTAAGAGTGTGGTGGCGTTAGAGAAAACAGTGGCTTCCGTGACTTTTCTTTGATATCTCAAAATCAAAATAGCAGCATATGAAATTGGTTTCCTCTTCTACGGCTCATTAACTCTCAGCCTATAAATAGACCAGCGGCAGCCTTATGAACGAGACTCACCTCGAAAAACCCTGCTTACTGATGGATATTGGACAAATTGGTATCTTCAGTATAAATTTGGGGAATTTTATGCCATATAATTTAATGCTATTACTCAAAAGATGGTGTGTTGCTGCTCAAAAGCTTTGTTTTTTATGATTTCACACAAAAATTTTCTCATATCCTGTTATGTTAGACAGCACACTCACATAAGCAGTTAAGATTTTGAACTTTCAAAACATCACTTAAAAATCCCCTGAAAAATCTTCTCAGGTTAGCATAAAGTTAGCTAGATAGCTAATATTAACAGAGCACATTATGAACATCCTGTCAGGTTAGCTCTTAGTGTTAGCCATATTACATTTATTTATGAAAATACAAACCCTGTCCAGAAATCTTATATTATGTTGCTGTAGCAGTGTTTGTGACTGAATATGACTTTACCATCCGTTCAGGAATCATGGTTAGATTGCTAGCTGTGAAAGATTCTGAACTTGTTTGCTAGTCGGCTAGAGTTAGCAGAAGATCATGAACAGTTAGAAATATGACATAACAATCTGCATAGCAACCCTCTCTGGTGAAGTTAGGATAGCTAGCCGCTACAGTTACCAGTGAAGATTATGAAGAGTTAGAAATATCACTTAAAAATCTCTGAAAGAAATCCCGACAGGTTAGCTAACATTAGCTAGCTAGAGTTAGCAGTGAAGATTATGAACATTTATGACTATGACTTAAAAATCCACACAAAAATCCCACCAAGTTAGCTAATGTTAGCTAGCTGGCTAGTTTTCTCAGTATATTATGAACAATTAAAAATAGAACTTAAAAATCCTCACAGAAATCCTCTCAGGTTAGCAAACATTAGCTAGCTGGCTAGAGTTAGCAGTGAAGATTATGAGCATCTATGAATATGAAATCCAGTCAGGTTAGCTAATGTTAGCTAGCTGGCTAGTTTTATTAGAAGATTATTAACAGTTAGAAATATGACTTTAAAATCCTCACAGCAATCCTATCAGGTTAGCTAATGTTTACTAGCTGGCTAGAGTTTATGATTATGAGCATCTTATTATTTGATAATGACATAAAGATTCTTACAGAAATCTTATCAAGTTATATTAAGTTAGATAGCTGGATAGCATTAGCAGGGAAGAATATGAACATTTCTCAATATGTCTTCAAAATCACGTCCTGCCAGGTTAGCTCACGTTAGCTAGCTAGCATTAGCAATGATGCTTATATTTTAACTTTAATGACTATGACTAAAAAAATCCTCACAGAATGTCTGTCAGATTAGGTCACGTTAGCAAGGTGGCTAACAAAATCTTTTGGAAAAACAGGCAGGTGATCATATCATCCACTTTCAAAGTGAGAAGTACAAAGCAGCAGTAATGCTAGCTAGATAGCTAGCGAGTCTGATCTATTTTCTGAGGGGTTAGGCCTGTGATTAGAGATGTCTAAGGCTTATTTGGTGTTTTTGCTATTTAGCAATACAAAAGAGTTGTATTAAATAACTGAAAATAAAGAATTTCCTCCCATCAACTACTCCCTTTTTTCCCATCATGACAAAAAAGGAAAAGAACAGATTGACTAATGGCTAATATCTATATTTATGGAATTTACTTTAGCATCTTATATCATTCTGATCTTATTCCTCCATCAACATGACAGCATCTTAATGTATAAATCAATAACAGTTCTAATAATGGACAATCCTTCTAGTTGAATTTAGATAAGAGCGAGAAAGAGAAAGAGAAAGAGAAAATGTGTGAAAGCGAGAAAAACGCAGTAATTGTTTGAGGTCTCTGCATTTTGCAGTAGTGCGACTACATCAAAGAGCATTTACGCAGAAGTGTGTTCCCTGTAGGTGTAGGCTGAGTAAAGTGTGATGGTCGGACTGCGTGTCCAGCACTCATTCATTTTAAAGGTGTTATGTCAAACTTCTTAAGAAGTTCACAGATCGTACAGGAAGCGCGAAGGTAATTCAGAATGACAAAATCACATTTTAGGGCTTCTCCGAAGGTATACTGGGGAAAAGGAATACGTGTTTGTGTGTGTGTGTGTGATGAGGGGACAGTAGTAGTATGTCAGCAGCACAATCATTCATGGAGCCTGCAGGAGGGCCACGGGGATAAACGCTTAAACGAGTTCACCAACCACAGGCACACACACACACACAAACACACACAGAGACAGAGAGAGAGAAAGAGAGAGGGAGACGAGGTATGTGAGGTAGAGAGAAAGCTATTTTAACAGAGAATAAATTTAAAGGATAACACGAAAGGTTTTAAATACATGCGATAGTGCAAAAGTTTACACACCCCTCCGATAAATTGAAGAAGACAGTAAAGTTTAATTTACAGCAGCAACATTTAGTGTGTTAAGTTCCACAGATGTTTCTTCATGATGACAAATGATGTCAGATCACAAGTTTAACTCTTTTATAACAGCAATGAAACGCACGTATTATGTTAAAGACAAATGAGCATTTTGTTGTTGTTTTTTCTGACTCGTGCCAATTTATGTGGAAATTGAACCGAGGGGAGAAGAGAGAGAGAGAGAAAAAAGGAAGCGTTCATTATTAGCATAGAGAAGAGTGAGACAAAACCAGAGCGAGAACAGTTCCACTCTCGGGATCGGACCTTACTGTCACGCAAGCACAGCTACAAAAAATAGATTTATGCTTGTTTTATTTTATAGACGAGGGTAAACAGTCATCACAAAGCATTCAGTAAAGCTAGCACTAATAACATCTGAGAGTCACAGAAGCCTAACTGAGGATACACCATGATGGGGCATGTTGTTATAGGAAAATAATCTTATCACTCCAGAGTTGATTATTTTCCTTTACCAGCACATCTTGAAGTGTTTTATTCCTTTTATACCACAGAAAATTGTTAATGCTAACATTTGATTCATTTATTAAACATTTAATGGCGTCCGTGGGACAAGTTAATTCCTGTTCTCACTTACATTATAGCAGCCGCAAACAGTCGTTCTCTCAACAGCCGTTCTTTTTTCTCTGTCTTATTAAAGTTAATAAGACAAAAAAACATAGCTTGTCCTGCTACTTTCCCATAGAGGAAAACTTACTGACACTGGAGACTCCTTCCATGAATGCTAAATACAGAAAACTTCACCGCATCAACGATTACACCTGTTTTTTAATCTGTTTATGTGCAGCGTCCTCTGTACAAGTCCCTGTAAATGAGCTGTTACTATAGAAACGATAGCATATTATAACAAGGGCATTAATTTGAATTATAGCCAGAACCACTGTCAGAGTTGTTTCTTTATATAATTAATCAACACCTTCCGACCAATCAGAATGCAGAATTCAACAGAGGTGAAATACAACAACAACAATAATAATAATAATAATAATAATAATAATAATAATATATGATAACAATAATGACAATAATTACATAATAATGATTACAGTAATTAATAAATATGTAACTTTGAGGTACACACATTGGTTGTAGGAAATAATTAATATATACTAATTAATAATTTATATATATATATATATATATATATATATATATATATATATATATATTAATAGGATAGGATAATAGGATAATCCGCTGCTTGGTTATTAACGAATTTTTCTATCATTGTTCAACCAAGATAGACCAAGTGTCTTAGTACAACACAAACATGAAATGGTAACATTTGTAACATTTGTAAGTAGACTTGCTTAAGGGAGGAATTGATGAAGGCCCAAGATTGCATAATAATCCATAAAATTAAAGGAATACTCCACTGTTTTTCAGACTAATCTCTCTCCACCTCATCTGTAGTGGATGTACAATTACCACAGACAAGAAGTTTGACGCGAGAAGAAATCTTGTTTACTCCAAACTCACTTATAATGGAAGTCTAAGGGCAGTTGTTGAGTTCGGTCCGTAGATGTTTATACAAGACATGTTTTTTTCATTTGTTTTAAAGAATGCTTTCATAAACTCTGAAGTCATTTGTAAATTAAGCTTTTAATCTATACCTCGTTTTGAAGGTTGTAGTTTTGAATTTGTGTTATATAGTTGCATAATTATGTTTATTGACAGAGTTTAGCGTCTGCCCTTAGACTTCTATTATAAGTTAATTTAGAGTAAACAGATTTTTTTTGTTCTTTTCTCAGTACAGGGAACTGTGTTGAATTTCTGGTCGGGGGTAATCACATATACACTACTGATACAGTAAATAGAGCTAATGGGAAATGCTGGAGTATTCCTTTAAAGAGTAGTATATTTACAATTTTAAAATCCAACTTTTACAAGATAATTTAATGTGTGACCAAAAATAACCTCTGAGTCCATCTGGAGTCATTAGTTACATTACTGTAGAGCGCGAGTTACAGCAGTGAAGGACAAAAACAAGATGCCGCCCCGAGCAAGCTGGCATACACAGTGATTCTGACAGCCAAACACACACACACACATATACACACACACACAGTGACAGCCTGACACGCCTCCACTCCCTCCTAGCAAGCTGCTCGCCAAGCACTTAACTTTGGCCCACGCGGCCAAATGGACCGAACGAAATCTTCGCAAGCTGTCTTGGGCAAGGTTAGCGCTAGCATGCTAGCCAGTGACCCGCGAGAGCCCCGTAGGTCCGGTGAGTCAGGTAACAGTGACTATCTCTCCTCTCTTTCTCTCCTCTCTCTCGCTCTCTCTCTCTCTTTCAGACCCCGATGGCAAGGAGAGCAGATGCAAAACTTTGACAAGAAGTTCAGGAAGTAAAAAAGCTTGTTAGTCTGTCAATCTGTTAGTCTCCAGTTTATGACCTTGAGCCATTTTCACAGATTTTCTATCATAATGATCAGTGTGATCGCTCACGCTCATTCCATGATAACAGATGGTTACTTTTGTTTATTCTCACTTAAACGCACATCCACATCATATGTTATCCGTCAGTGCCGCGGGTCAGACGTTTGTCTCGAATAAGGCTAATCGCGCTAATGAAAGCTTCGCTAATTGCTACTGCGCGATGCGATTTTGGGGCCATGCAGCTGCTAGCAAGGCAGTTTAGGGGGTTGGGACGTTTGCCTTCTAGCACTCCGAGACCTTTAGCGTGAGACGTACTGATGTCGCTGGGTGAAATGAGAGTGGCAGGGAAAGGCTGGAGGTCCCCGAGGTCACACACACACACACACACACACAAGATGCAAAGATGCTGCTCACTTGACAGCCTGCCAGTCTGTTACACTGTACAAAACTGATGTAATAGTCCCTGATGGCTCTAGTTTTATACTGATGGTAATGAAAGAGGGATCTTTTAGGGTAACCAATAAATCCTCCATAAATCTGATGGAAAACATTAGTTCCATGGATTCCCATTCAGGATTCCCACTGCATACTGGGAACCAATCAGACCTGATTGGATTGTAATGTTGTTTTGTTTCAGCAGGGAGGTCGCTCTCAGGACCGCTGTATGTCTTCTCACTTGCTTTATAGATAGTAATTCAGCAAAGGTGGCAGTTTTTTTTTAAAGTCACATCTGTTGTTTTTCCTGCTGAAAATATAACATTAAAGAAAAAAAAATTCAGTTAAATTTTTGTCATTTTTAATCAAATCATTTTGTCATTTTTAATCAAACTGCACATGTCTAGGGTTTTGCAGTAATCAAGTATTTAGCATACAAATATTAATGATATAGTACTGAAATTAAAAATATAGTTTAACTGCATGTTTTGTAGTCAAATCTAATATAAATTTTTTTAGAAGCATTTTTTTTACTGTTTTTTTTTTGTTTTTTTTTTTAAGCAGCTGCCAGTAATTTACCTGCTAGTCTAACCTTGAGAAGGAAAAAAATCCAAGATAATCCTCTGGAGATGTTGAGATCGACACAGTGACATCTTGGCAGTAAAAATGTTGAATGAGTGTGTGTGGTGTGGAAAACAAAGAGCGTGTAAAAAAAAAAACCAAAAACAGTAGAACAAAGTAAAACAAGTAAAGTATACTTAAAAGGTCAAAGGTCAATATTAACTATTATGTTATATTTCTAATGTACTGTTTATTTACTTATTTCAGTGTATTGAATTGTTTTATTGTATTTTTTACAGTTTTTAAAAATTAATTTACAATATTTCACTGTGAAGTAAATATTTTTATGTGGACAATGTTTTTCCCTGTTACCAATAATTACACAATTCTTTCTTCCTTTTTTATTTTTTCTTTCTTTCTTTCTTTTTCTTTTCGTTTGCAAAGGTGACATTAATTTTAAACCTAAAATACTTCTTCTAAGAGTTGATTTGAAAGCACTGTGAGTCTGCCTCTTTCTGGTCGGATGGAAAAAGGAAACTTGCCTCCGGCTCGTGCTGCTTTAAGCCGCCTCGGTTTGGGCCTGCCCATGATGATGGAGTGTGTTGTGAAGAAATCGATGAGATTTATCAAAGAGTAAACACAACGCTATATTTTCCATCATGGCGTTTTTGCTGCGGAAGGCACTTTTTTTTTTCGCTCCCTCTCAGACTCGGGTTGATTTGATCGTAAAAGCTCTCCTGTAAACGACATTGAGCCAGCAGTAAAAATGCATTTGCGATAAATAGTCCATCAGTGAGATCAGAGATATGCGGTGCTCTGCCAAAACTTGTCAGAGGTAAGTTCCTGGCTTTGCACATTATTGGCTTTGATTCTGACAATGCCAGGAAGCTGTGCCAAAAAAAAAAAAAAAACTACCCGCTAGTCTAGCCATGAGGGGAAAAAAATTCCAAAATAATCCTTTGGAAATCTTGAGATCAGCAGAATGACATCTTCATGGTAAAATGTACAAGGAATGTGTGTGTGTGTGTGTGTGTGTGTGTGTGTAAATGTTATCAGTAAAGGTTTTATTCCTTTGAGAGAAACAAGTAAAATACCCTAAATAAAACATCAAAGGTTAACACTAACTGTCAGATTGTCACTACTGTGTTAACAGCAGGGGTCATCTAGAGGCCAGTGGCAATGATGTCATACAATAAATATGAAGCATACAAAGTTATACCTGTGTGTGTGTGTGTGTGTGTGTGTGAGTGAGTGTGTGTGTGTGTGTGTGTTCATGTGGGTGAGTAAGCTCTGTCTCATCCCCACGCTTTAACCAAACACGCCCAAATAAAACCCATTGTACACACAGACGTGTGTGTGTGTGTGTGTGTGTGTCTGTGTGTTTGAGACGCTATGCAATGCAGAAAATGCCGGAAAATGTGTACAAACTTCTTAGCCATGTTTGGAGCTCTCTGTAAAGCCTCCTTCCCGTAACACGGACACGCCTTGATAACCTTGTTTAACTTGAACACGCCGATTGCAACACGACTCCCAAGAGCACTTTTTTCAAGCAGAAGCAAAGAATGGAAAAATAAATGGCGAATAAATCACAGAAGGTTTTTCCTAATCTGTGATCGGATTAAACCAAATCCACTCAAAGTTAAAAATATCTCCAAGCTCAAACGACAACAAAGCCTGATTCAAACAGCTGATTACATTCACTTCTTTCAATCTATAATTTTTTAAATCAGTCGGGTAAATCTTATCGCCAGTCCTGGAAATCCACTGCCTTGCGTAGGTTCGAGTTTATTATTATTGATGTGGAATTTCCCCCCAAATTAGCCATTCCCAATTCCCGCCCACTAGCTTGTTCTTCCAGCTTCTGTCTGAGGAAGGTGAGGACTAACACATGCTTCCTCTGAGACACGAGCATCTCTGCCACTACTACTCATACGACATCACAGAGCAGCTAAATGCACTAACCGCCTCTTCCTTATACCCGAGAAACTAATTACATCCCTCTTAGGGCCTATTTTCATCTCCTGGACTCCTGGCCATGGACGGCTGTGTCATTGTCGGGACTCAAACTCGTGAGCTTACAACAATAACGCCTTTCTCAGACTTAAGTAAAAAAAAAACCAAAACAATAAATACAGAGAAACGAGAGTTTTTTAAAGGTAACATAAACATCTTTCAGTAACATTTCTGTGTTTTTTGTTTTATCAACTTCAAGAGAAGGAAAAAAAGAGTTTGGTGAGGGATTTGTTTTTATAGCCGCTATAACTAGCTATAGCTACTTGTTTCACAGGCGTTTCACATCATTAAATGTAACTATAAACAGATAAAAAGTAAATGGATTAAAAATTGTAATCGTTAAGAAATTGCTGTGGCGAAAGAAGAATAAAACACTTTAAGTCGTACTGTTATTGGAAAATAATCAACTTTGAGGTGGTAACAGTAACTCGCACCACATCACTCTACCTGGTCAGTGATTACTTTCAATAATAGTGTTTTATTGCTTACTTTTATTTTATTGCTGCCTGATGTTTTCTTCATCCATAAATGTTTTTCCTCCAGAATTTTCAAGAGAGTGAAGAAACACTGTAGGCAGGTATCATAGAAACATGTCAATCACCTTAACTCAACAGGAAGTATGCATATATTTCTGTATGATACTCAGAAATTTAAAAGAAGAGTCCAGATCTGAGCATTCATTCCAGGATTTTAGAGCTGGGAATTAATCAGGAATAAATTCGTCTTTGCAAGCGTGCAGTAGAAGGAGATCTGAATGAGCTTCACGCGCCGGCCCTTGTACTATGAGTGGAAATATTTTTAGCTTGGTGCTTTCCCCAGCGTCGTTAGCTTCATGACGGTACCACGTTCAGGGTTTCACTGAAATGGTAGCTTGAACTGTAAAACACACACACGCACGCACACACTTGCAGAAAGCTTTGTGCACACGGCTCTTGCACCCAGTTGTGTCGCCGTCCTGAGCTTTTCTCCAGTGCACATTAATTGTTCATATATTCATGTTTACAGATTCGTGTCAAGGCTTGAATATTCATCCTGCATTCGAAAGCCGCTGCATTAAAACAGTGTTGCAGGCAGAATGTTCCAGTAACCCGACACCCACAAACGACAGAATGAACGAGAACAGAGGAGGGGAAAAAGGAGAAAACAAAACAAACAAAAAAAAAAAAAACAGAAATGGGCTCTTCATCCACCTCTTCATGTTTTTTTTTCTAGCAATAGCCTGTTTCCTCTTTCTGGAATTAGCAGAAGTGTTTGTACCACTGTTTTTTTTTTGTTTTTTTTACCTGTATGGCTTAAAGACGGGCTGCTTGCACGTTGCTGCTAGAGACAGACACAGACAATAGACTCGTGTTGGTATAGTCAATGTGTGATAACAAATTCATAGACATAGACTTATAATTGGAAAGGGAAGTGAGCACGGTTTGGTTTTTGAAAAAAAAAAAAAAAAGAGGTTGTAATGTGGAGTGAGATGTCACACCAGAAATGCATCAAATATCTATTTCATCCAAAAAATTGAATGAACTATCAGTAATTTGTTTTTGAATTAAATTGTACATTCAGCCTTTTTGCATACAGTACACAAACATTTTTAACTCATCTGCAAGTTTGCATTGTTGTGAACATTTGCATTGCAGTTCCCATAGCGCCAATAAGTGCCATGTGATTATATTTTGGTCCTATCTCCACCCCCATCCCTGCATCCTTTTATTAATTTGTTCCTTGATTGTGTTCACCTGTTTCGTGTTAGTCCCTGATTAGTTTGTGCACTTACACCTTAGTGTTTCTATGCCTTGTTGCGAAGTCTTGCCAAATCTTTCGTATATTACCAAGTGCTCTAGTTCATGTTCCTCATTGTTTTGACACGTGCCTATGTATGCGTTTATGTACAGGGTATCTGAAAATGATCTTTACATCTTTTATCCAGTATAAAAAGTCAACAAGGAGGTGAAGAAATACTGGGATTGTCCCGTTTTACAGAGAAACATGTTGAGTTTTCTCGTCTTCATTTCATAATCTGATGGCAAGAATCACGCCTGCTATTGAAAGCATTAATGTTGATACGTTGCAGTGTACATGGCAGCATTTGGATTAATATTTTGTGTATCACTAATGGTACTCATATTGAATGTTTGTAACTCTGTTACTTTAAGAAAAAAGAAAAAGTTTGTCTTTCGTGTGTATAAATGTCCTTTATTGGTAATTCTACGTATGTCACAGCTACGGCATTAACACAGATGCTTGAGGTCTCTAATAACTCTCCAAAACCTAATGTGACCACTGCATCATTACCCCCCACCACCACCACCCCCACCCCCACCCCCCACACACACATTCTCAGTCTTAAGTCTCAAAATAAGGACGTACAGGAGCAAAGAGAATGTGTGGTCACTAAACTGTGCACCACACAGGAGTACTTACGAGCATTGTATGGGCGTTATGCACTGAATTCACACTTGTCTTTTTTGTAGGGCAGTAAAATGTTACACTTTTACACTGAAAATCAGCACCTGCGAGCACAGCTCTGAGTGTGTGATGGCTGTGGTACGGATTATCTGAAGAGCAGAGTCATTTTACACTGACGGTCATTTCCAGAAGAAACAAAAAAAGCCTCAACACAATGCCACTTCCCTGCAGATGGGTTTCACAGAAATGTTTGTGTGTGTGTGTGTGTGTGAATATGTTTATGCATACCTGCATTTGTGCAGTTGTACATGAGTATGCAGTCTTGAGAAAGAGAGATGTGACATTTGCTTTGTGTGGACCAAATGTCCTTGCAATGATAGGAGAGTGTCAGATGTCCTCACAATCGCCTGGTCCCCACAAAAATACAGCGATTTATAGCTTTTATTTAAAAAAGTAAAAGTGCCTAAATATTTGCTTCTGGTTACTGAGGTTAAGGTTAGGGTTAGAATTAGGTGTAGTATAGCATTAATTAGGCACAGTAATCATTATGTCAATGGAAGGTCCTCATAAGGGTCTGTGTATATGTCTGTGTGTGTGTGTGTGTGTGTGGAGGGGTGCATGTTTTATATCTTGGTGGTAGGAGTATAATGCAAGTTAATATTTTAAATAGGATTAAATGATTATGTTGTGGTAGAGCCCCGGCAGAAATATGCTGCCCTGTACACAGCGCGGTCTATAAAAAACGGAGAAATGCGTGCACACCGCCATAAATATGTTTCCCATGCAAACACTGAGAATGCATGAACCTTTCAGGATAGTTTCAATTTGTGATTTTTTTGCAGATATCTGGCAACCCTGTCCTGCTCTGCATGAATGTAAACCCTCACGCTAAGGGTGGACAATATGACAAAAATATCATATCACGATTCTTGAAGGTATTTCTACGATACACGATATGTATCACATGAACAAAGTGGGAGACTTTGTTCTGGGAGACCAGAATTAGTTTTCGAATTTGTTTTGTTGTGCTGTTGGGTGTCAGAATCAGAAAAGTGTTCATAAATACATTCGTTTTTACTGCATACTATGAAACTGGACAAGCCAACACAAGATGGTTGTGGTTACACGTAATGAGTTATAATAATCGGTATGAGGAGCTCCGTCTTTGCAGTCATCTGAGCCAAATAGCTAACTGTCATATCAGTGAACTAACTGTCTTAGCTTGCAAATTATCTACCATGCCTAATTTATGTTGCTTTAACAAACTTACGTAGCTTGCCTAAAAGAAATTAGCTAGCTAATGCTAGACAGCGAGGACACATTCTTACTGAGGAGTTGCCTATAATGGATACATTATCTAGCTAAACCTTTCTGCAGCTGAAAAATGCTGGGCAGCACCTCAGCTTTCACTGCTATGAAGTCCTCGATGTTGTAATTATAAAACATTATGTCTTGAACCCACCCACAAACAACAGAGTTGTGAGTATCGGTGTTTGTATTTACTTAGATCCCATTATCTGTTCAGTCTGAATAATGTATTTGTATTTGGGTACATTCCTACTTGGTGGGGACCAAATGTCCCTATAAGGATAGGAATATCTGACAGTTTTGACCTTGAGGGGACATTACCTATGAAGTTGCTATGAAGAAAACCACTTTTATTAAAAAATACTGCAGCTTTTATTTAAAGAAGTGCAACAATTTAGGTGTAGCATAGCATTAGTTAGCTGCATTGATAATTCTGTCAATGAAAAGAAGGTCCTAACCCTTATTTCCAAGCATCAGTAAACCTGATTCTACTTATCGAGGTTTTGATCACAAGTGGAGTAAGTGTGTTATAGCACAGAGCCATAGTCCAGACTAAATTTCCTGGCTGGGGACAACACACGTCAACACAAGGCAAAACCGAACACCACAAACCCAACTCAGAGACCTAGGATGCAATGTCTGAGAAGGAAAAACTAGGAATCAAAAGTCGAGAAACAGGGAGAAACTAAGAAAACAACAGACAGTGTAGGAACCACAACACACAAGACAGACTTCTATAGGTTAGTTGTAAATAAGGTGTTCCTAAGGTGTTTATAAGTGGACACAGCAGTGTGTGTGTGTGTGTGTGTGTGTGTGTGTGTGTGTCAGTGCTCTGTGAAAGGGGGATTTCAGAAATCATTCAGAGCATCTGTTACATAGCACAAGGGTATTCTCTTTCGTGTGTGTGTGTGGGGGTGTGTATGTTGGGGCCCCTTTAGCCTTTTCACACACACAAACACATGCACTACTTTGTCTTGTCTTGTGTACACCAATTTTTTTTCCTCTTTTCTCACTCAAATATTATATATTGAATGTTGTTTATTGTATTATTAGTAACTTATTTGATCTACTGTATTTTGATCATTTGTTTATGCACTTGTCTTTAGTGTGTGTGTGTGTAGCATTCTCCTGCACACACACACACACACACAGAGCCTTCCTATGTTGATGATAATAGTAGTCACAGTGATCCGTTCACCCCAAAAGGAAATGTTCCTGAGAATTTCCTTATTCACTATTCATACACATTCACTCTGCGAATAATGACACATAAGAAAAACGCGGCGTCACCTGTGGTTTGCAGGCCTGCACTTATGACTGTGAGTGTATTTGTGTGTGTTGCGCGTGTGTGGGTTTTGTCGAGAAACAGAAACCACCATTCTGCTTCTGTCCCAGTTGGCCCTGTTGAAAAACCACGATAAACATCTGCGTGTAAGCAGCTCACTCCATGTTCCTCTTCCTGCACATGCTGATTAACGATCAGGAGGCCGCGGCCGAGCACCATCCAGCTTCACTGATTAGATGCCGGGTTGCTACACGGAAGGGGAGGTGCTTTTCTTCCTTTAAGTACCTCCTAAATTTCCCTCTGTGTACGGTGGAAGTGGTGTCTTGTTATGCAGCGTGAAGGGCAAAAATTCCTACACGCAAACTCACTCACTCACACACACACGTCCAGTAAATGCAGTAAATACGTGCAACTCAAAGCGTTTACCGTGCATTTAATGAGTATTAGCAATTACACAGTTCAGCCAGCCCACTGACATTACATGTACAAATCTGTACGGAAAGTAAAAGGCATTTTAAATACGGGTAAAGTTTCCTTCACAACAACCTACGTGCATGTTTCAGATAGATAATTTCAAACAGCATTCTGCCTTTCCCCAGCTCACTATAACTAATCTTTATCTTCAAATATTAACAATAAAATACATTGAGAATCTTTTTTTTTGCATTAGTATGTCAATCTATTTAACATCACATGTTTGAAACATCCTTTTCCATGAGCTGTCCATTAAAAAAAAAACAACAAACAAAAAAAAAAACCACAACAAAAAACCTGAACTCATTCACCCCATGAAATACTTAGAATATTCCACCGAATTTCCAGAAGATCACGGGAAGAAGAAAAGTGAGTTCTTTATTTTCAGTGACATTGGGATATTGACTGATAAGGTCACTTGAGGTCAAAATGCACAACGATGTTACCCAAGTTATAAATTGAAAGCGTGTTATTTATTTAAAAAAAAAAAGTAAGTAGATCATTTAATTGACGTTAATGAATGCTACGTAAACACATTTTGTGTATTTGCTAATTCTATGCTAAAAACAACTCAACCCTGTTTTGCATTTAAGAGCAAAATGCAGCCTGTCAACAAAGAAAAAAAAAGAAATATTGGTGTCGGGGATGGGTTAATACACGTGTTGACTGGTTAACTGCACTATTTCCTGGAATGTTAAAAAAAATTTTAAAAATGAAGTTTCATTTTCAAGAATCGCACATGCTAAGTGGCATCCCAATGGCGGAATCACCCAGAAGTTATTTTAGTACGGTTGAATTTTATGGTGTGTGCACACTCACACTTCCACATCCACACACACACATACACACACATACACGGGCATAGGCAGGCACACTTGACTGCACATCGCTTTGCGTGGTGGTCTCGTGAAGGGTGGCACTAACTGAAGTCATGCGAGTGAGATAAAAATGAAAGTCAGATGTGTCTAGTCAACTCAGCCACAGACCACGTAAAACTGCCCGGCACTCAAACGGTTAAACTGATTTCCCTCGTTTCGCATCGGCACACCTCTTTTTCAAAGAATCTACACAATCCGCAGCCTTTCACACTGCAGCAAAGTGAAACACTTCCTGCACCAGCATGGGTGTTGCCAAAAACGCAAGCAGGTTTAGCATAGTGATGGGAATTCTGACTCTTTTCAGTGAGTCAGCTCATACGTTTGTGATATTTGGACCAGTGATTTTTTATTTTTTTTTTCTAACTATGGCTTATATAGTGAAAGCTTATGTCTACCATCTATTAATTTGCATTTCATAAAAAAAAATATTTAAATTATTTCCTCGAAGACACATCTGATTAAATCACCCTGCAAGAGTAGCTACATTGCCTACAAAAAATGCAAATTAAACACAAACAAAAAAACAAAACAAAACAACTCATATAGATGATGTGAGTGGGCTCTTAACATTCATTTTGTCATCTCGACAAAAAAGCCATGCCTGTACACTGGCCAACTGCTGGTGAGGGAAGCATTTCACATTCGCTATAATGTGAATGTACCGTGTGATCATTAAAAATCATTTTTATGTCATATAGCTTTATGTGCACAGCTTAATATCTCTACTGAGCACTGAAACATTCATTCATTCAGTTTCAGTATTCTCTTTATCCTCGTCAGGGTTGTGGTGGATCCGGAGCCTATTCCAGTAACACTGGGCGCACGGCGGGAAAATTCACCCTGGATGGGACATCAGTCCAGTGCTGGGCACCATACACACACAAACACACACTCGTTCAGTTTAGAGTAGCCAATCAGCATGTTTTTGGACACTGGAAGGAAACCAGAGAACCCAGAGGAAATCCACAGGAACATGGGGAAAACATAAAACCCCGCACAGTCAGTAACCCGAGCTCAGGATCGAAGCCCGGAGCCTGGCACTGCGTGTTATCAATTTACTGTCCAGTGATAGCGCATTGCATTAATCAAAGACAATGCCATAAGACCATACAACACCCCATCTTGACAAAGTATCCCAAAGTATCATGAGTACCTCATCCAATCTGGAAAAAACATCTGGAAATACAGATGCGTACACAACTTACAGGTTAGCTAACCTAATTAATCTGATAGTGGCAGCCACGCTGCTACACGGCTGGACTATGGTATTCATGAAATTAAAATTAGTTAGTAATTAGTAGTAATTAGTTAGTAATACGGGTTTAGGCCTTTCCTTTTTTTTTTCCCTTTCTCAGATAATTCCAGGTAGAACCCCTTCAGAAAACTAAAAAAACACATTGCACTACCTAAAGAGTCTTCAAGTAAACCCCCTTTTCCCAAATGTTGCCTCATTTTATTGTATGTTAAAATCTAAAGTCATAATTTTAATTACTAGGCACTAATTCTATGGCTACTCCCGACTTCTGAAATGAGTTTTTACCCACCCCGTTGTTTACATATACCACTATACATACAATATATTCACATTACGGATATTTTTAGATATTACTACTCACTATTATATACCAGAATTCTTATCATATATCATACTTATCATACTTGTACAGTTCAATATATATTTTTATTTATTTCATATATACACTATATGGCCAAAGTGTGTGGACACCTGACCATCACACTCATATGTGGTTCTTCCCCAAACTATTGCCTGTTTACAAACTGTTTACAGTTTCCCTTCACTGGAACTTCACTAATGCTCTTGTAGATGAATGAACACAAATCCCCACAGCCACGATGTTCAGCAAGCAGATATGAATATTATAGCCAGGTGTCCACAAACTTTTGGTCTTATATTGTATATACACAGCAAATCTTTTTGTATTCTACTTTTCCTTTAACTCTACTTTCTTCTTATTTGAAACTCTGCTTTATTATTGGAGCTGTGCGACTTAAGAATTTTATTCACCTTATATAGTTTTTTATCCCTGTGTAAACTGCATAAACTGTGATGTGACAATAAATCTAAATCTAAATCACTTCTTTGATTTGAATATTGCACAATAAAACAATGTTCCTTGGGCAAATTGTGGAATCTGATAAGCATCATAAGATCGTAAGCATTGTCAGTTTTGTCACATTTACTATTTTAGAAACATTTCATAGTGTTTAGAATATGACACTATGAAAAATGACACATATGAATCATGCCGTGACACTACTGGAACTTTAACTGGAACCATGGTCAGGTTCTGGTCAGCTACATAAAGACTTATATTCACCTTTTAGTAAAACTCTTCAAAACCGTTTGTCACAGTTGTGCTTGGCATGATTAAATGGCTTAAGATGTAGCATAGTGTTTATTTTTTAATCACTTTTATAGTTGTAATATTATAACCTAGTTCAACGACACAGTGATTTAATAATGCGTGAGTGTGTGTGCAGGGTGGGTGTATCTACAAAAGATCTTTACTGACATTTCGTATTAGTCACTTGCAAAAAAGTTATCTTTTACCCCAAAATGCCAATAAACACCTTCAAACTGTATAAAGGTCATGGTCATTTACATAAAATCTAGTTTTCTTTCTTTTTTTTTTTTTTCTGCTTTCACTTCTTCATTAGATCTTTACATCTTGTCTCAGTAATGCCAAATGATCTTAAATTACTAATCTAAGTTTTAACAGTCGAATAAGGGCAGTTTAAGAGTTTAATATTGAAACAAAACAGGGTTAAGACCACAGATACAGTATGTACCATACACTGTACATGCAGTATATTAGTGATGTAACATAATGGCACTATCTGTATCTGTTTACTGCTCAGAATATTTGTATCTGTATTCAGATTTAAACTCAAAATGGGCGTGGCTTAATTCTTGCCCTGACAATTCCTTGACCTCATTTACATCTCTTGAGTTCATAATTGTGATTATGCACTGAGCTGTTTTCTTTATTCCTGTTTCCACAGCTATTATTTTTGTTTTCTATCAAATTTACTTGCGCCTGTCTCCGAAAATATAAACAATATAAACAACATGGACTTTCTTTGTCCTGTGAGCTTCAAATCTGACCACTCGCTCACACCTGCATGTAAATAGGCTAAAACAGAACACCTTTGGTAAAGTGTTGGCTTTTATATTCTGTATATACTTTAAAAGACCAAGCTGTCAATATAATTTGGGAAAAATGCCAAATTCTACCAAGAAATAGCTAAATAATTAACATTACATACTCCAAACCGAGCACCATCTCCTTAGCTAGCCCTGAAACTTTCTGGCAAGCTTTACAGAAAACGTATGCATCCTATTAGTATCTGTATTTATGTCTGTTTAGAACGCACTATCAGTTCAATCCGAATAATGTAGTCGGTTACATCCACACAGTATATGTAGTGAACATATAGGTATATCTATATGTACACAGTATATGTAGTGAACATATAGGTATACCTATAGAGACATGGCATTTATTATATCATAAATATCATATCTGTGATTAAGAGCAGACGTTTTGTGTGACGAGCCCAGCAGCTGGAGTTAATTAATAGTTTATGCTCTTCATTAAAGCCCTGCATGCGTCTGTCTCTGAACGGCTTGAGCCATTCTAATGAGAATCTGAGTAATTGACCAATTATAATGATACTAACAGCAACGTCATGACTGGGATCGCCATGGCGACCAGACCTGAGATGTACTGCACACATGTACACGTGTGTGAAATCTAATACTAGGACCTAAAATTATTTATAGAGAATTTCAGTACATTAAACACACTGTTCAATACAATTCAGTTTAAATTAAAATTTTGTTTGTTTGTTTGTTTTTTTGTTTTACGTTTCATGGTGCATGATGAGACAGGTTAGTATGAAGAATATCCGTAGCAAATATAAGCTTTGTCTCAAAAGCCTAAAGTCTAAGGACAGATGACTCTGTAATTTGCAGTTTCTCGGTAACAAGCTACAATTTTTTGTCATATAAACCTAAAGTAGCTTAAAGTTAAAAACATATGAACAGAAAATGAAGAAAAGCCAGTTTATAGTTACTATAATATACTGTAAGTCATACCAAGAACTCGTTTCATGGATATTCCGCAACATTAAATGTAGCTATAAACAGATAAAAAGTACCATGTGTCGTTCTTTACTTAATGTAAAACTGTAATTGTTGGCAAATTGTTGTGGTATAAGAAGAATAAAACATTTCGGGACATGTTATTATTGGAAAACACTCAACTTCAGGGTGCTAAGTAAGTGCTAAGTAAGTCTGCTTTTGCATCAGACTACATCACATCATCGCCTCGTTGATTATTTTTCCATAACAGCACACCCTCATGTGTTTATTCCTTACTTATAATATTAATTTATATACTATATATTGTATAATATATGAAGCTTTTGCAAATTGTTATATAAAAAAACAATTAATAACTATTAATAAATTTAATATATAAAATCAAAGAGAAATATTGAAGGATTTTCATTCCTTTTTAATGAATTTTTAGATTGAAAAAAAAAAAACAAAAAAAAAAGGTTGATGCTCTGTCCCACAACACTGCAGTACTTCCTGCCAAAATTCTCACCAATTCAAACCGGATGTTCTCATTATTTCCTGTTGTGTATGTGTGGGTGGGTGTCTATGTGTGTGGTTGTGTGTGCATGCGTATGCAAGCGTGTGTGTAGGTGGGTGTCTGTGTGTGTGTGCGTGTATATGTGTGTGTGTGTAGGTGGGTGTCTGTGTATGTGTGCGCGTGTATGTGTGTGTGTGGAGGATGTTAGGGTGCTCAGATGCGAGTGTGTGTCTCTCAGTAAAGCTATTTGAACAGCAATTAAGAGGGATTTAAGATGACCTAAATGAGACCTTTCCTACACTTTAAAGTGCATTATAAATATCACTCAGCTAATGCGTAGAGCTTTTCGGCTTATTTTATGACTGATGTGGTGGCCAAATCACTTTATCTTCAGGTTCTTTTTTTCCCCCCAAAAACAACTCTTTCTCTACATAGTTCTTGTGATACAACAGAAAATACAGTGGAAATCTGGAAGACTGTGATCTCTCACTTCATCTGTACATGCGTCAGTTTTCTTGCGCCACTCTTGGCCTGCTGATAACAAATCCCAGTTGTGATGCTGCTGTAGCTGTTGTGAGATCGCAGCCTGATCAGCTTGATTTTTCATTAAGTGTTAACTGTTATTTGATTGACGTCATTGAGGAAGTGATGTGTTAACCAATCTGTGAATCACAGTGACAGGTTTGTTCTTGCAGGGCTCCTTCCGGATTCTCATCCAACCTGTTCATTCAGCTTTCACGCTCACATGAACCCATGTGTTGAAGGGGGTACTTTACCCAAAAATGCTAATTGTGGCTAATTTGGTACGCAGGGTTTATTGGAGGTCTGGTAGCATAAGGTTATCTGGCCAATTTAAAGGGAAATGTTTGCATTTAAAAACAAACAAAAAAAATAGTTCCCTTTATAGACATGTCCACAGATGGCACAGGGTGGAACAGAGAGGCAACTGCCACCCTTGTAAAAAACCTTGCCTTCCCAAATTGGACCTGGATCACTGAGAGGCCTGTTACTCCTGTGCAATCTTTACATTCGGACTTTATTCATTTGTCAGATGCTTATATCCAAAGATTCTATAAGCAGGTTCAGGTCAGACACATGACAATATTGAAATAAAGATTGAAATGTTTAAAGATTTAAATTTTTTTAAAATCAAGATTTAAAAAAAAAAATAGGGCAAATATGTGAAGAAACAGGTTAAGATATTCTGCATTATATGCATCATACTGTTTACCTCTACCTGTACACTGCTAACTAATTGCACCATAACATTATTTCCTCATTTAACTTTTTTGCTATTTGCACTACTGGTTGGATGCTAACTAAATTTCGTTGTCTCTGTACTCATACTGTGACAATGACAGTACAGTTTTTCAGGAGCCAGTATGAATGACATACAGGGATGTCATTAGCCTGTTTAACCAAAACATTTATTCTGCACCAAGATCTGATTTCCTACAAATGCAAATGTACGCTTATTTGCTTGCCACCCTCATGTCTATGAGTTTGGACATACCACTTCCATTAAACACGAAAATCAAGCCACACCAGTTTCTGCCCGTCACTGTCGAGCCGGTTGAGCAATTTTCATTACCAAAACAGCTGCACGCCTCATCATGTTTGCATTTTTGGTTTCTGGAGGGGAAAAATGCAGAACTTTTAAAATAACGCCAGATTTTCAATTTCTCATGGTGAATGTATGAAGGCCAGGGGTGTTGGGAAGATGCACGTAACGCTCACACTGTGGGGGGCCCCTTGTGGTGGTGGGGGGACCCCAGTGTAGGACGAAACAACTGAAATTTTCATTAACGTGCAGCTGGACCATGAGTTTTGGCGAAAATTTTAACCGCAGACATCAACGACATTTTAGGTGATATACAGCAGTTTCACTCTATTTAATCTCGACTTTCACCACTCATCTGAGGTGGCCTCAGAAATTTAAATTTGCAGTATGGGAAGGTTTAACGTTTGCATTTATTTATTTGTGAGATGATTTGGTAGAGGTCAACCCAAACTGAGAGCCGAGCAGTTGAAGATGTACTTGAAGACCGGTTAAATGGGGGTGTGGGAAATGTTAGGGTAACTGAAGAAACCTTCGACTTGGTCCAATAGTTTGGATTTGCCGCTTTACCTTGTCAGATCTAATTCACATAGAATTGAGATCATCTCAGTTCAACTGTCACTTATTGCTGAAAGTGCGGCTCTGCATGAAATGTAATGATCACATGCCGCTTTGTCACTTGCTAGTGTGAACGTAGGATAAGAGCCTTTGTTTAAGATTTCACCTCACACTGGGATTTTACACTCTAATAAAAAAGTTTGTAAGACAGTTAAAGGTTCTTTGTTTTTTCTACTTGGAGCCTTGTTTAATTAGGAAACAAGCATTCCCCACAAAGGACCAAACCAAAGAACCTTAAAGGTCTACACTGAAACTTTTTTTCTAAGACTGTAGATATGGAAATTGATTAATAGTTGTGCTTTATAATGACATCCAACACCAGTGCTTAATTAAAAATTAACCATATTTATTCAGTTTTTGTAAGTAATATTAAATCAAACAATGAACACCATACCTTTAATCCATTTAGAGTTACAGTTAATGTTATCACTGTCCTGAAATGAACTTACTGAATGTTACAAAGCTCTGACACTGGAGACTCCTTCCATAAATACAATAAAAAAAATAAACATCTCCTTTCAGAACACCTAACCAGAGCAATAGTTATACGTTTTTATTTGTAAAATAACAGCACTTTTTTAAACATTTGTTTATTATTGGTGATAGATTATGTGGAGGACTCACTATACAACTTTTTACTATACAAATGATAATGTACCATCAGAGCTGCTGTAACAGAAAATTAATCAACGCCTTGCAGTAGGAATGATTTATAGAATGTATTCGCTTTTGTGCTTACGTGCAATCAAGCTGCTGCACGTGAACACGTGACATCAGTGCTTCATCTACAATAACAATCCTTTCTGCACACTTTTGCAAAGTGCATAAACGTGTGTGTGTGTGTGTGTGTGTGTGTGTGTGTGTGTGCGTGTGAGACACGGCAGACCCTCAACCGCCAGTCAGTTCACACACTACAGCAGCGAAGTTTAATCTCGTTTTCTGCACAGAGGGTTCGAGCTGTTTCCTCTGCGTCCAGGCGAGCAGGTTTCACTTCCTTTTCTCTCTGCAGTGAAGCTCATGTTTGGAAGAGAAAAAAACCCAGCATGATCAATACAGCATCCACATACACAGTTTTGGGGGAAAGAATGAACTAATGATGAGTGAAAGCACACAAACTGAATTTGACCTCTCAAGTGAGACATGAGATGAGTTTTTTTTTAATGCCAATTGCTCCTATCTGTGAAAAAAAAAAACTCAGGAAATGAATAATTGGAATATGGGCTAAAAGTATCTCCACACTAAACCTACACAAGGCCAATGAGAGTGAAAAAGGCATGTGATTGTTGGGAAAAAAAGGTGAAAACCTGAGTGAGAGAGCAAATATCTGCTAGCATCACCTTATGTCTTAACACCCAGTCCAACCCCCATCTCTCTCTCTCTCTCTCTCTCTCTCTCTCTCTCTGTCTGTCCAGAACCTTGATGAATTCCTATATGCTGCATTTAGAGAAAGTGTTAATCTGTGCAGTGTGTGTATGTGTGTGAAGTGTGTGTATCTTTGTGAATGCATATGTGAACACACACAAGTGACTTGGCAGCTCTCTTTCTCTCCCTCGCTTTCTCTCTGTCACTCCCTCTGTTTCTATCCATCATGTTCTCAGTCTGATTTAGCTCCAATCATCCTGTTTCATCCCTCTAATTCATTCATTTACATGCTTCATTTTCTTCATTTTCCATTATACTAATCCATCCATCCCTCTACCCTTATATACCCTTTTCTGGCATCCACTCATCTATACTTTTAAAACTCTAATCTGTCCATCTTCTCTCTACTATATTTCTTTGCTCTATTCATCAGTAAATACTTCCTACTTTTTAATCATTCATCCATGCATGCAATTCATTCATCCATGCATCCACAAAATCCATCCATCCATCCATGCTTCCATCCACCCACCAGTCCAACAATTCAACCGTCCATCATGCCAGCCAGCTAGCCATAAATTCATCTGTTCAAAAACCCAATTGATCCATCCATCATCCATCCACCCACCAATCTCACCACCCACCAATTCCAAAAATGCATCCACAAAATTAATCCAGCCATAAATACATCTGTTCAGAAATATCCGTCTATCCTTCCATCTCTCCACCAAGCATGAATATTTTATCCATCCATCCAGAAAGCCAATTTCATTCATCCTTGCATCCATCCATCCATCCACCCCTCCATAAAGCCTCAACATTTCATCCATCCATGCATCCACAAAATCCATCCATCCATCCATCCATCCATCCATTCAACCATCCATCCATCCATCCATCCATCCATCTGCATAGTCTTTACATTTAGATTTTTTTCAGCCTGGATAGTTTTATGTGGTATGAAGTTTAGAATGGAGAAAACAATATTTAATTTGTTTTACTGCTTATATAAAACACCTCCTAACCCAAAACAAAACAAATTTAAGAGAATTACAAAAAATCTCAAATTAGTTATAAACCTAAAACACATCTCAATTTTAGGGCATCATTCTTCTTCTTCTTTTGGCTGCTCCCTTTAGGGGTCGCCACAGTGGATCATTGGTCTGCATGTTTGATTTGGCACAGTTTTTATGCCAGATGCCCTTTCCTGATGCAACCTTCCCCAGTTTTATCCGGGTTTGGGACTGGCAGTGAAAGTGCACTGTTGTGTGCAGCTCCAGTGGCTGAGGTTGGTTCCCTGGCCGGGAATCGAATTTGGGCCGTGGCGGTGAGTGCACCGAGGCCTAACCACTAGTCCTCCAGGGACCCAATTTTATGTCATCAATCAACAATGTAAAATGTTTGTATAATATTTATAGTATAGTATTTGTATAGTATAATACGTATAGTATTTCTTTTGATGCAAATCTCGTTTTAAATAAATCCACTTACTGGGTTAAATAAGATGCTACAAAAGTGTTGATAGAGGAAAGCAGTTTATGCAAGACAGTTGTAAATGAAAAGGTTTGTGCATGTTCATGCATGTTCATGTGCTGGCTTATTAAGCATTTCCCAAAACTACTCCTCCCCTTTTACCCCCCCAAGCAGCAGTGTTACACTCTAAATACATTCTGATATTCAGAGCCGCGCTCCATCTGTCCAACCCGGAGTTGGAAAACCTCATCAACCTCGTCACAAACACATCACATATCATGTCAAGCTGTATCATGTGAAGCTATACACTCATATCGCCTGCTGCTGTGTTTTTCTGTCACATTACCACAGGCAACAAGGAGCTTTATGAGCAATCATACTGATCAGAAAGCACGCTCATCTTAGATCAGTTTTGCAGTTTCTTCTGTAAAAGGCTCAGATTAGGATTCACTCAAAAGGATCTGAAACCAAAACACTTTTGGAGATGCTTGATCGACAGAGCTTTACCTCCGAGTAAGACCTCCATATAAGAGAATACGGGTGAAGGGGGCTTCACATGAGTGTGGAAGTTCCAGACCATTGGAAGCTTTCACCTTCTCGTCCCCAATCAGAAAGGCTGTGGGTGGGGAACCGCGTCTAAAGTCCCCCAGAGTGGTTCCCCATATGGATGACATCATTTTTAAGGCCCAGGTGGAGACCTCTGGTTGAGTGGACTGGCTTCTCAGGTATATTGCTAAAATCAGAATATAAAACAGAAGGTGATTCCCTGCTGAAAGTCCAAATTTTTCCAGACTCTGTGAGAGTTATGTAACTGTTTATATGTGTGTGTGTGTTGGTATTTAATCTTGTCCGTCTGTTTATGTCTGTGTGTCTGTCAGTAAAGCGTGACTGACTGTCTGTGCACTCAAGCTGCTTGTTCTGTCTCTTCGTTAGAGTGAGTGAGTCATCATGAGTCACAGGCCTTTCCCCGGGGTTGATTACTTGGCCCTGTCAGTGGTTGAGTGTGTGTGGGTCCTGGAAACACTTCAGAGACCTCTGTTCTATGTGTGTGTGTGTGTGTATACACACGTGAGGAGTTCGTGTGTGTGGGTGTTTGTGAGAAAGTGAGTGTTCTCTCAGTGAGGGGTATGTGTTTGTCTGTCTCACCCACACACAGCTGTATCACCACCACTTTATTATATTTACTCATTAGTAGCACTAGTGAAGGAAATAATACACAATACCAGTGGTTTATCTTCTCTGCCAAACTGCCCAGTGTGGTTATCCTTTTATCTCTTCTTCCGTCTACCTGTCATCCATCCATTCATTTATCCAGCATCCATCCATCTGACATCCATCCATTCACCCTTTATCCATCTGACATCCATCCATTCACCCTTTATCCATCTGACATCCATCCATCCATCCATCCGTCCATCCATGACCTATCCTTCCACCCACCCACCCAACCATCCATCCCTCCCTCCATCCATCCATCGTCCATCGTTTTCATTCTTTTCTTTCATCTACCATTGATCTGTTCATTCATCTACCAATCCACCCATCTCGTCTATCATCCAAGCTTCATTTTCCTCCATCCTTCCATTTATCCATTTACCCTTTTCTTTCATCTACCTATTCTGACTCATCTACCTATTCTGACCTTCTCTTCTGTTCATCCAACAATCCGTCCATCCATCCATCCAGCTATCCTCCATCTTCTTTCATCTAACAAACTACACTTTTCTTCCAACCTTCCATCCATCAATCTATCCTACATTTTATTCCATCCATTCAACTACTCTTTTCTTTCATCCATAAAACGTCCATCCATCCATCCATCTATCCTTTTTCTCAGTGCATCCATCCATTTTTCCTTCTACACTTTTCTGTCATGTATCTATTCTCCATTTTCTTCCATTCATCCAACTAACCTTCTCTTCTGTCCATCCCTCCATCCATCCATCCATCCATCCATTAATCCAGTTTAAAAAGGAGATGATAAGAGCTGTTCTTCCTGTGCACATGGTAAATGATACAAGCTGTTTTTAATTAAGTCAGACTCAGATATGTACAAAAAGATAACTGCACTCACATGTGGTGTGTTCGGTGAATCAGCAGCAGCTGTGGGACTTGCTAATCAGTACCGGCGCTTATATGAATTAAGAGGCTGCTAATCCCGGATCAGTCTTTGACGTATTATGTCTATACACAATTACATGAGTGGGAGGTCATATGATTTTAGACGAGCACTGTTCATTTGAGATGCTCTATAATTAGGGTTGTTGGGGTTCATATGAATCACTGAAATCATTAATTTGAAATGCAAAAAAAAAAAAAAATGATATGAGTAATTAAACAAGATGAGTAGTTATCTGCGATTCCAGACGGAGATCAGGAATGTTGGATTGAGGGATGAACAGAAACTGTTGGTAGAGGACTGGTGAGTCAGGAACGATCGTGAGAGAGAGTAGGGCAAAGTCTAAAAAGTAGCTGGAAAAGTTTGAGGTTTGGGGGGATTTTTTTTTAGTTCATTTGGGGGGGTGTTAAAGAGTGTTCGGTGTTCAAATGCAGTGAGCAATATGTGCAGTATATTCTCAAGTACTATGGGTTTATTCAACTATTACTGGAAAGAATGTGGAAATTCTTACAAAACATGACACACACACACACACACACACACGCACACATTAGCCCCCAAATTATCTTTAAGAACTGAAAAAGTCTGAAAGACAAGCTAACATGTGACGGTTCTGACAAAGTACCTTTACTTGTTTGTGACTAATGACGTGCTGACAACCTGTGACATAAAGGCTGACAGACAGCAGAGAGAACTTGGCACTCTTGTGTGTCAGCGCCTTGCTAATGAACGATCTGTAGTCATGTTAACAGCGCATGGTGCTGGTTTACAAATCTTCAAGTGGTAATTTCTTTTTTTGTAATGACTCCAAAGCCCTTTTGTCTTGTTGAGACTTGCAATCTGAGACCGTGGAGCATTTGAGGAGGAAAAAAAAAGTAGCCAATTTCCTCCCTGAGTGAAAAATAGAGCTGTTACAGATCTCCACAAGGACTTCACACATAATAAGTGTAGGAATAAAATATCTTTGCTATAACAATGTGTTGCTTTTACGATCACTGAAGCACAGTTAACCCTCAGTAGTGCAGCGTTTGGTTGGAGAGCTTAGCATACAGGTCATGACCCCTTTTTTAAAAGCATTGTGCATCAGGTATAAACTGGAAGTTGACACACTGCAGCAGGTTGTTGAGGATGTGTGTCACATGAGCACATCACACTTAGGGGACTTGTGAAGCCGGTTTCACATAAAATCAGTGGCGTATTACCAACTCAAATATTATTTCTGAGATGATTGAACTGCTAAGTACAACTAATAGTAGAACAAAGAGCAAAGCTTTCAACTCCCAGGGCACATATACTGTTTTATTTGACTTCTTTATGTATATGAGAGTCTGCAAAGGTTTTAGAGAAACAGGACATTTTGGAGAAAAAACGTCTCAAAAATAAAAATGTAAGAGCAGTTTAATCTGTTATGAACTCATTTTCTATATTAATTATTATTTATATTAATTTTATGTGCACAGTTGTATTATTTTATTAAATTTTTTTTAAAATTATTTTTATTAATGGAAATTGTCCTAAATTCATGGAAGGCTGCAAGACATTGGCTAAAATTAGAAACAATATTAACCAAAATTATTATATATTTTTTATTTTTATTATTTTTGATATTTCTGACACCAGAAAATGGTAGCTCGGATATAAGAGAAAAATAACAAATTTGATTCGATCCTGTAGCAAATCGAGGAAATTTGAACTGGCTTTGGAAAAGATTTTTTTTGTATTGCTGTCAGAAATAAAAAGTGGTTTCATGCCATTTCTAATTTTAACTTCATTGTATTTTTTTTTTAAGGTTTTTCTTTCAAATTATAAATTATAAGCATATTTCTTCAGCATATAACTCCTAAAATCACAACAGCACAATGGACTAATAATTTAAATACAAATATTTAATAAAATAAAATAAAATTTTATATTCATACAATTTTTTGCTTTATATTAAAGTATAAATACATGCAGGCTCAAAACAAGTGAATAAATATGAAACCACAGCTCATGTTTTAACGCACCAGAGTCAGTGAACACTTTAGCTATGATTAATTAACTGAGGAAGCCAAAAATCATGATCACAGTTAAAATACAATTTCAGCTTCACTCACTGGATCACAATAGTTCTAAGAATTATAATTTTGCACCACCAAATAAACTCCAAAAATGTATATGAACAACTTGTACCATATATACAGTACTTACGTTATAGGAAATAGAACCTACTACAGAGAGTTTATTTATAAGAAAGGGAATCTCTTTAGGAAACTCAAAACCTTTAACTCTACAAAGAACTGTTGAAGAACCACAAAACCTTTTTTTTCCTTAAAGTGTATTTATGGGAAAGAAAATAGTTTATTTTAAGTACATGGTTGTTCTGGCTTCAGACTTTCAGTTCCCTTATGATTCGGCTGTGAATTTTACTCTGAGGACTCTGGGATGAGTGAAGGGAGTGAAGGAAGACTGGTCTATCAGCCGGAGAGGTTTGAGCCCCAGATCAGTTCTCAGACAATTCAGTGCTGAAACTGTTTGATCAACTCCCCCTGATTTTATCTGTGGCATTTGGAGGCCTCAGGAGGCCAGAGTGCGGTGAGTCACTGAGACTCCTCACTCGTGCCGTCCCCCTTTCCACCTCGCTGCTGATTAACGGGAAGTGGGATGTGTTTTTATTTCCCCATTTCACGAAGAGCAAAGTGCGGGGGAGGCTCAGAGAGTCCGGTTCATGTTTGCATGTCTGTGTCAGGGTGTGTGTGTGTGCGTGTGTTCCAGTGTGTAGGTGTGTGCCAGAGGCCGGGCGGGTCCATGCCTAATTATCACTTTTTTGGCCTGTGAAGGGCTGCCCAAGCTTCTCTGGAAAAGAGAGAGTGCAGGGTGCAGACAGTGTGTCTTTGTTTTCCAGTGCACAACACCAAGGTCTGTGTGTGTGTGTGTGTGTGTTGGAAAATAAATACAGTAGATTTGGAATGTGGGAACATTTTGGAGCCTTGAATTTTCCACATATCCGTTTCAAATGGGTGATGATAAGGCTGGTGATTAGACTTACCTGCAACTTCAGTGTTCATTTTTAACATCTTATACCACAGCACTGTTGAATGATGATTAACTTTCTATAACATGGCAAATTGGTGTGGTATAAGAGAAGTAAAACACTTCAGGACATGCTTTGTAGGAAAATACTGAACTTCAGGTTGTTAATGTTGCGCTGCATCACATCACCCCAACATTGATTATTTTCCTATAACAGCACATCCTCAAGTGTTTTATTGCTTACTTTATTTTAATCATCATCAAAAGCTGGTGAAAGTTTTATACAGAATACATTATTGGCCCACCTTTCCTTCATTGACTCTCAACTGCTTAGCTTCATTTTATTATTATTATCTTTTTTTAGAGTGCTTTGGATTATTCCTCACTTGTAAATCTGCCAAAAAAAAGTGTCTGGCCCCAGTTAGCACCTCAGTGTTTCCCCTGAAGACTCGACACTCTGGTCAGACTAGACACCATTATGATGGTCTCCTCTTCCAAACGGCCCTCTCTGTTACGTCTTGGGTTTTTTCTTTCCACCATATACTGGCTATTTTGGTCAGATAAACACAGCAGTGTGGGTGGAGTTGTCCAGTCCTCGCTTTCCCCAAAGACTTGGAAAACAAGTGCGAGAGCACGAGGGAGACGCTGCAGTGTGCTGTGTGAAAGCAGACATGGTTTTCCATTCACATTGTGAAGAGGGTGGAAATTACCCAACATGCTCTCTGAGGACAGGAGATAAAACAACAATACATGAAAAGGTCAGCTGCTGGGAGAAACTGTAATCTGGGTTATTTAAAGAAGTTTACTGAGCAGCTAATGTTAGCTTACTGAGAGACTGAGATCCACGTGTGCAGCCATCATCACCCGAATGGCCACGTGCTATCTACTCCTTTAGTGATGTTGTACTTCATGGGTTTATTTGGAACATCCGTAAACCTGCATATTTGTGGTATTATCCAATCAGCCAATCATGTGGCAGCAGTGCAGTGCGTTAAATCATACACACACAGGTCAAGAGCTTGAGTTGATGTTCACAGGAAACATCAGAATGGGGAAAAAATCTCAGTGATTTCAGTTAACAGTTGTTGTGTATTTCAGAAATTGCTGATCTTCTGGGATTTTCACACAAAACGCAGAATGGTGTGAAAAACATAAAACATCCAGTGAGCAGCAGTTCCGCACCTTGTTAACGTGAGAGGTCAGAGGAGAATGGCCAGACTGGTTCGAGCTGATAGGAAGGCTACAGTAACTCAAATAACCACTCTTTACAACCATGGTGAGCAGAAAAGCATCGCACAACAGCAGGGCTACAACAGCAGAAGACCACTTCAGATGAGCAGTATAAAGGAATGCGTTTTGTGTATGTGTCATTACTTATACTCTTTCTGTCTCTCTCTTTCTGTCTATCTCTCTTGGCCCTTCTTTCTTATTCTCTCTCTCTCTCTCTCTCTTTCTCTCTCTCTCTCTCTCTGTCCCACCCTTACCCCTACAGTGTGTTTTTCTGACGGATACTCAGGCAATGTGGTTGTCTACCTTTTTCCATGAGCCTGTGTATGTGTGTGTGTGTGTGTGTGTGTGTGTACCTGTCTGTCTGGCAAAGTTGAACAGCCAGGTGTGCTTGGCTTGGCTGCATGAAAACACACTTGCATACCCTACACACAGACACACTCACACATACACGCACACACACACACACACACACACACACCTTGCTCACACTTGTGTTCTTATTGTCTGCTAAATCCTTAGACTGATCTTGATGTAGATAATTAGTTAAGTGATGTATGTGTGTGTTATAAAGTTAAAATGAGGTCATGAAAATGCTGAGTGTGGATTAGATGACACACACTCTTACTGACAACAGTCCGACCCCCACAAACCTCAACGCACATTACACACCACCATTGGCATCTTCTCTCCCGTAAACACACACTCACACACACACTGCTGTGGTAATTAATCACACACAGTACATTTTTAAAACATTTTTTAAAATACATTGCCAGTCGAAAATTTTTGCACCCTCTTAGAGTAGGTTCACACTTTTGTTATCATGCTTTTGTTATTATTACTGCCACCAAACAGACAAAACAAAAGAGCTCAGAATGACAGTTAAACGAAAATATTAAACAATGTTCCACCAGTGATCTGAATCTGAAAGGCTTGAACTGAGACTCACATTACAAGCTTTTTGGCACAGTTTCTTTTTTCACTCAGGTCGGATCTGTTAATCTTGATGGTTCACATTCGTAACCACAAATGACCTGTGCCACAGATGATGCACATCAATTTCTTATGCAGCTGTTTTCGAACACCACTGGGTTTCAGTACAATTCCTTCCAGTTTTGGTTGAATTGATTTCCTCATCCTTCCACTGAATATAGTCGCTGCTGTCTCTGATGCTGATGGCAGCGGTTCACACCTGGCATTACTGAGTGATCCGATTGTAAATGGACAGGTGTGAACGGGATCCAGTTTGTCTCATCGTGATCCAATCACTCAAACCACCTTCGGAGGTGGTCTGGGATGCATTTGTAATGTGAACGCAAAAGCATCCCAATTCATCATGGACAGCAGCAAAGGACCAACTAACCGACTGCGTCATTGCCCTACGTGCAAAACACGTAATGATTGCGAGACTCTTTGGAAATCATGCTGAACAGTAGAGCTCTCCACTAGTCAGTGAAGCAATAGAAGCTTTTCATAGCTTCTTTTATTATTTAATCTCCTGTTCATTTATAAGTTTTTTTTAGCGGACCATGCGATTGAAATGTTTGAAACAGCCTGTACAGGTACATGAGATTCGCAGGACATTTCTGCCTGAACTCAAATGCAGTGCAAGACAGACATAATAAATGTACGTGACACCCTTCCTTCTGCGGAAACGTTCAAAATGCCAGGTGTAAACAGCTATGCGTTTCGCTGTCCAGTTGTGATCGGATCACTCGAGATGGATGTTAATACCAAGTGTGAACAGAACCTGAATATGTATCCAATCTAGGACCAAAGTGTATCTAGTCAAATTTGAAAAGAATGGATTTTTGTGTCCACACAGTCCTGAAAAAAAAAAAATCAGATCTGTGTCACAGAAAGACAGAAAAATGTATTGGTTTCACTTCAACCTGGTGATGCAGCTGTAGCCTTAATGAGTGTTTTATTAAAGGCACTTGGAGGGAAACTAGTTACAGATAATTCACTGCTAACTTTGACACTAACTCACTGTGTTCTGTGTTCTCAGAGTTAATAACACTGGATACTGACATATTATGTAAAGAATAATGAACTTTGGACCATGCTGTTATATGATAATAATACATGCTGGGATGGGCTGATCCATTACCACCATGGTCCGAAATTTGTTATTCCTCTTGTACCACAGCGATTTGCGAATTTTTAATTTATTAATGAATAACATGTCACACTTTTTTCACAGTTGATAGTTGCATTTAAAGTTGTGGAATGTCTGCGAGACAAACTAGTTCCTGTTCTCTTTTAAGTAAATGAGACAGAAAAGTTCAGCTTGTCATGTAACGAGAAACCAGAACGTGTGAACTCCTCCGTCCTGAAGACTCTTCAGTGCTGGGAAACTTTATGAAGTACTGTGACTGTTACAAAGCACTGACACTGGAGACTCCTTCCATAGATGTTACATAAACGTCTCCTGATGAAAAACTTCACCTCGTCAACGATTATTTATTATAAGGTTATGTGGAGGATCTGATGTACACATCCCTGTGTATGAGCTGTTACTATAGAAACAATAATATATTACACAGAATTAATATTAACCTATCGTTCATGTTACAGCCAGAACTACTGTATTATTACTGTATTACTAATTATTACTAATTATTATTATTATTAGTAGTATTATTAGTATTATTATTACAGAGTGAGTGTGTAAGAGAGAAAGAGAGAGATAGAGAGAGAGAGCTACAGTTAGTGTAATGATATACTTTCTAATGATGGTGTTAAACACCTCAGACTCACACACACACACACACACACACATTTACACACAGATCTGCTGAGTCAGTACTAATGTCACTTTGGCAGAGGACAGTGACACACACACACACACACACACACACACATACACACACAAAGTTTGACTGATTGCATGTTTTGGGGCTTGGAGGCTTTTTGGCTAACCTAGTTGTCAAGAACATTGGATCTTCCAGATGATTATGTCCATGGGCGTATGTCCATTATGACACACACACACACACACACACACACACACACACACACACATGGATTAACATATAAACACTTGTTCTCATAAACCAGGGCTTTCATTCTTAAATATAATCACTACTCTCTCTCTCTCTCTCTCTCTCTCTCTCTCTTCAATCTGATTGGTTTGATCTGACTTTGGAAAAAAGAAATGAGATGAGCCACTGCTCCAGGCCCAGGCTTCTCCACCGACCCGAACAGTCATCCTGGTTTTCATCTGTGTTGTTGTTCTTGCTGCAAATCTCTGAGATTAAGAAGTTCCTTGTACAAAAAGTTGATTTGCCCGGCTGTAGTGAGTTACATGTCCAGAAACCTTATTCTAACTCGGTAGGATTTGAAACAACATGCAAACTGAATCTGACTGCAAAAATCAAAACTCTTATTTTGGCATAAAATGTTTTTTCTAAGAGCAGACCATTTTAGGAACTCAAGAACTTGTTCTGAACATTTTCTGCAACCCAGGAACTTGTTCTAGATCCCAGGAATCTGTTCTGGAATTTAGAAACTTTTTCAGGAACCCAGGAACTTGTACTGGAACCTGGGAACAAGTTCTGGAGCTCAGGAATGTATCTGGAAACCATTAATGTGTTCTGGAACCCAGGACTCTGTTCTGGAACCCCTTGCCTCTGTTCTGGAACCCATGAGTGTGGTTTGAAAGCCAGGAACTTGTTCTAGATCCCAGGAATCTGTTCTGGAACCCATGAGTGTGGTTTGAAAGCCAGGAAATTGTTCTGGAACCGAGAAAATTGTTCTGAAACTCAGGATTGTTTTCTGGAACCCATGAATGTTGTCTGGAAGCCAAGAGCTTGTTCTGGAACCCAGGAATGTGTTCCTACTGTTTTCATTTGTTTGATTAGTAAACCTGGCTTTATAGAGCTGCGCTTTATATCAGAGGAAGTGCAGCAAGTGGAGGCAAGTATTCGGTTTAAAAAGTATGTCATATTTGTGCCACAAAGCAAAAAATCTTCAGAACAGTGTCTTCAGTCTCAGCCTCCTGCACGTCTCCTGTGTGCTGAAACGGCTTAACTATCGTCCAGTTTATGCCACTTCTGTTAAATATTCCTGGTTCCTGATGAGTGATGGAAACAGGAAGTCGTCCAGGAACTGTGCATTTCTCATTCAGGATAATTCAGGAACATTTTTAGTTCCTCAGAAATTTCTGGAACCTCCTATCTTTCTATCTTCATCTAATAATCTCTTTCTTAACCCATTATATGGAGTCTATGTGATGATTATCACACTTTACATAGAAGCTGAGATTTTAAATACATTTTCTACTTAAAAAAATATCTGAGAAGAATGATATAGCAGTCCATATTTAAGGGACAGTAAAATGTTTTTTTTTTGGTGTTTTGTAGACTATATGGAAAAAAAAGTTAAATCTGTTCCATGTTTTTCTGTTAAACAGATGAAAAGCATTTGACTTACCACTGAAGTGGGAAGCTGGAGCTGGGAATTACATCATTTTCGACCTCCGTGTGTTCGAGCTACAAAGTGGCAAAAAACATGGATGCCTCCATGTTCATCTTTGGTTAGCAACAAGCTAGCCAGCTATATATATATATATATATATATATATATATATATATATATATATATATATATATATATATATATATATTTGTGTGTGTGTGTGTGTGTATATTTACTTCCTCAAAACAGTGGACTGCAGAGTCAGTGTTATAGATTTAGCAAGTGAATATGTCTGTACGTTGACTGATCTAAAGCTAACGCTTGTATATACAGAATAACTCATTTAAAGTTATGAAGTAATACTTTGTTTACTGTTCATGCTGTGAGCGGCCATGTTGATTTGATGTTACTTGCTGAACTCGGGGGGGTTGAGGTGACCGTCCCGAGTTCACAAGTAAGTATTGTGATTTAAGGGTTTTCATTGTTTTTTCCTAATCGGAGCTCGGGTTACAACCTTTAGGCAAATGTAGCTTCAGACTTCATTTATATCACACTAGAGATTTATTTGCATATTATTCGCATACTCTACTGTGATTGGAATATAAGGTGCAATCGAGATGCACATTTCATCCTAAACCACATAATATTATTAATATAAAAATAGGCTACTGCATTATATGAAGTGATGACTATTTAGGAGCCAAGTGTGTGATTTGGGACACAGTTTTTTAACTTGAAATGAGTGGAAAGAGGCTTCAGGAAATGCAACACTCATCTAATGAATATTAATGAACAGTGTGTGTGTGCTGATGAATATTAATGACTAGTGAGTGTGTTGGTGAAAGTGGGCTGTCAGATGGAAAATTTTTTATTTTTTTAGAATAAATTTTCAATTCATGATGTTTTTTTGTTTTATGGACATTCGGTAATAACCAGGCTCCTGCACAGACATCTCAGGAACCGTCAACGCCACATTTCTCCTGAATTTATAAGCAGTAAGCAGTAAAAACATGTTTTTAATATAAGATGTTATATATTTTATTGCATGTAGGAACCTTCACATAGAGTATTACCAATGTGGATTTTGGCAATCACCGGATATTGAGTCACTCCTCAAAAACATTTACCGTAAAGGACTGTGTGTGTGTGTGTGTGTGTGTGTGTGTGAGTGTGTGTGGACGCAGACATAAGCGTAGGTGTTTGGGTGTGACCTGCAGGTCTATTGTTGTTCATACAGGTGATCGGATGGATAACTGCCAAAAGCCATTCAAGCATAAACACACACACACACACACACTACTGTAGCTAACACGTAATGAAAGTCAATATCACCCAAAATCGTTTTTCATAAATACATATCCCATCTTTTAATACGGTGTTAATTCTCATGGATTTTTAGATTTTTTGCTCACAAATAAAGTTTAATTTTTCAATACTTTTTCCTCTGGGATATTATAATTTGTAGATCCTAGTAAATGTACTACTTCAGTTTTACCTCCATGTTATGTATGAGTATAGATTTTTGCAAAAAGAATTTATATATAATTGACAACAGAATAAAAAAAAAGAGAAAGAGTAGTAATGTTTTTTTCTTTTTTTTCCCCTTAAAGTTTGTTTCTATTATTTGCATTTTTTGATTCCATTTAAGGATTAACATTTAAGTTTAAATATTGGTATTTAATACAGTATGTTGCTGGTGAAACTAATTTTAGCACAAAAATGCTACACTTTTAAACTTTTTTTATCGAGTAAATAATTAAAATTTCAATTTTAAAGTATAACCACGTCAAATTTTTCTAGGTCTTTTATTAACCGTATACAGATTTTTCTCACTTGCTGGTTCAACTTACTCATGTTTAAGGACATAAATCATTTTTAATACCTTGTTTTGGTTGAAATCTTGTTGAAATTGATTTTTACACCACTCAGATCCTTAATATTCTTTTCTGATTATCTAACACAATAATTTAAAAAACGTCTCTGTAGTAAGCAATGTTCATTGACACCCTCTTCGTACCCAGTCTGACCTGCTGTTTTATGGTGATATAGTTAAGAAAGACACTTTACAGTGCATTAATTGTAAATGTATGGGTTTTTTGTGTTAGGTGGAGGTGTCTAGGGGGCGCTGCAGCTGTCTCTGTAACACACCAATAAAAAATTTTACATCAAAAATAATCAACAGCCTAAATATATTTTTGTTCTTGTAAATTTCTTAAAAAATATGTTCGGTAGTTTCACTGCAGTGACATCGCTAATGTTTTAATTCATCTAATTCACCTCGAATTGAATTGACAAAAGAAAGCAGAGAGACTGAATAAAAAAAATGAGCCATGCTTTAACCACCAGAGCAATTCATCAGCCGGAAGCTTCATTCTTAATACATTGATTTTCTCAGGATGACTTAACACAGCATGTCCTGTTCCACGGTAACTTATCTGCACTAGATTTTTTCATATATCATCAGCAAAAAAACCACAAGACTTTTTTTTTTTTCGAATATTTGATCTTGGGGGCCGTAGGATTCATTCACAATACTGTTTATAGAATTTCCCCTGAACTAGAGCTGTGGTTAAAACCACATTCTAGATCAGCAAAAAACTTTCTATATGAAGGTGCGTACTAGTAGAGGAAACTTCATAATCTATGTGACAAAGGAAGCTGAGAAGGTCTGAATGTGACATTCCATAGCAGAGTCAGTAAAAATGTTTCAAAATGATATTTTAGCAAAGTGAGACCGCAGGAGTTCTACTGGGCCGTGTATCGGTTTTCATTTCTGCCTGTACGTTACACAGCTAACTGCACGTTATAGACCCACGGGAAATGAAAACTAAGAGAATGTTGATTTCTGTTATTGATTCAAATGATTCACAATGAACACTGCAGTGAGAATATTTGGGTTAACTCTTTAATTAACTGGATGTTTATTTTCAACATCCAACATGGTGATTTTCCTGCTCAAACAATCTTAAATAACAGTCAATATTGGCATACAGGATTGGAAAGATCCATAAAGTGCTATCAAAATAAAAATGAAAAGATATTCAAGGCTGCAGAAGATATTGGGTTTACTGCATTTGCCACAGTGGAGTAACTCCTTAGGGGAGTTAATGAGGTTCTTCGAGGAACATGTTTATGTAACATAGACTGAAAACCTTGTTGTACTGTTACAAGAAATTGTTTTCATACTGGTCAAGGAGCTAAAGATTGGAAAAAGACCAGGAGATGTTTTTCCAATCAACAACTGTCCAGTTTGGGTGAATCTGTGCTCACTGAAGCCTCAGATTCATTTTCTTGGTGGACTGAAGTGGAACCCGATGTTGTCTTCTGCTGGTGTAGCACATTCGCCTCATGTTTTGACATGTTGTGCATTCTGTGATGCTTTTCTGCTCACCATGGTTGTAAAGAGTGGTTATTTGAGTTACCATGGATTTCCTGTCAGCTCAAACCAGTCTGGCCTTTCTTCTCCAAGGCTTTTCCACCCGCAGATGAGTGTGACAATCCCAGGAGTTTCTGAAAATACTCAAACCAGCCCATCTGGCACAGTTAAAGTCACAGAGATCACATTTTTCCCCCATTATGATGTCTGAACATTAACTGAAGTTCTTGACCTGTACCTGCATGATTTTATGCATTGTTCTGCTGCCACATGATTGGCTATTTGGATCATTTGACTTTTCCTGCTTTCATTTTAAAAAAGGGACTATATCACGAACCATCCATCCCACCATTGTTCTGACCAGCAAACCATATTTATTTACATACTAATATTTCTGATTGAACTTTATGTCTCATCCGTTTATGCCTTGCTAACTGTGTTATCTCAGAGACACTGCAGCAGCTATGGCTGAATAACATGCTAATGCTTATTCATATAGGTATTTTAGGCATAAAAATGAAACTTGATTGGTCAGATGAAGGGCTAGAATCTTATAAAAATTCTGTCCAGTAGAGTAGAGTAACCTTGAACATCAGCCTGTAGTTGATGCTTCAACTTTCAGCTCTGTTATCTAAATGGACTTCATAGCTGCTCATTTGGCTCCAGAGTTAGCCCCTTCAGTGCCGAGATCACCTCGCAGTGATGTGTGTGCGTGTGTGTGTGCGTGTGTGTCTCTGTGTGTGTGAGTGTGTGTGAGTATGGAGGGTGCAGAGGGGACAGCGGGCAGACGTTGCTGTCAGTTCAGATCAGCAGATCTCCAGGTGAGCAGAGGGCCGGGAGAGAAGCGAGTATTCAGGCAACCCAGCTGCAGTGAGAACCTCCAGGACAAAAATCCAACCTCTGCCCCCTCTCTGTAAACGACTGTAGGCCGAATGACTCATGCTGCCTCACTGAAGGCGATGATGAACACAAAGCGAGGTGGGTTTTCTCTAAGCACTTCTGCAGATCAGAGAAGATTCTCCAATCTGTTTGACAGAGGCAGAGCTTAAAGGAATTGCTTGGCTCTAAATGGAGCTATGACAAGTTTAGTCATTTTAATCCAATTTTTTGTTCTTATCTTACATTTGTCTTCATGAAGATTTGAGACTCTTTTATGACATACTGTATACACCTGTTTATCTTACCTTTCAGGCAGTGATTTTACTGTTTCTACTTCATACAGGAGCAGAGAGTGAGACGGTAGTCTATTTGTATTAAAAACTGTTATACCACAATGCTGGCTGTAATTTAAATCACTGGTTTATAATAATGTGCTCTTTTTCATATGTTATCGTTTCTATAGTAACACCTTACAAAGGGACTTGTATTGCAGACACCTAAAAACATATGTAATTGTTGATATGGTGAAATTTTCTGTGAGGAGATTTAACAGATTTATTTAACATTTATGGAAGGAGTCTCCAGTGCAAGTGCTTTCAGTCTCCAGTGTCAGAAGTTTCCCGATATCTTCAGGACAGATGAGTTTACACTTTGTAGTTTCTCAGTAACATGACAAGTTGCATTTTTTCTGGCTTATTAACTTCAAGAGAGAGAGAGAGAAGAGAGACTGGTGAGAGAACAACTGTTTATAGCTGCTGTAACATAAGTGATGACAGGAACTAACTTGTAGCATTGGAAACTTGTTGTAGTACAAGAAGAATAAAACACTCTGGGGTGTGTTGAAGTCACCCCATCGTTGATAGTTTTCCTATAACAGCACATCCTGAAGTGTTATCCCTTGTGAAGCAACATTTGACTACAACTTAATTTACTCAAAGAGCACATGCTGGAGAAATGAATATAAGTATTAAAAAATACAGTGAAAATTTCTCAAATTGGTATAAACTGACTTGCAAGAAATGTATTTATTTGGGAGTCTCTGTTCTTCCACCCACTGAGTTTTGACTTAAGCCATTTTTCAAAGTTTTCTAAAATTTTCCTTAAAAAAATTTGAAAGCCCAATGCAGGTCCTCTTTAAACAACATGTTACCAAAAATCAGAAAACTAGCTATTGATATGGCTTTACAGCTTTATGGCTTTTTTTTTTTTTTTTTTTTTTTTAGCTATACAGCAGTTAAGTGACTTCATGAATCATTATTAGGGAAAATGAGTGGTCACATCAGTCAAGAGTCATCTGCTCTTTAGTTTTTAACTGAAACCTCAAGCCACCTTGTGACTAAATGATAAATGAAGTTGATTGTTACATGGGGAAACTGCACTGTCTCTCAACTATTGTGTGTGAATCATTTTCTTTATGGTTTAATTAACAGTAAATAACCCTTGTTATCTGCTCTACCATCTGTAACTTCCAGTGCAGAGTTATGTCATTCCAGCGATAACCAACTGACAAAACTTGAACAGTCCTTGACACAAATCAACCCATAAAAATGATATTTGGTCAATTTGGTCAATTGGCCCCATTGAGTCCCTATTAGTTTTACATCCAGTTCTCTTTTGTACACTGCAAAAAATATTTCAACGAGTAAGAACATCTTAAATATATACAAATGTATTTAATATTTCTCATTATGATATTATTATAAACCTAATATAAGATTATCCAGGCTGCTTGTAGAGATTTCTTTGAATTTCAAGCTTGAAATTGTCTTATTTTATTGCAAATGCTGGAAGTACGTAAAAGTGTCTGCCAAGTGGTTTAAAAATGAATAATTGCCGTATAAAATTTGTTAACATCAACATCTCAGAAGTAGTTTCAAGGATTTGCCATTCCTGTGATAAAAACCTCTGTGTCATAATTTCTCTAGTTATGGTAAATTTTAGGAAACACGGCCTGTCTTCTATGTAACGGTTGTGTAACCACAAATGACAAAACATTGTTCTGGATCTGATGCCAAGCAAGAGTGCAGTGACGTCCTTTATCATCTGTTGAAACTGCGCAGTAATTCTGTGCCTACGGTAACTGAGTGTTTGTTTGCTTGATTGGTTCCCTTCCTGTTGAGTTACGCGGTGTGTTTTAGACCGTTCCAGCTAACATTTGATTTTCGACAGGTTCAAGAAGGTCAAATTGTAACGTTCCAAAAAAAAAAATAAAAATCAAATTTAAGTCAAGTTTATTTTTAAATAAATCACTGCATGAGACGTATGTGCATGAAGTTCTGTACATTCAAGAGAGACACCTAGCCCAGACAGCTACAGTACTGTGCAAAAGTCTTAGGCACTTGAAAGCAAAGATGCCCTCAAAAATAATGAAACTAAACTTGTAAACTTAAAAATGTAAATTACATTATAAAAAAATATACTATAAACAGCAATTAGCAGTAATAAACTAAACATTGATAACAATAAACTAAACAAGGTCAATATTTGGCATGATAACCCTTTGCTTGTTAAAAATGAATCAGTAGTCTCAGGTACACTTTGTGCAGTTTTATAAGGAAATTGGCTGATATGTTTTTCTGAGTATTGTTAAAAATCTCCCACAGTTCTTCTGGAAACTTTGACTGTCTTTGGCTTTGACACTTACTTTGTTGTTTTTTTTTGCAGTAAAACCTAGCAGCCTTCATTATGCCCTTTGTCGAAAAAGTGTTCTGTTACATAATATGTTACTTTCTTTACTGACATATACAAATGTTTTTCTGTAAAATGTAATTTTTGTTAAAAATGATGTTCGTAAATGTAACGATTGCTCTTTACTGATGTAGTAATGGAGATTACATCAAATAAATGTCTAAGATAAAATTTCTATTTAAATAAAGTCTAAATGCTTAAGACTTTTGCACAGTATAGTATGCAAATAAATAAATATAGTACATATCATATTAGTGTTAGAACAAATATATAGGGTGTCTGAAAATTCAGAATCCAATGGGAATACATCGAGCAAATATGTTGATCCGAATATGTTGAATCAAATCCTCAAAACATGATACAGCGGCTGAGAAAATGCATAAAGCGTAAGGGTTAACATGTACAGCATATGTTGTAAATAATAAACAGAAAATTAAGTATATGTAATTTTATTCTCAGTGGTACCTAACTTTTCAGACACCCTATACATAGTAAAATTAGTTACATAATTAGTCATCAATTAAAAATTAAAAAGTTGACTATTTAAAAATGATGCTTTTAATGTACAGCTACTTTCCAAATACTGCAACAAGTTCTGCGAAACTTCATTTTTCTGCATTTAACAAACGTTAATCATCATAGTCCTCTTTTGCAACTCCATACATTTTAAACTCTTTTTAAAAAATTTGATTAGGTGTAGCATAACATTAATTAGCTATAGGTTATCAGTGTTAGGTCCTTACATGGATAGTAAGACAAATGTGTGTGTGTGTGTGTGTATATATGTATATATATGTATATCGATGATGTACAGAACCATTTCTACTGTAAGATATATTGCACAGATTTGGAGATGAAAAGGATTATAGAGTGAATAATGCTTGTACATCAAAAATATTTGTGAAACAAGCTGAGGAAAAGAAGAAAGTGTTTCCCTTTTCTGAATTCCCAGTTTTTTGGGTTAGTTTCAAGTATTTTCTGTGGTTTTTTTGACGTAGTTGAGCTGGAAATGTTGCTGAAACCTGTCAACCCTTGTTAATGATATTACCTTGAACGCAGTTGAACAAAGGTCAGTCTAAAACTGCTCAAAACGAGCTGCTAGTCTGTATGCTGGACGACTGGATGTTATCGACTCCCAACTACGGGGTTAGTAGCGTACAGCATCAGTCAACTGTGATAGGCTTTCCACTTCATTTTGTTTGAGGCGCTGTTGTTATTAATGTCGTCCTGCAACATCAAAATCTGTATGGTCACGAGCCACTGTTGCCTTCAATTTACCCTTTAAATATACATACCGGTTTATTTTCAATTTGTCCTGATCTACCTTGATCTGCCTCCGAGCTATTTAGCATTTTTAAGGTTTGATGTCTTGTTTAGTCACAAAATGTGCAGTCGCATTTTCTCCCCAAAAGTTGGATTCAAAGCGTAGACGTTCTGTAAACGCTTGGCAGAGATGTGTTTTTTCTAGCTGTATAAACGTCTGGTTGTTCAGTGGGTTTGTATGTATTTGTGACAGAAGCACATCCTAAAACAAGCCTGAACTGAACTGAACACGACTGACTGCTGCTTTCTAAAACACACACACACACACACACACATCAATCTGTCACACTCTGACTCTGCAACATAAACCTATCAACTGCCAATTAGTCGAGCTGGAGCCTGTACTTAACATACACGAGGAACAGGACGACTGATTTATGTGTGTCTTTCAATATGCACATGGGAATACACACACACATATGCACGCACACACACATGCACACGCACACACACACACACACACACACACACTATGATCCTTCTTTTATTCGACTTCTACTCTTCTACACACAAACACACACAAACGAACGCACACACACACACACACACACACTCTAGGATCCTTCTGTTATTCTACTTCTCTTCTACACACACATACGTACACACAAACACATGCACACACACAAACGCACACACACAAACGCACGCACACACACACACACGTGACATTTTTACTATTCAACTTTTCCATAAGCTTGTAGTCCGTTGTGCATATGTTTAAGTGTGTGTGTGCGTGTGTGTGTGTGTGTGTATGGAGCCTCCCTGCCTGCAGGCCTGTGTTGTGTGAGCTGTCACACACCTGCAGTCGAACAGCAGCTCCAGCCCTGAGGGGAGTCAGAGTGTGATCGAGGCGTTTTCTGGTTTATGATAATCGTCACGTCGGTCCCGGGAAATGAGACGCAAATGACCACATATCTTGGAATGGCTTGTTTTTCCTTTCCACCCCTCCAGTGTGTGTGTGTGTGTGTGTGTGTGTGTGTGTTCACTTTTCACTCTCCCATGCTGTAGATGTTTACACCACTCCTCCCTTTTTCTTTGTATTTGCAGTGTCTCTTTCTTTCACATAGATGACAACAAACATTTAGCATTAACACATTCTTAGTGGTGTGTATAATTTTAATAAAATAGCTTTAACAGTTCTAAAAACCTTTTTTGAGAGAAAGTTATGTTTAAAAAAAAAATTCAAAACTGCATCACTTCAGTAGCTTCATTTAAAAATACATCAGCTTATTAAGTAAGGAGTGGAGTTACTGTTACCACCATGAAATTAATTATTTTCCAATACCAGCATGTGCTGAAATGTTTTATTCCTCTTATACTATAGCAATTTGCCAACAAATTTTTATTTATTAAAGAACAATCACATCATACTTATTATCCATTTATAGTTACGTTTAATATTCTCTGTGAAACAACTTAGTTCCTGTTATCACTTACATCACCAGCCTCTCTTTTGAAGTTTATAAGGCGAAAATCACAGCTTGTCATGTTTCTGAGTAAAAGGTATAGCTTTACCAATGACTGTTATAAAGCGCTGACACTGGAGACTCCTTCCAACATATAACAATTACACTCATTATGCAGTGCCACCATACAAGTCACTGTGAATGAGCTGTTACTAGAGAAATGATAATGTATTAGAACAAGCGCATTAATATAAGCTGACACGTTTGTCAGAGCTGCTGTTATAGAAAATTAATCACGATACCACAGCGATGTTGAATGCTCAAATCTGCAGAAGGTGTTGATGAATTTTCTATAACAGCAGGTCTGACAGTAGTTCTGGCTCTAATTCAAAGCATGTGTTTATATTAATGCACTCGTTCTAATAAGTTATTGTTTCTATTTTACGTTTATGAAACTTACGGAAGGAGTCTCCAGTGTCAGTGCTTTTCAACAGCCAGAATATCTTCAGGACAGAGGAGTTTTTACACTTTCTGTTGGTGAGGAAATGACTGTTTATTGTTGCTGTAACATAAGTGATAACAGGAACTAACTTGTTTTATAGCTGTTTCACAACATTAAATGTTGTTCATTAAATAATTCAAGATTGTAATATTTGGTAAATTATTGTGGTATAAGAGGAAAAATCACTTCTGCACATGCTGTTATAGAAAAATAATCACCTTCAGGTTAGTCACACCACTCCATCATGTTTTATACTTATATGACTTATACAGAGGGCGGAGCTGATAAACTGGCTAGTGAGTGTAGATACAAGATAGATGTAGTGCTACCTACAAAACCCGCAACTCGTTCTAAATTTACAGCTACAGTCTCCAGATTTATGTGGTTAGGAAAAAATCTAATGATAATTCCACTGCTATTTCTAACTCTAATCCCAGTGCGGAGTACCAACTCAGCAGCTGCTGCTCGGGTTGCTGTGGAAGTGAGTGAGCCTCCTCTGGGAGCGAGTGTTTCATGCAAGAACAAATACAGCAACCTCAGCCTCACACAACATGCCTCTACTGCCATCCAACACAAAAAAGAAAGAGAGAGAGAGAGAGAGAGAGAGAGAGAGAGAGAGAGGGGGAGGGAGGGAGGGAGGGTGGAGAATTGCCACTTTTATTTTCAGGAAGGAAACACATCTGTGGAACAGTAACCAGTAACAGACGAAAAAGCGGAATCCGTGTCGGGAACTGTTAAAGATAGACACCCAGCGTTCCTCAAACACACACACACACACACACACACGCACACACACACACCCTTTTGTGCACTTCCCTACAGTTTCCAGCAGCACACTCTGTAATAAAGTGGTGTGTTAGTGAATAAATAAATGTTTACACACAAAAAGAAAGAGGCAGAAGGAATGAATGTGCATTCTGCATCTCCACAGCTGGGTTAAATTCACTGCAGGAGAGTGTGTTTACATCTCTGTGGACTTCTATGAATAACAAATGCAGTGAACAATACAAAACCCTTACAGAAATGCCCTCTAATGTGGCACACCTTGCCACATCATATGGTACTGTACTTGGCAGCAACTTTAAATAAAATTCTGAACCACATGATACATCATGGCAACTGTATGACCTTACTGTGATATACTGTGGTATTTTATGACTTTCATATTTAATAATACAGTATATGACACTGTTGTGGTTTTCCTGTGGTCTTTTATAGTAACTCATATTACTTTTATTTCAACTTACTAGAGCAGTTTTAATATGCTGTATTATGGTAATTGCATTTATTACATATTTAACTATCATACAGCCATGATAACTATGGTTAGTATTTGTGACACAATGTTATTACCACAGTGCTCTCTTCTGATTGTCAGAAGGTGTTGATTAATTTTCTATAACAGCAGCTTGGACATTCAGTTCCGGCTGCAAGGGTTATATTAATGCACATTAATGCATATTAATGCAATTAATGAATTAATTCATTTCTATGGGAACAACTTGCACAGGGACTTATAAACAGATTGAAAAACAGATATAATCATTGTTATGGTGAACTTTTCTTTAAAGAGATGTTTACTTAGTGTTTATGGAAGGAGTCTCCAGTCTCAGCACTTTGTATCAGTCAGAGGTAAAGGTGCAGGAAAGTATGCAGCTTTTTTGTCTTATTAACTTCAGTAGAGAAAAAAAGAGAGGCTGGTGAGGGAACGACTGTCTATAGCTTCTATAACATAAGTGAGAACAGCAACTAATTTGTGTTGTGGACGCTCCACAACTTTAAATGGATAAAAAGTATGACATCATTCTTTAAATACTAAAATATATTGTTAGTGTTGGCAAATTGCTGTGGTGTAAGAGGAATAAAACACTTTGGGATGTATTGTTACAGGAAAACAATAAACTTAACAGTAACTTGACTGTATCACACCAGCCTGTTGTTTATCCCCCAAGTGTTTCATTCCTTAAGTACTATTCTGTAGTCAAGACCACCATTGTCAAGTCCAAGCCCAGGACTAGAACGAGTCAAGAACGAGTGTTAAGGAGGTTGAGGCTATGTCAAGATCATGTCAGGATTGAGACTGAAAGCTATCAAATCATATTTAAAGCCAAGATTTTACTTCAGCTAGTTGGCTTCAGCTAGTTGGCTTCATTCATGCATTGTGCCAATGATTAGTCTGTTTTCTTTGTGCATATGAAAAGCATTATTTTTTACAAACTCTCAAACAAAAGTCTTAAAAGTCCACGTCAATACAAAAAGCGTCTCGAGACTGGATTCAAGCCCTACAGCCTTATGTTTGACTGTGTAGTTTTAAGGTAACTCTTTATTAAATACCTTTAAAATACCTTTACCTTTAAATATTTATCTATCGCTACCACATTTTTCCTATGGCTTCTTAATAACTGTCGTTATTAATTATGATATTTATCTATGACACTACAATGATTTGACTGTGTTAATTTATACTATTGTTATACTCTTGAACATGACATTACTATTACTTTACTGTTTTACTTACGTTAACTGTGATGTTACACTTTATACACTACTATAGGCTACAAAAATGCCATCTTAGCAAGTGAAAATATCTTGAATATAGTCAAATTTATCTAATATTTCCTATTATAAGGTTACAATAAACCAAATATATGATTATTAAACCTATTTCTAGACATTTTTTCCTCATTTCAAGCCTGAGACTTTCTTTCTATTGGCAAATCATTTTGCTTATTTCTTAAATAAATGCTAAAAATGAGCAAAATGATCTGCCAATGGAACAAGAGTATTTCAAGAGTGAAATTAATAAATAAAAATAGCTAAAATTAGGCTTAATAAGTACTCTTATAAAAGGAAATATTAGCTAGATTGGACAATATGTTCAAGATATTTCCACTTACTATGATGTCATTTTTTGCAGAGTATCACTGAAAGACATTGGGTTGATGTTTGTTGATGTCAGTTGTTCAGTTATGATGTGGTGTTACTTGTTTCAGGACTGAAATACAAAAAAATGAAGAAAGTTTTATGAAACGATTGTGGGTACATTAGTGTGACTTATGCAACTTCAATATGGAGCACATTAGAAATGGCTGAAGCTTAAGTGATACATTTAAAAACATCATACATTAAATAGCAAAACTTCTGCAAATCCACAAATATTTCCTCCAACGTTTAGTCAGTTTCACTTCTGTATATTTGAATGTAGTAGTAGTAGTAGTAAATGTACAATGGGTATACCAGTGTAACCAGGGTGTGAGTGATTCCCTGCTTAATGTTATCATTTTTTTCAACACTGAATCTAAGAAACCATTCATAATTTAGTTTGCAACAATATCTCATTTCTTTTCTGAAAATCAATGTGTTTTGCTCTTAAATGAGTAACAGGGTTGAAAGTAACACAGTTGAGGTTTTAAGCATAGAATCAGCAAATACACAAAGAGTGGTTTGCAAACCATAGTTTCCTTTTGCACTAAAAAATTCCCTATGTGCTTGTATGTTTCATAATAAACAACATCAAAAAAGTTTTCATGGTCTGCATCTGAATCTCTCAGTTTTTGTTGTTGGTGTTGTTACTGCTACACTTACATCATCTAACACAATTAGACTCTTAAATGGCTCTTATCTGATGCCCTGCAGTTACAGTCTAGTCGCTCTTTATGGCCACGACGCTGATAACAACTCCATAATCAGTGCTTAGAAAGAGAAAGAAACAGAAAGAGAGAGAGATTCATGATGAGAGCTGGACTGAAAATAACTTTAATCTAGCGTAAAGCCCGACAGCAGAGCAGCCGATAAGATAAACACACCCTGCCAGACAATGTTGGTGTTGTACCGTAAATCACCCGGACCAGACAGGTGTAGTTATGGCTGGATGTCTCATATGCTGTCTGGAGTGGACTGGTCTAGTCAGTGTCAGAGCAACTTTCAGTAAAAAAAACAAAAACAACAACAAACAAACACACATTGACATACAGACATAGAGACAGTAGTGTTTAACACAGAGTGTAAAACAGGGATTATTAATTAGATTTGACATGAGGCCAAATTCTCTGCTTCCTCCTCCACACACAGTTCTGTATATCACACAAACTACATGTGGGAATATTTTTCACATGGAGTGCATTTGCTTTTATTTTCACAAGTCAGTTCACATTTTTCATTTTCCAGATGCGATTTTCTCACATGAATCATTCTTTCTCACGTGTGCAATTTCACGGTTTAACACGTTCAAATGCACCTTTATTTTCACATGATCACATATGACAAACACGATCACGTGAAATACAGACAACATCAGGCAGACACAGGGCGGGGTGAAAAAATTAAAAAGGCCACCACCTACACGCAGTGTGAGCCCATCTTAACATGTGGTTTTTCTACTATAGAGGCACCCATGCGGACACATTTTCTCACACGTAGGAGCACCTATAGAGCATTTAATCATATTTTCTCACACGTAGGAGCACCTATAGAGCATTTAATCATATTTTCTCACACGTAGGAGCGCCTAGAGGGCATTTAATCATGTTTTCACACACTTAGGAGCACCTAGAGGACATTTAAACAATTTTTCTCACACATAGGGCATCCTAGTGGGCATTTCCTGATTTTTTCACATATAGGGGCATCCTAGAAAGCACTTCATGATGTTTTCTCACACTTAGGAACACTTAGCAGGCACTTCATAATGTTTTCTCACACTCAGGAGCACCTACCAGGCACTTCATGATGTTTTCTCATATGTAGGAGCACCTAGTGGGCATTTAATCATGTTTTCTCACACATGGGGCATCCTAGTGGGCTTTTCCTGATTTTTTTCACATACAGGGGCATCATAGAAGGCACTTCATGATGTTTTCTCACACTTAGGAGCACCTAGCAGGCACTTCATGATGTTTTCTCATATGTAGGAGCACCTAGAGGACTTTTAATCATGTTTTCTCACATGTTAGGGGCATCCTACAAGGCACTTCCTGATGTTTTCTCACAAGTAGGAGCACCTAGAGGGCACTTCCTGATGTTTTCTCACACTTGGGGCATCCTAGTGGGCATTCCCTGATTTTTCACATATAGACCATCCTAGAGGGCACTTCATGATGTTTTCTCACACTTAGGGGCATCCTAGAGGGCACTTACTCACAAATAAGGGCACCCTAGAGGGTACTGCATCAAATAAGGGCACTCTAGATGGTACTACATCACTTATTCTACATTGAAAGGGCAACCTAGAGGGCACTTTATCATGAATTCCTGCATGTAGGGGAGCCTATAGAGCACTGCACCACATATTTTCCACTGAAAGGGGAGCCATTAGGGAACTTTATCACATTTTGGCCACTAATATAAGGACACACTAGATTAGCTACAGTGGGTGCACCCTAGAGGGCACTTTCACTGCATCTTTTTCAACCATGGGGGCATTGGGGGCAGTCTCGTGTTGGCCAGTGGTGAAATGAATGTCATTTTATTATAAGGGCTATTCAGTCTGAGATTAGTCTACTGCATTACATTGATTGAAATCTTTTTCAGAATTTATTTTAAAAGGTAGTAGGCCTATTAGACTTACAGTGCTTGCTCTCTACATTAAAAAGTAACTGGTCTTATAAGTTCAATTTATTTCAAATCCATCTCCATGTTAGATCTTGATGTTAGAGATCTCAAACAGAAAAAAATCACAGGAAGAAAATAAAGACCTAACAGCGAGGTCCTTATCTTTGTGTGTGTGTGTGTATATGTGTGTGTGTGTGTGTGTGTGTGTGTGTGAGCATGTGTGTGTTTGCGTATGTGTGTGTGTGTGTGAACGCATTCAGACCACAATAGGTAAGCAATGAATGACTGTCTGTGTGCGTGTGTGTGTGTGCGTGTGTGTGTGTGTGTACGACACTCAATGGTAACCCCTAATTAGAGAGAAAATATGTGCACTATTTTCTGGGTGGACTGATGTGTCTGTCAAAAGACAAAAGCCCATTTCAGGACAACAATCTCAGACATCCAGCCTACACACACACACACACACACACACACACACACACACACACACCGTCTACCTTACAAGGTGATTGTAAGGTAAAACTATTATGTGTATTTCTGCCTTCTTTGCTGAAAATGTCCCTAATAACCTCATCATATGATTGAAGAGAGAGAGAGAGCTCACATTTAAACAATTTGTGTGTGTGTGTGAGAGAGTGAGAAATCCACAATCACATGGAAGTGTCTTTAGAGTCCTTCCCTACTCCCTGATTGCAAAACCCTCCTGACCATGTCCTGACGTTGCTGTTCCCTCCTGCTCTGCCGATCAGAACTACACCCAACATTTGAAATCCTGCTTGTGGTTTGAGAGTTGTTTCAGTGCCACCCATGCGGCCATAAAGGAGAAGAGAGACACTGAACAAAGAGGAACTGTGCACACCGAGAGTTTCTGAGGTTTCCTGTATCTAAGGAATGCAAGGACACTGATGGCACTTCAGTGAGCTGTTCCTAGATCATCTAGATCTGATCCAATTTTATTCGTATACCTACAAACATTTAGACAGGGCATGTGGATAGGTAAATTGTATCTAGATTATAGGTCAGTCTGAAGCCTAATCTTATCCAGGATCAGTTTTATTTGAATACATACAAACATTTAGACAGGACATGTGGTTGGGTAAGCTGTTTCTAGATCAGAGGTCAACACTCTGAAGGCTAATCTGATCTAGCATCTGTTTTTATTTAGTGTGAGAGTGTGCATTTGAATGAGATGGATCAGTTGGTACAGAGTTGGATGAATTGTTCCCAGAACAACACTCTGAAGCTTAATTAGATTGAGGATCAGTTATATTCTGATATTTATAAGGACTTGGACTTGTCCGGGTGGTTGAGTTTGCACTTGGGTGAGCTGTTCCTAGATCAGCATCTATTATTATAATACGTATAATAACTTGGACAGGGCACGGAGTTGGATGAGCTGTTTCCAGACTATAATAATTATAAGGCCGGATGTGGTCACACATGAGCAGTCTGGTGTTTGATCTAGTCTGATCTAAGAATAGTTATATTTTGATTATAATTTCTAATTCTAATTATGAAAACTTAGAGAGAGCATGTGAGGCTGAGAGAACTGTTCCTAGATCAGCTTCATACACACGCTCTGTTTCAGTTATGATGACACAAATATGATAATAGGGTAGTGAGATTGTATCAGACAAAGTGTCTCAGTCACTCTAATCATCACTGAGTATTTATGTCTGTCTATGAATGGCACCCAGAACTAAGGATGAGGGTTTCATGCTCATTTAATAACAGAAGAGCAATGAAGACCTCCTTCCTGATTTATGAATTTAATCATATTTAAACCTGACGTTGACTGGACTGAGGGAAAACAAATGTCCTCATTTCACACACAGCGCACCAGAATGTCCTGCATTTCAGCTCCACAGCACCCCCTAGAACTCACAGCGTGGCATTACAGCAGCGTCACTTCTCAACGTCTATCCCAACCTTTCTCCTAAATGCAACAATATTCTGTTTATGAGTGCCAAAAGTGAATTCGGGTTTCTGGCATTTGCTCTCATGGTTCCCCATTTCACTGTGTGTTGTAAAGATGACAGTCAGATCTAAACATCAAACACTCATCCCAGGCTGTTCACTTTGACTCATCATTTCATAGCTGTCCATTCATTTCTGGTTATAGCATTGCAATACATTCAAGCAAATTTACTGACTGTTGCGTGTTGTTATTGCATCTTTATTGCACATAGAAGATATGTGTGCTGATATCAATGCTTGCTTGTATGTGTGTGTGTGTGTGTGTGTGTATGTGTGTGTGTATTTGTGTGTTTAGAAGTGGGATGGGTGGTGGTGGTTATGTTTTTATATCTTGTTGGGGACCAAATGACCCCATAAATATCTGACAGTTTTGAATTTGTGGAGACATTTGGCAGGTCCCAACTAGGAGAATTGCATTTTTTAAAATTTCCTTTTCTTTTTCATTTTTGCAAAAACTGCAGCTTTTATTAAAAAAAAATTAAAGAGCCAAATGGTTACTGAGGTTAAAGTTGTGGTTAGATTTAGGTTAAACATAGTATTAATTAGCTTCATTAATAATTATGTCAATAGTCCGCACAAGGATAGTACGACAAACGTATTTGTGTGTGTGTGTGTGTGTGTGAATCGGTGACAACTGATGAATATTAAATATCTGAAAATCATACTGTGAAAATCATAAAGTGCCCGTCGTTGTCCTTTGAACCAAATGAGTAAAGTTCCAAGAAATTAGTGTGTTGACTTGTTCCCCCCTTTTATAAAAAATTCACACACACACACACACAGAGCTCTGTGGTTTGTGGTCTTCTGTATATATGCCTACATTGACCTTCTGTGGAAATGGGAGCTCAGTTCAAGAGGGTTTGAACGTCCAATAAAAACTAAGAATACACTCGCTTATAGGAAGAAAACACAGTTCTGAAGAAAAACATTCCTGCTTTATCACACCGTGAGACACTTTCTCTCTCTATCTCTCTCTCTCTTTCTCTCTCTGTTTTGCTCAGAACATTTTAGCCACTGCTGTGAGAAACATCAAACCTAAACTGAACATTTAGTACTGATATTTGGCTTTTGACTTGTAATGAGAGGAAATGGTACATGAATCAGCCTTTGTGGGCTATGGTGGAGACTTCAAATTTACTTTAAAAACTCCTTTGGATGTTCTGATGCAAAAGACTGACTTAAAGTAATGCTTCTTTCCTTCCTCCCAAACATTTGCTTTTCCAAAGCTCATGTGTGCTGAAAAATCACTCACAGTTGTATAATACGTTGTGACATTGTAATTTCCATTAGTAAATTTTGTTGGGCTGCAAAAAAAGAGAGACTTCTTTTAGCAAAGCTAGCTAATGTTCTCAAAGAAAAACTGAAAGGTTTGAAAGCTAGCTAACATAGCTAATAGTTCTTCAAACAATGTGAGATAATGTTAGCTAATGTTTGCAGAGAAAATAGACTAGCTAAACTAGCTAACATAGCAAATGATTCTTTGCGCAGTGCTACGCAATACAAGCAAGCATGCTAATATTTACATAGAAAGTTGATTTAGAGTAAGGAGAGCTCTTGGATGACTGATGTATTTTTCTACATCTACAATGGAAGCAAAGAATCCTAAATATACTGTAACCTTGTAAATTACACACATAAGTTCAGTCTGGCTAAAACACTGGCTTCCCCCAGTATGACTGAGTCACCATAAATGAATATTATCAATAAATAGCCTAATCTAGCCAACAAACATGTTTGCAAAAAAACTGCAAGTTAGCAAACTAGCAAGTGAAGGTTTACAGGGAAAATTTTGCAGAGGGGAAAAAAGTAAGAAAGTATTTATTCTTCGAACAATGCTAAGCTCAATTCAATTCAGTTTTATTTGTATAGGACTTTTAACAATGCAGCTTTACAGAAACATATAAATTCACGATATAAATTTTTAATTTATAAATGTATCCCTTATGAGCACACCAGAGGCGACGGTGGCAAGGAAAACTCCCTGAGACGATATGAGGAAGAAACCTTGAGAGGAACCAGACTCAAAAGGGAACCCATCCACATCTGGGTGACAATGAATAGTGCAATTATAAATAATTCCTTTCTATAACTGTGTACTACATGGACAGATAGTGCAATTGTGTAACCAGGAAATTCATTATAATTTTCACATGAAGTCTGTTTTGCTGAAGTTATTAACTGTTCATTGATGAAGCTGCTAAACTAATGTATGTATGCCAAGCATAACATTGACAGAAGTGCTTTTCCAGAGCTTTACTGAATAGCCGTCTCTCCAGTGGGGCAAAATCACCTTAAACTCATACTATTTTAGTCCATAATATACTGTGACCATGTAATTTACATTACATTACATAGAGATGACTCTTTTCAAGGGTCCCTGAAGAACTAGTGGTTAGGCCACAGCACTCTCACTGCTGCTGCCTGGGTTCGATTCCCAGCCAGGGACCCAACCCCAGCATGCAACAATGTGCTCTCAGTGCAGGCCCCAAGCCCAGATAAAATTGAGGATGGTTGCGTCAGGAAGGGCATCTGGTGTGAAAACTGTGCTAAATCAAATATGCGGACCAGTGATCTGCTGTAGCACCCCCTAATGGGAGCAGCTGAAAGAGGAGCAGCAGCAACAGCAACAACAACAAAAACAGAGATGACTCTTTTCCAATAAGACTGAGTCATCAGCCTTGACTAACCAAACTGACTCATTAGTCTTGACTAACTTGTTAAAGGCAGCGAGCTAGCATAGCTACTCAATGTTTGCAGAGAAAATTGGCAAATTAGCAAGATAGCTGGATTAGCCAATGAGTCTCTGAGTAATGCAAGGCAGTACGGGTCAATAAGCTAAAGTTAACAGAGGGGACATTGTGCTATAAAGCTCTTTTTCAGCCAAACAAGTACACTGATTCCAACACTCCATTGGCAAAAAAAAAACTCTTATCATTTAAGTGAGTTAATCACGTAACAACTCCTTACTTGCTGAAACGAACTTAGAAAATAAACAGACTAGCTAACATAGCTAGTCGCAGCCAAACTGCAGCCAGTCTGCAATGAAACCTTGTTTAAAAAAAAAAAAGAGATATTGTTGTAGACGGGTTCCCACATTTTTTGGAAAGGTTAAATGCATTTGTTCTTAAATTTATTGTTGAAAATGATTTTAAAAAGACTTACAAGGACCATGGACTCAACCAGTCATCTAGGTCTCTTGTTTGTACATCTATGGTTTCACCTCCTACACATTCAAAAGCATTTTGATTGCACAGCTGATGAGGAGGTTTTTTGTCCAAAACACCCTCTTTCTCTGGAAACTCTAGATTGTACTAAACTGCAATTTTTCCAGCCACTTTATGCATACACGAAACAGAGAGTGTGTACGTGTGTGTTTGTGTGTGTACGTGTGTGCATGTGTGCGCGTGTGCGTGTGTGTATACCTCCTTTAGTGTAAAGCCCTCAGCAGAGGCCCCACAGACTGCTGTATTACCCCACCTGACACCAATCTTCAAATCTTTATCTTTCTTTATCTTTTCTGTCTGTCCAACAGTGTGAGAATGAGATTCTGTGTAGGTGGACTCTTCCAGTATCTGACAGCACATTTCACTGACTTACTGCTCTGACCGTCGATGCAGATCGACCTCAGTGATGTTTATGCGTAGCTATAAAAGGAGCTTTCTAGGTATTGTTATTGTTACTGGTTCTCATGACTCTGTCTAGACACATATGTAAAAGTTTGCAGTCTTTACTCATCTTCATACTGGCATTTAATTTTGCATAGCCAAGATTATAAGACTATTCATATCACAATAGAGTTGAATTCTCGATTCTGATTGGTCAGAAGGTGTCGACTAATTTTCTATAACAGCATCTCTGACAGTAGTGTAGCTGCAAATCACAGGTTTCAATGCACTCGTTCTAATACGTTATCGTCTCTATGGTAACAGCTCATGTGTTGTTATTTAACAAAGAAAAAAAACTTGTAATTATTGATGCGAGGAAGTTTCCTTTCAGGAGATGTTTATTTAACTTTTATGGAAGGAGTTTCCAGTGTCAGCGCTTTGTAGTCAGTAAGTTTTCCACTACGGGAAAGCCTTCAGGACAAACCTGTGCTTTGCAGGTTACTGGTAACGTGACAAGCTGCTTTTGTTGTCCTATGAACTTCTAGAAAGAGATTTAAAAAAAAAAAAACACACTGCTCAGAGAACGGCTGTTTATAGCTGCTTTAAAGTACAAGATAACAGGAACTAGGGGGCACGGTGGCTTAGTGGGTTAGCACATTTGCCTCACACCTCTGGGGTTGGGGGTCTGATTCCCGCCTCTGCCCTGTGTGTGTGTGGAGTTTGCATATTCTCCCCGTGCTTTGGGGGTTTCCTCCAGGTACTCGGGTTTCCTCAACCATGTGTTGTAGGCTGACTGGCATTTCCAAATTGTCCGTAGTGTGTGTGATTGTGCCCTGCGATGGGTTTGTCCCCCGCCTTGTGCCCCAAGTCCCCTGGGACAGGCTCCCGGCTCCCCTGCAACCCTGTGTAGAATAAGCGGTACAGAAAACGGATGGATAACAGGAACTAACTTTAAATGGATAAAAGGTACAATGTGTCATTCTTTAATAAATGAAAAATTGTTATGGATGTGGAAAAAGAGGAATGAAGGTGGTATTACAGTAAAACAATCAAACTCGAAGTGGTAACAGTAACTCGTCTTCATGTCGGGCCACATCACACCACCCTGTCATTGATCATTTTCCTATAACACAGTGACACCAAGTGTTTTATTCCTAACATAATGTTCAGTTCTTACTCTCATCTCTTTCACACTGGAGTGTCCAGAGGAACCATTTCACTTTAGGATACGTGTGTGTGATTACACTATACTGTATAAACAGAATACATATGGTACTACTGTAGCACTTACACCAACATTTAGCCCGTGTGTGTTGTGCTCGGTGTTTAGCTGTGCAACTCTTCACAGCCGAGATCCTCCTCATGCAGAGCAGGAGAACACTGAGGACCAGGCCCAGGACTCTGAGTGGGACAGAAGAGTCACATTGTGATGATGAGATGCTGGTGTTGCTTTGTCTCCTCCTGCTGGTGACTTATGGGAAGTGCTACCATCAGAGTAAGCTTAAAGAATTAGAGGTTACTTGTTTGTTTGTTTAGTTAGTTAGTTTTTTGGGGGAGAAAATGAGAAACAAATGGTCCACCTTATTCTCAGTTCTCTTCAAAAATAAATGTTCCTTATTATTTCAGTGACAATTTGTGTCAGTTTTATGTCTTGACGTTTACCTTGATGATGACGACGACGATGATGATGATGATGATGTCTCTCTTGGAGATGCAGTTAAAACTGTTTTCTAACATCCTGTAGTTGTAGAGCACCTTCTTGATGCTTGTGACTCAGCTTTTAGGTTCACGACTTTCTTCTCAAAGTATGACGAGACTTGTAGCTTCTTAACTGTAAATCCATTCTTCATCATTTGTCTCCAGTTCTCTGCTGCGAAATCACTAAACTTTCTTACTCATAAACAGTCAAATGTTTTTGATGGAGCTTAAATGTAGTCAGACCTGAGAACTTACAGGATTAAACACCCCTGCATTACACTGCACTGTTTTAAATATTTCATCATAAGCTTCGTTGTGAGCAACTGTAAATGTCTTCTTCTTCTTCTTCTTCTTCTTCTTTCGTTCTTTCTTTCTTTCTTTCTTTTGCTTTGCTCCTCGACACTACTGAAAATAAGTCCAGTTTGAACAGCCTACATGAAATAAAAATGAAGGCTACTTGTAGTACAAATGGTAGAAAATTGTTTTTTTTTTTTGTTTAATCCACCAGTACATGAATGTTTACCTGCTATACTTCACATTTAACTTATTAGTTCCCATTTTAAACAGAAATACACACACTGGAGAGAAAAAAACATTATCAAGTGAAAATATCTTAAATATTTATCTAATCTTCTCATTATAAGATCATGATAAAACAAATGTAAGAGTATTAGTCTGATTCCTAGACAATAATGTTGATGATATTACAGGAAATTCCAACAAAAATAATTAAGCAATTAAGGCCTAGTTTCCAACTGACAAATGAATGAAATAAAAATGCTAAAATATGAATCTGACTGATTTATTATTGATTTATTGGTTTAATATTTTATACATTTCCATATTTTGTCTGATTCCTAAATTCCTAAAATTCCTAATTTTGTCTAAAATTGAAATTACCATAGAGCATGAGAATTGTCTAAATCTGCCCCCTTGTGGTTATAATAAAAATATTAAAGCTTAAAAAGGTAAAATTCCTAAAATAAACAGAAGTGTTTGTGTGTAGGCTACTTACAAAAACATCTGGAAATATCTGACAGCCTAAAACAGACTATTAGATAGAAAATCTTTGTTTCATTTCTAAAGTCTGCTATTAATAAAGAGTTTCTACTAATTAGCTAAATCCTCTCATTACTAAAGTGTTTATTTCCACAATCCAGCAGACAGAGTGCAGATGGTGTGAATGAATAAGATGCAGCTGTTGTGCTTGCAGTATCAGTGGTGTAAGGGAAGAGGTGCAACTCTTTTAACTTTATAAAAGATGATGTGCAGACTCTTTCTCCTGGGAAAGGAAGTAAAGGAAGGGAGACACGCGTGGCAGTGATGTCAGGGGTATTTAGGAGCCTTGTCACCTTTGATGTGTTTAGTGCAGGTGTGCGGGATGGAGTGCGGGATGGAGTGCGGGATGGAGTGCTGTGGGAACTCGTGTGTGTTTACAGGACACATCAGCACTCCTATAAACATGTAACAGATTTACAGGTTTATTACAGGAAGGTCACAGCTTTCCCATCATCAGCTCGTTTCAGGGAGAAATGATATAGACCTGTGTGAGCACTGTAAATAATATAACAAAAATAAGATAAAAAATAAATAAAGATGTTTCATTTAATATACATGTGTGTGCAGTGTATTTTTTTATTTCAAAGTTGCCATTTTTTCTCTTTCTTCAACCGTGTTTGTGTTTTTATGTAGCTTATTATTTATTACTTTTTTGTATTTATGTTTAACAAAGTCAATAATTAAAGCCACGTCATTGTCTGACCTTGTGTGTGTGTGTGTGTGTGTGTGTGTGTGTGTGTGTGTGTGTGTGGATAGATAGATAGATAGATAGATAGATAGATAGATAGATAGATAGATAGATAGATCTTTTTTAGGCTTTGAGCAAGAGAACCTTACTGAGACTAGTGAGACAGAAATCCTGCATTTCGACTAATAAACACTGACAGCAGAGCTTTATACAAGGAATTAACAGAAAATAAATAGACTACAGTTGAATAATTCAGTAAGAATAAAGCCCTGATCGCATGAAATTAAATAAACTCTCGAATCTCGAATAATATTTAAAAATACTATTAATGTGCATTGTTATCTTTTATGCATTATTATTATTATTATTATTATTATTATTATTATTATTGTCGTCGTTGTTGTTGTTGTTTAAAAGAACAATCTATGAAATAAAAATAAATGTGAAAATGAAATTAAAACAAATATGAATATAAAATAAAATAAAAATAAAATATACGCCATATAAACAAAATAAAAAATAAAAACATCTAGTAAAATAAACAATCTATAATAAAATTAAAATACAGTCACAGAAATGTTTTTTTAAATCTTGGTTTTTAATGAAAACAATCAACATTCTGTCCAAATAAATCATTCATATTTTATTTATTTTATTTTATTTTATTTATTTCCTTTGTTTTTACCTGATGAAGAGATTGACATGGAAGCATCAGAAGACCCGAGGACAGAGTGATCAGGTTTTATTTTCAGTTCCCACGGCTCTCTGAGCTCCTCACCGCCTTATCACCACCTCTCAAACTCACCTGCTGTAAAACACAAAGCTGGGGTGTGTTAACTTTCCCTCGCTTTACACTCCTGAGATGATGCGAGTTACTGCACCAATTATGGCACTTAAAAGGACCAGAAGCTACCTGAGCACGTTTATAAGCGCGAGGTGCGGGCTTCACTTCACGCAGACAGCAGGGTGACCATACACAACCTTGAACCGCAAATTCTCTTCACCTGCAGACACCTGGGAATTTTATTTTTTCCTTGAAATTTTTATACACAGTGTTTTTTTTTTCTTTTTTTTCCTCCTCGTGTTATTTTGTAATCTTCTCCTCAGCAAGATGCGCGCTCTTGGTTTGGCCACGTTCGTGGCTCTGGCTGCTTGTCTGTGCGCGCTCCCGCGGCACTTCAGCCAGGACCTTTCCAAGCGCGCGCCGGCTTCAGATCTCGAGCTCTCCGGTAACGGAGCAGACGAACCGGTCAGGGGATCAGTAAGAGTGGTTAAAGTGAGTCCGCACTTCCTGCGACATTCCCCTGGTCTGCTCGGGAAACCCGCACTAAAGCGGGGCCCGTTTCCAGCCTTCTTGGCGCTGGGTCGCCCCGGGCCTTCTGCGCACGCGCGCGCACCCGCAGCATCACTGCCGCACCTGAGCTCGAGCTACACCGGCGCCGACGCCAGGAAGAGACAAGGCCTGGAGATGTGGCAGAGGGTGATGCAAAAAAGCGAGCAGAGCAAAGAGGTCCTGTCACTGCCATTGAACTCCAGAGATGCGGGAACGCAGAGCTGTGCGGCGCTGCCTTTCACGCAGGTACACCCTCCTCATCATTCCTTCTAATGATCATCACTGACTCATGTTAACATTAATCCTCACACTGTAATTCTCTTATACCCTGCACTATATTAACAACACATTATTTTAGTGCTAAAGCATGACACACTATTTTTTTTTTTTAAATCAAATCATCCGGAGAAGCCCTGTGATTGGTCAGCACACAACACGATGAAACATCTGATTGGTCAGAGAGCTCATTTGCATATTTTGGGATTTCAGTATTTGCAAAAGCCGATACTTTCTTATTGCCATGTATGCTTAACACCCTATAGGCTTCTTTATTTATATTTATTTAAGATCTACAGGTTCTATGCAGAACCCTACAACACAGAGAAACCTAATTAAAAAAAAACTGAGCAAGTGTGAACACACTGTAGATCTCTCTGTAAATGTGTTTTATTTAATCGAAGTCAGAGCTACTGATTATTCGGTGATCCCTTGCAGAATAGTCACATGATCTTCCCGTGTGTGTTTTTTTTAGACACATCACATGTTGATCCACATGTAGCACGTGCTTTTATTCACATATCTGTTTTTTCCCCCCATAAGTAATTTATCGGATTTTTTTTAAAAAATCACATGATTAATTTATTTTCACATATGATCCGGTTTTGTTCACATGATGTCACGTGATTACTTGTGTTCACATGTGACATTTCAGGGCATAACTTGTGGAAATGTAGGCCTGCCTTCACATGTTTATCACGTGTGAAATGTATTTCATTTTTCTCTAAGGGATAGTCAAGAGCCATTTATTTTATTTTATTTTTTATGATTGTATTTATTAGGCTAACTTCTTCTTCTTCTTCTTCTTATGGTAATAATCTAAACGTTTGTGTGTCCACAGCGGATAACCGAGGAGGGCTGTGAGCCTATAACCGTCCACAATAAGCTGTGTTTCGGTCAGTGCAGCTCCATGTTCGTGCCCCCTAACGGAGGATCCAGCATGCACCGCGGCGGCCCGTCTTGCTCACGCTGCGGCCCGTCCAGAGCGCGCACCGTGCACGTGCCCATGCGCTGCGGCTCGCAGGTCCGAGAAAAGCGCGTGATGCTGGTGGAGGAGTGCAAGTGCGAAACCGGGAGAGAGGAAGAGAAATCCGATAACATGGCCATGCATTTATAACCCGCACTGCCAAAGTGTGTGTGTGTGTGTGTGAGATGACAAGAGCGCTTATTCGCAGAATTCTACCTGAGAACCACATCAGGTTCTTTAATCAGTTTTGTTAGTTTGATTTTCCAAACTGAAACTTTATCCAGACAACCGTTTGATTATTCCAGCGGAATATGTTGTCAGTGTATTGGACATGTCATTACATGCTTTTACCGAGTGATGTCGCTGTTGCACGACGATTCTGTAGCTGACACAATAACTGGTTTTAAGTTATAAAGCAAAATAGTTTTCTTTACACTGAAGTCTGTCGTGTTGTTCTTCAATGTGTAAGTTTTTCTTGGACATATTTTTAATAAGTTGGACCTTTTTAAGGGTCCCTGGCTACAAACATATTGTTTATTTATTTATTTATTTATTTACAGATGTCAGTAATACTAAGGGTCTTCATAATTATGACTGAAACTGAATCCTTATAACATACCAAAATATATTAATATATTAAGAAAAATATATTAAGATACTAAAATTGTAAGGTTCTATCTGACTATTTATTATTATTATTATTATTATTATTATTATTTATTTAGTTTTTAATTATTGAGATTTAAATCTTTTTTAACCTTACATGATTCAGACAAACACCGAGTAAAATTTCACCAGCTTAGGATTTGTAGCTACATCACTTCATGCTATAATAAATACATTTTAGAAATTAAGGACATATCCTAACAAATTTCCTACAGACTTTCCTGCAAGCTTAAATCTAGCATCACTGCTGTTATTAGGATGAATAGAGTAGTAGAGAGTTTTACTGTCATCCAAGCCAAGTATACAGTAAAATTGGTGCATATATTAGTGCAATACAAGATAATCACTTAATTTAATTGCTTAATTATATAATTCATAATACATCATCCAGCAATATAAAGTAAGCCTGATACATTTGTTGTGGGGAAAAAACAACAACAACAACAACATGTAGCCTATTTTACATTTGGTTCTCAATCAGTAAGCGAGCGTCTATTAGAATCTAGCACTTCATTAACTATCTTAAATGCAGCCCTGATTCAGTACACGCCTGCTCACACACACACACACACACACACACACATTTGTCTTACTATCCTTGTAAGGACCTAACACTGATAACCTATAGCTAATTAACCTATAGCTAATATGCTACACCTAAACCTCGCAATAATCTCATCCTCAGGAAACAAAGACAAACTTTATTTTTCACTTTTAGACAAAAGTTGGAGGGGAAAAAAAAGCAGTTTGCCTCCACAAGGTCAAAACTCTTAGATAGTGTGGAGATCCCCACCAAGACATAAAAACAATCCCAACACACACACACACACACATTTGTCTTACTATCCATGTAAGGACCTAACACTGATAACCTATAGCTAATTAATGTTATGCTACAACTAAACCTCACAATAATCTCATCCTCAGGAAACAAAAACAAACTTTATTTTTCACTTTTAGACAAAAGTTGGAGAAAAAAAAGCAGGTCAAAACTCTTAGATAGTGTGGAGATCCCCACCAAGACATAAAAACAATCCCAACACACACACACACACACACACACCCCTCCTAAATGTGCCCTTTAAGTGTGTAAAGTGTAAGGGGGAGTAAACATGGTTGTTTGTTCCCCTCCCTCGTCGTGGCCTATCTGTTCTACATAATCGCTCTTTTCAGGCCTGTGGGAATGCCTGGCCTCCTATAGGCCCAGCTGCCCTCCAGCCTTCTGAAGAAGAAAGAAGAAGACCATTATTCATAGCTTTTTTTCTGGCACCTGGAGCGGGGGAAAAGTTTTTTTTTTTTACTCATCCTATACGAAATGCCCTCGAGGGGGAAGAAAAACAAGGGCCCGCTGTACATCACCTTGGCAACCGCTCAAGATCGACCGCTCGAGCGGCCATTTGCATGGCGGAGGCAATCAAAATGGCGCCGTTAGCGGTAAGCTAACAACAAACATACACACAAACCCGCCCAAACCCTGCTCTACAGCTCATTATAATATAATATAATATAATATAATATAATATACGTTTGAACAATGAGTGTGTCTCTGACAGTAACATTTGTGTCTTTATCCGTGAAATAGTTTTCTTGTTTACTTTCAGTGCTACAGTTGTTTATAGCAAACATCATATATATATATATATATATATATATATATATATATATATATATATGTGTGTGTGTGTGTGTGTGTGTGTGTGTGTATTATCAGTGTTGTCTACATCCTTGTTTTTGTGTAAAGCTTAGAAATGGCTGAAAATGAATAACTTACATTTCATTTGTTACAACAAACAAACAAAAAAACAAAAAAACTCATAATCAGAACTGTTCTTTATTGACAAAAATACACTACAAGGAATTTGTACTGTAGTTTTGTCAATAAAGCACAATTCTGATTATGAGTTTTGTTTGTTTATTTGTTTGTTTGTTTTTAATGGAAGATATGGTTATCTCTGTCAGGGACCATTTGTGTTAACTGTGCATAAGATAAATCACAGGTTTAAAAAAGTATAATTATTAATTAGTTAAATATTAGCTATGTGTAATCATAATCATGTTTCTAGTGTAGATTTAATGAATATGAGCTACTTTTGCCATGGATATTGATTTGTGGCAGCTACAAATCCCTGAAAAAATAAATAAATAAAAGCTTTAAACTTTTGAAACTGCTCAAAACTGCATATTTCTAAGAATTATTTGATCGTTCAAAATACAGCCATATTTTCTGTTAATAGTCGGATTTTCCCGTGGTGTGTTTGTGTGTGTGTGTGTATATATATATATATATATATATATATATATATATATATATAATGTATGCACACACAAAGCTATACAAATAAAATTGAATTGAAAAAAAAAATATATATATATTATATATAGTTTATTATATATAAAGTTTATTGTGTTTATAGAAGTATCGACACGTCACTGGATCATAAACCAAATTTTTGTACACATTAAGTGCAAATGAATTCAACTTAGTAATGTCTCTTAGTGTATTTTTTATTTTATTTATTTATTTATTTTATTTTTTGAGAAGTTGTATGTTTCATTCTCCCGTTGCTGGATGAGCGCGCGCTGTTATAATTGCAGTGCGCAGTGAACAGAGCGCGCGCTCATTAAGGATTCCCATGACGTGAGCGCGCTTAGGTGGGATCTACTCAGGACGTGGCGCGCTCCCGTGCCAAAAAAAAAAAAAAAAAAAAGATAAAATAAATAAATAAAAAGCCGCCGCTAAGTGAAGCTCGTTAACGCTTAAAACGGGTGCAGATGACACCGGCGCTGCGCTGATGTGCGCGTGTGGCTGAGCAGGCGCGGAATAACGGGCTAATTGCGCTGGGAGCGCAAAGCGGAGAGAAGCGCCATTAAAACCGCGTTAGGCGCGAGTGGCCCAGTGGGCCGTTTTGGAACAGGAAGCCACAGAAACGTCTGCACCTTGGACCCGACTTGAGGAGGAGATGTAATTTTAAGAAGCGCGTATATGAGATGGCAAAGTGCTGCATAGGAAAAATTTGAGACAGTGTTGAAACAAAATCAGTAGGAAACATTCTGTGGTTTTGCAATTTATTTTAGAGTGACCACAATCAAGTCTGTCAAGCCAGCCCTGATATTTCATTCAATTCCTCATTTTCTGTGCCTCCTTTAAAAAAAAAACTAAAATCCCTAAACACATCACCCCCCCTTGAGAATGCTCCACTTGGACCTTTTGCATATTGAATCTGTTTAACTACATGGCACCAGGCTGAACTCTTTGAACTGTGGGCTCGGTCCTGAAGCCGGTCCAGTTTGGACAGAGAGTCGGTTAGATCTGGCTCCATAGTGTGGACGGGTGGAGCTCTGCCCGCTCGCCTCAGGGTCTTCAGCCCAAAATGCCAAGGTAGGGTTAAGGGGCGCCCAGGAGCAGGTGGGTGAAGCTGGCACACGCTGGCCGCAGGGAGAGACCGCCGCGGGGCATCGCCAGCTTGCAGTGCATCATGGGATGGACACAATGGAGGCTTTAGGATGCAGAGAAGAGACTGCTAATGAGCTTGGTTGGAGTTTTCTCTTTCTTTCATACACAATGCATGTGTTTCAGAAGTATGTTTCTGGCTAATCAGCGAGCAGAGAGCTGAAACTACACCCACAGTAATTGCGGCCCGCTAATTTGTGCTTCCTGGAATTTGGAAACTCTGGAGTACTGCCTGTGAGTGATGAGTGATGGTTTCTCATCCGTGAGGTACCTGAGGGAAAACGCACGTGCACCTAAACACATAGATTCCTGCGAGTTCCTGTGAATCATGCCTTTTGGCGACTCTAATTGCTCTAATTAAGTTGATTAAGACATGGCACTAACGAGAGAGCACCCTGGGAAGACACAGTGCATGCTGGGCTTTCATCTGTCTCTCCTGCTGCGTGACTCCCGCCCACCACCCTGTTACCATCACCTTGTTCGCCCCACATGCCTGTGCGTGCCAAGGTGGACTGGCACAGCGGCTCTTGGCTCATTTTAATGTGGCAGGGCATACAGAGGAACGGTGACATGACCGGGTGAGGCGACTGACAGTAATGCTGTCGGAATGGGGAAATGTTACACACACGAGATGTGGAGGGACAAAAGAAAAGGACAGGGAGCTGGAGAGACATCAGGAACAGGCTCTGTTTGAGCAGGGACCTGTAGTTGTAAAAAATTTCACACTTTTAAACATTGGGCATCCTGCTTAGACAGAAAAGCAAGAAGAGAAGAGAGGAGAAGAGAGTCAAACAGAATGCTTTGGGTTATCTTACATTTATAGCAACTAAATAAGTTATCTGTTTGCAAATTGCCATTAAGGAAAAACTTGAATGTGTGACAGTCCTTACTCACTGCCTGGTCAGGGTCACGATGGTTTGCTAGTTTGTTTACACTTTCAGAAGTAGAGCCAATTATATTAGTTAGAAATGTCCGGCAGGTCCAAAAAAAATAATTGATGAACTGGAGTGATGTAGCTGAGATTGAGGAACTGTCAGAGCTAGAATTCACAGAACCTATTGACAGTGCTGAAACTTTTACATCTGAGTTTTTCCCCAGTGTTTCCAGAGTTTCCATATTTAATGAAAAAAAGTTCAGTTTTGGCCACACCCACTTCAGGTTTAAGTCTGAGTACAGATATACTGTAGATACGAATATTTGGAGCACTAAACAGATACAGATGTGTTGTATTCCTAATGTGAAAAGACAACTTATTTTATGTTGCTTTTAATCGTAATTCTGTTTATTTGATAACGGTGTACTCTGTGTCCATAACCTAAAGTAAGTGCAAGGTTGTTGATGGTGATGAGACACCAAGAAAGAAGGGGGAAAAGAGAGAGCGAGGAAAAAGAAGCAAATCGTGCTTATTGCTTGTCCCTACAGGAACCAAGATTTCCAAGAAGAAATAGAAAAATAAAAAGTTTTAATTGAGTGACAGGACTATGTTCTTATTTTTTCTTTTTTTTCACTGTTGATTCAAATGGTTTGCCCATTTGGCATGCAAATGAAATGAAAAGCATGACAAGGTTTCGATAACATCTCTAAGAATTTGCACAGGATATGTCCACCTTGTTCCCCGAAGTTATACTGAGACGCTGTGCACACATGAGCGCCCACCACCAAATATCACTCCCACTCTCAGCTGGGATTTTTAATCCTAATGTGGGTGACCAAAGCTTGATAGTAGACCCTGGAGTGGGAAGTCGGAACTTACACGGCAGCCCACACCATGGTACAGCCAAATCTGTTTAACAAATAACTTTAAGTCTAGAGGAAGTGGGAGTTTTTCATTTGAGTTTTAAAAAGCTGGAACTGGGGACATTGGTAGGAATTTCAACAACGGAAAAAAGGAGGAGTGAAAAAAGAAAGAATTTAATTAAACTGATGAAAAAGGGAGGATTCTGGCCGGTTCTCTTCGTGTCGCTGGTTCTCTCAGCCAGACCAAACTCTTCAGCCTGCCAGCTCGTCACTGCCTACATGAAGATAAATGACATAATTAGAGCTCCTCTGTCATCAATTAAACTTGCTGGACTTGTGTTGTATACGAGTGTTTGATGAAGAGGCAGGCAACAGCACAGTCACAATTCACGTTGAATCCAGATTGGCCCATTCACTATAACTGGCAGCAAAGGGTGCATCTGAAACGCCAGTGTGCTCGGATTTCATAGTTTCTTAATGCTCCATTTTCTGATCAGAGTTTACGACATGGCAATGAATTTGCTTCTGATATCTATATACTGCAAGCACCATCCTGCACACACACACACACACACGCGCGCGCACACATGAGTCATGGAAGGCGAGGTGAGGCACGGGGCTGAGGTTTAGGGAGTGCAGGTGGTGTAAGTAAGCTGGCATGGGCTTTGCCCACTCTCCCCACATGATGCCAGCATGCAGACATACACACACACTTACACACACACATATGTGAACACACACATGATGCCAATACCATCTGTCATTACCAAGAACATCTGCAGCCCAAGGTGCCCTTGTCACCCATGGTTAAAGTAACAAGTCGGTTAAAGAGGAAGAGACGGAGAGAATATTTACCTATCATTTACCTATCATGCCTATATATATATAATATATATTTGTGTGTGTGTGTGTGTGTGTGTACATATACACATACACACTGTATAAACAGTACTGTGCAAAAGTCTTAGGCACATGCAAAGAAATGCTGTAGAGCAAAGTTGCCTTCAAAAATAATGAAGTGGTGTTGAAATTTGTAATGAAATGAAATAATAAATGTTTCTACATTAAAAAATGTAGAGACTTTGACTGTCGCACTTTCTTCTTATTTTTGCAGCAAAACCCAGCAGCCTTCATTATGTTTTTTGTCTGAAAAGTGGTCTTTTGCATAACATGCTATTTTTCTGTAACATTTAATTTTGTGTTGGAAAACTAATATTTGGAAATCTAAAATGTTTTTGTACTCGATAATGCAGAAATCAAAAAATAAGGGCGCCTGAGACTTTTGCACAGTACTGTATATAGCGCAAAAGTTTTCACCCCTTGGACTGAAATTTAAAAACCTGCCTCAATTTTATAGATTATCTACAAAAAAAAAACAAAAACAAAAAAAACCCTACAACCTGAATGTTACACCAACTGTGTCTACTGAAAGTTTGCATCCCTGTATACATGCTCTTCATTTTTTTTATGTGACTCAAACACTCAAGCAGTCTGCATTGAGCACTTAAATCAAAACCAGAAAAATATTTACCTTCCACAGGGATGGAGAAGTGGATAAAAAGATACCACTGTATTTAGGGAGACATGATCCATCAGAATGGAAATGAACACAAACAACACAAAAAAACATGACCAAAGAGTAGAACGAGTATAACTGAGAAAAAGAGGCCAGGTCTGAATATGTCCACATTAAGAAATTTCATTTTAATTCACATACGTAATATTTTAATACATGACTTGCATTCTTGTATTATGTGTTTTTGATTATATCATATATATATATATATATATATATAATCACACACACACATGCACACACTCGGGTCCATAAGTATTTAGACAGTGACACAATTTTTGTATTTTTGCCTCTGTATACCACCATGGATTTTAAATGACACAATCAAGATGTGATTGAAGTGTAGACTTTCAGCTTTCATTCAAGATTTTTAACAAAAAATATTGCATTAACCCTTTAGGAATTACAGCCATTTTTTGCAGATTCCGTCCATTTTCACAGGCTCAAAAGTAATTGGACAATTGACTGATAAGCAGTTTCATGGCCAGGTGTGGCCTGTTTATTTCATGAAAAATTAAGGAGATAAAAGGTCTGGAGTTGATTCCAAGCGCATTCCAATTTGCATTTGGTAGCTCTTCCCCCCTTCACAACCCCTTCACAACATCTAGCCAAGTCAAGAACACTCTGGAGGAGGTAGGCTTATCATTGTCAAAGTCTACAATAATGAGACGCCTCCATGAATGTAAATACAGAAGATTTACCTCAAGATGCAAACCACTGGTAACACTCGGAAACAGAAAGGCCAGATTAGACTTTGCTAAAAGACCTCCAAAAAAAAAAGTTCTGGAACAAGATTCTTTGGACAGAAGATTGAAACCAAAATTAACTTGTACCAGAATGATGGGAAGAGAAAAGTATGGCGAAAGAAAGGAACAGCTCTAGATCCAAAGTATACCACATCATGTGTCAAACATGTGGAGGCAGTGTTATGGCATGGGCATGTTTGGCTGCCAATGGAACTTGGTCACTGGTGTTTATTGATGATGTGACTGCTGATAGAAGTAGCTGGATTAATTCTGAAGTGTATAAAGCTATACTTTCTGTAAAGAGTTTGTCAAATGCTGTAAAACTGATAGGACGGCGCTTCACAGTACTGATGGATAATGACCCAAAACGTACCGCGAAAGCAAACCAAGAGCTTCTTAAGGCAAAGAAATCGAATGTTCTTAAATGGCTGAGTCAGTCACCTGACATCAACACAATAGAGCATGCTTTTCACTTACTGAAGACAAAACTGAAGGCAGAAAGACCCTGCAAAGCATCTCCAGGGAGGAAACTCAGCATTTGGTGATGTCCATAGGTTCCAGACTTCAGGCAATCGTCGACTGCAAAGGATTTGCATCCAAGTATTAAACAAAATCCTAATATTTATGATTGTTAATTTGTCCAATTACTTTTGAGCCTGTGAAAATGGAGGGACTGTCTAAAAAATGGCTGTAATTACTAAATGGTTAGTGCAATATTTTTGTTAAACTTCTTGAATTAAAGCTGAAAATCTACACTTCAATCACATCTTGACTGCTTCATTTCAAATCCATTGTGGTTGTTAACAGAGGCAAAATTACAAAAATTGTGTCACTGTACAAATACTTATGGACCTGACAATATATATATATATATATATATATATATATATATATATATATATATATATATATATATATATATATATATATATATATATATATATATATATATATATATATATATATATATATATATATATATATAGTGAGATGGTAGATGACCAGGATAGGAACTTACTCCTCATCAACACACACATGAACGAGACAGAGGCAGAGTGAAGGTGTATTATAGGTCACGGTTTATTTCTGTAATTTAACAGGACTCAACGCAAGAAAAGTCTCAAATTATTAATTTCACATATAATTCGTGATATCCAGGCTATGTTTGCAAAGTCACACTGGAGAAATTGCAACTTGTCTAGTGTGTGTACGCAGGAATTTGTATATACAGCAAGGCTTTTCAGGATACTAGTATTACTTGGTGTGTGTATATATATATATATATATATATATATATATATATACTATATATCTCTGAAATGCAATCCAGGAGGTAACTGCAGTGTCGTTCGGTAATAACAGTGGATGCAGTAAATTATTTAGCATAGTACAAAGTCTCCAAAAGTTCTTCATCAGTTGTGCAAGCAAAGTGCTTCTGAGGCTGTAGGAGGTATAAGACACACACACACACATACACTCAATCAGTGCAGCATCTCAGCTCGTCTGCCCCGGGGAGGCTCTGTGGCATTCAGGTTGCGCCAAACGGCCTCTGGCAGCTTCGAAATGTAGCACCTGCAAGACAGAAGACTTTCTTTGTCTTTCCCTTATTAAAACACGGGGTAAAGCTGGTGCTGATTCACACACTCCCACAACAACGACAAAAAAAACCCCAGCACCAGCGAGGCAGAGGCAGGCGCCAGACGCTGTGAGATTCCTCCTTTTTTCCTAAAGTGTTATATTGGGCGTTTTAATGCTACTCTGTAAGTTATTGGAGTCATGTGTTGCTGTATTCCCTGTGTAACATGTGTGTGTGCGTGTGTGTGTGTGTGTGCGTGTGCGTGTGTGCGCGTGCGTGTGTGTGTATGTGTAAAGCAGATGGTATCACAGTCCTGTTGTGCCATGATATGAAATCTGTTCAGCACTGTCCTCCATCTGTGTCGCGTAAACCCTGGACCCGTGGACTGAAGCCTGATGCTGACCTCAGCATAACCTTTCATCTCCCTGAACTCTACACATGCACACACATATTATTATTATTATTATTATTATTATTATTATTATTATTATTATTTCATAATTAATTCTGGTTTGGTATAATTGATTGGGAAAATAAGTAATACAATATCTACCAGATATTTCTGTCAATAATAAATAACAAATATTTCATAGATAGAGACAAAAATGCTGAAGGATTCATTATGAATGTTAAATTTTTAAATTTTAATATACCTCACAGTTTTTAAACGAGGGTAAACACTAAAATAGTAATTACGCAAAGGGAGAAGTTTTGAAAAATGAGACAATGTTTGCAGGTTAAGCAAATTCAAATGCTTAGTTTAAGAAAGGGACCATATTAGCTTAACTAGGAAGATTTTTCCCCTCAAATGTCATTTTTTCAGAATTTCCCTAAAATTTGGATTTTTTTTTTTTTTTTTGCAAGGATGAATGGCACTTTTTTGTCATTTTTGTGACCAAGAACATGGCATCCCGTTAAAAAGTCCATCCTCACATCAAGCTCTGGACGTATCTACACCATGTGAATGGAGACCTCCTTTCAGTTTCCCACCAAACTTGCCAGTCACAAGAGTCTGTGTGTGATATATGGTGGACCTTAGGTACATAAGGGTGAGTTCTAAAAATGGTGTACTATGGGCCAGTTTAAGAAACCACATTTAAGATTATTATTATTTTTTTTTTTTTTAAGAATCTGGGCCAAAAAAATGGCCCAAATGTAACCAACTATATCTAATGCCTATATGGGATTTTAGTAATTTGGGCTGTAATTATGCAAGCAGTACAACTAAGTTTCATGTCTGAGAATCAAACAAGGTTATGCTGCAGTTGGCTTGCCTTGGAAGTGGGAAGTCAGAGCTCGGAATTACATCATTTTCAACCTCCATGCATTTGAGCTACAAAGTGAGTAAAAAAACATGTTCATCTTTTGTTAGCAACAATCTAGGCAGCTAACTGTGATGAGTATATTTACCGCCTCAAAAGAGTGAACTGTAGACACAGTGTTACAGATTAAATGCAAATATGTCTGTATGATGATTGAGCTAAATTATAACTTGTACATACAGTATAACTCATTTAAAGGTAAGAAGTGCTACTTTTTTACAGTTCTTGCTGAGCAGCCATGTTGATATGATCCTGAGTTCCCAAGGAGGAATTCAGAGTTAGAGAAAATTATGAGTTACGACCTTTAGTGGAGTGGAGCGTGAAGTTAGCAGGAGGTTGTGATGGTGGCCATACTCTCTTTGAAAGATTAGGTCAAAGATTAAATCCCTCTGATCTGACAGGAAGTAAATTGTGAGCAAATTATAACCTACACTATATGACCAAAAGTATGTGGACACCTGACCATCACACCTGTATGTGGTTCTTCCCCAAACTGTTGCCACAGAGTCGGAAGCACACAATTGTATAGAAAGTCTTTGTATGCTGTAGCATTACAATTTCCCTTCACTGGAACTAAGAGGCACAAACCTGTTCCAGCATGACAATGCCCCTGTGCACAAAGCAAGCTCCATGAAGACGTGGTGTGTGAAAGTTGGAGTGGAAGAACTCGAGTGTCCTGCACAGAGCCCTGACCTCAACCCCACTGAACACCTTTGGGATGAACTGGAATGCCGAATGAACCCCAAGCCTCACTAATGCTCTTGTGGCTGAATGATCACAAATCCCCACAGCCATGCTCCAAAATCTAGTGGAAAGCCTTCCCAGAAGAGTGGAGCTTATTATAACAGCAAAGAGGGACTAAATCTGGAATGGGATGTTCAACAAGCACATATGGGTGTGATGGTCAAGGGTCCACTAACTTGTGGCCATATAGTGTACTTCTATTCAGTAGCACTTCTGGAAGTTATACTATCATATTCAGTCCAAATTAATTGCAGCATGAGAAGTGCTGTTAAACTGCCATGTTATTGGTTAATTATTGCTTTTAAAACTTCAGTTTTTGACTAATTATTATGAATTATTCAATAATTAGACTTTATTCTAGTGGAGGTTGAGAAAATCTGTTCTGAAGACTTTAACATTTAACGTGAGCCTCAGTCTAAGAATTGAGTCTCAGGACAGATGTGATGTGCATCAAAACCCAAACGAGGGCGCCAGAGACTCTGCGGAAACTCACACACATGACGAACAAGCTGAGAGCTCTGGGGAAACACTACATGTAGGAAAGAGGATAGCTTTAGCTTTCACAGTTTTGTGTGTGTGTGTTTGTTTAATCGTCCTCTGTCTAGCTGTGTGTGATATTTAAACCTATGGACAAACTGAGAACTGAGAGAGACAGAGACAGACAGGGAGTGAGCGCAGAGAAAGAGTGACTGACAGACAGACAGAGACAGAGAGACAGACAGACAGACAGACATAGAGCAAGGCAGAGACAGTGAGAGAGAGACAGAGAGGGAGAGACTGAAAAAAGGAGACTGAGAGACAGACAGAGAGGTTGATAAAAGGTTTTGTCTGGTCGTTATGTTCTTTTGCAGTCTGTTAACACTGACACTTTTTTTTTTTTTTTTGGGACGCTGCAACTCGAAACAGGCCTGGCATTAGATTCTATAACACACAGTCAGACACACACACACATACACACACAATAGTCTGCTTTATAAGGTGCCCACCAATACCATGGCAACCCCTATGTCCTTAGCGAGAGAGGTTGCTCTATGCCAAAAAAAATGCCATGGTAACTTTGGAAAAAAAAAACCCCGATGTTGTGTTGCCCAGAAGCGTTTGGAGGTTATTAAGGAGATGAAAAGCAGCGAGAGGAGAAAGTGATAGTGTGGGAGAGAAAGAAGAGAAAGAGGAGAAAGTGATAGTGTGGGAGAAAACGAGGATTGACATTTAGGCATGTTCGGCTTGTAGGCTAACACTAACAACAACCTATCCAGTAAAGAACACAATGAGTGCAAAAACACACAACTGTGTTTCTGTGCGTAAGTCCTACACTCCATACAAACTCCGTGTAGTGTGTGTGTGTATACATGAGTGTGTATTAGGGTACAAAAGTTTGTACAAGAATTTCATTGTATACAGATGCTTAAAGCACTCTTTATGCACATGACAATAAACTTGAAACTTGAACTTGAAACAAAAAATTACACATTTCTTGTCTTGTTTTATTTGCGATTAGTGTCACATTTCTTGGAATTCTATTGTGTGTGTGGAGAGTCAAATGTATCAATACAGTGTAAAAAAAACCCCATCTTGTCATGTTACTGAGAAACCGCAAATGTAAACTCCTCTGTCCTGAAGACTTTCCTGTGGTGGAAAATATACTGACACTGGAGACTCCTTCCATAAATGTTACATAAACTTAAATCTCCTTATGGAAAACTTCACCACATTTTTAAATCTGTATATGTGGAGCATATGCCGTATAAGTCCCTGTGAATGAACTGTTACTATAGAAAAGATAACGTATTAGAACGACTGGGTTTGGGTATCAAACATTCTTAAATAGCTTAAAAAGACTGATATAATGGTACACGTGTCTAATGTTTAAATAGTTGAATTATGATCATATTAATATAAATATGTGTAAATATATAAAGCACAGGGGGACAACTTTGACTCTGTGTGTGTGTGTGTGTGTGTGTGTGTGCTCAAGGTTATGTATGAAGTTTAACAGACCACAGATTTTTGCACCTCTGAATCACAGAGGTAGCTCACTTTGGTTAACATCCCTAGTGAGAGAGTGTGTGTGTGTGTGTGAGAGAGAGAGTGAGAGAGAGAGAGAGAATGTATTTCCATATTGCCCGGGGGTGATGTGGCATGCTGCTCACTCTCAGCTGTGTGTGTGTGTGTGTGTGTGTGATCAGGCGTAGGGTAGATTAGACCCAGAGCCTGCTTCCACAAAGTGCCCTGTGTAGTGCTCTTTAATTCCTCCAAATTAGCACCCTAGTCTGCCCCCCCCCACCACACACACACACACACACACACACACACAGATCAAGTTGTCCCCCTGTGCTCACAGTACCAAAGTAAGACTGTCTCTCTCACATTCTCCTCACACACACAGTATGATGTGTGCATTGTTTCCTTCCCCGATCAACGTGTGATATACAGATGAACATACAGTACACATACACGCACGCACACACACACACAGTATGATACACATGTGCATTCTTTCCTTCCCCGATCGACACGTGATGAGCATACAATACACTCGCGCACACACACACACACACACACGCGCGCACACGTTTGCTTAACACACTTTCTCACAGACTTCTTGCCAATTGGACCAATCTGCCATCTGCATTCATGCTGCTTTTTTCCCATTGAGGTTGAAGCATGTTTGCAGCCGTCACACACAATGCAGTCAACAGCCCGTCGACATTACAGCAGGCCGTAACGACAGGCGAGAGCTTTATTCCCTTAATGAGCCATCTTTTCCTCCCCCTTTACCCCATACATTGTGCTGGCTGGAGATAAGCCTCAGGCCTGCGCCGCTTCCAGAAACCTTCCAGAGCAAACTGTGGACTGGATGCAGTGGAGAACGCGATGTATAGCCGAGTATAAATGGCTAATAGGTAGCGTTGGTGCTAGCCCCAGTTGGTGTTAATGAGCAAAGATATTAGTAGTTCAGTGGGTGTGAGGTTGTTCGTATTTATTCAAGCTGAACGAAAAGTGAGAGTTACCTAATGGGAATTAGAACTGGGCGATATGACACAAATATCATATCATGATACTTGACATATATCACAGTATACAGAACTGCTAACAAACAAACTGTAGTGTTGTACTTTAAATAAAAACAGAACTTTTTTTATGCCTACAAAAATAAATGACTTAAAACTTAAAAGGAGAAATAAAAAAAATAATAAAATATTATTAATACACTCCAATAAATGCTAATATTAAATCCAGTTTTTGAAGGTCTATATAAAACTTTCGATACATAATTTACCACAAAACTGATATTATAATGTCATTTTGCCCAGTCCTATTGGGAACAATATTATCTTCTCACAGAAAGGACAGTACATAGTCCAAGGTTAAACATTTAGCTTTCTTTATTAATTAAAAAGGATCAACTATGATATTTTGGTGAGCTGAGTTAAAGTAAGCTAATTGTGTAACTCTATATGATGCTTTTTTATGGTCCATCAAACCTTTTCTCCCCAATTTGATCTTGCCAATTCCTAAACACCAGCCATCTCTCCCCTATCATACGACAGCTACCAAATGGGGAGGGTAAAGGCTATCATGTGCTTCCCCCGAGATACGTGAAGCTAGCCACTGCTGCTCATGCTACATCACAGGGCAGAGTAATACACTTGGAGGAAAGTGCTATCCTCCCTCTTCTGCATACATAAGCTTACAGATGCCCGTGATTGGCTAGTGTTGCTGTGATTGACAGGGGAGAGAAATTATGCCCCTCCCACTCAGAGAGCACAGACAGTTTTTGTTCTCTGATCTCCTGGCAATGGCATCGTCAAGATTTGAGCTCGCAATCTCTCAATAAGGGGGCGAATCTATTGCACCACTCAGGAGCCCCGTCTTGTGAGTTTGAACGAGTGAGAATGATGTTGTATTTTGTACATTTTCATTAAAGGTTTTAGAAAAAAAAGTATAACGCTAAATAATTCTAACTGTAACTTTCATTACATTTTACACAAATTTGAAATCTAATGAATTTTCCTGTGTGAGACCACGTTTGATTAAGTGATTTGCCGCTCAGTGAGATCACCGTGGTATTCTGACTGAGTCAGTCTTAGAAAGCGTAATGTGACTTGTTCTCAATGGACGTCTATTTAGTGTCATTGCGACCAAACACAGAGTTCTGGCAGTGTGAGGAATTCTTTGATTAAATCTCAGAGTGCGAGTGCTGCTCCGATGCTACAGTCTAAAAGCCACAGGCACAGGATTACGCAAAACTCACAGCACGGCTACAGATGCAATAGTAGCAATACCAAAACATAAATGAAACACGCTAATGGAACGGCTACAAAGCTCATTTTGAAAAATGTTTGTGTTTATGCGAGTGTGTTTTCTGCATGAGTCTGGACCAGGCTGAATGATGACGTAAGAAGAACATAGTAATGTTATTTTTTCGAGTAATTTTCTGACATGGAGAACACGTTATCACACAGTCTGTTACAGAATTCGGCCAAGATTTTATTGGGATCTGGTACAATGTGACAAGTAATAATTTTAAAATACTGCTGAGTGTAAAAACTGTTTGTATTTAGAAGTGTTTTTTTTATTGTTTTTACTGACTCTGGTAAAGGGAAAACTGTGAACTGAATTTTTATGACAGGAGAAACTTCGTCTAGTTGGTTTTGTTATAAAATCTCCCTGCAGCCACTTGTTTAAGGGGTTAAATTATAAGCTTTGCCTTCATATATCTGAAATGTAAAAAATCTAAATGTGTTTATATTTAATGTCCTATGTGTAAAATGTCAAATTTAACATTCTGAAATGATTAAGTGCAATAAATCTGCTTTGTTGTGACTGATAGTTTTGGTGATAATTATCAGTGTTTGAAGGGAAGTATCTGCTCAACGCATCCTAATATTTTCACTTTCTAATATACAATCTTATAAAAGAATTCCTTACGGGTTCTTTGGATAGTTTGATTTTTCACTTCTGAAAGTGTTTCTATGTGCCCTAGAAGAACAAGCCAAAGAATCCTTAAAGGTTCTAAGTTTATCCTTTTTTTTAAAAAGGTGTAGTGTGTAGATTTCTCTTGAACTTATATCAAGCATCAACAAATCAAATTTATTAGTAACTATAGCTGTAAAATGTATGTTTTATAATCACATATGGAAGATAGATGGGAAATTACCTACTGTGGTAGCTAGAGGATATGTGACAAGGATGCTTTACTAATTTTGATTTCAAATATTTTATGCCCAACTTGTCCTAGTTAGATCAGAACGGAAGGCTGGCATGAAAGTTTTGGCTCCCTCTGTCCAGTCCAGTGTAGCGTCTGCTGCGGTCGAGATGATACGGAAGGAAAAAGATGAGGCTTTGCACTTAGATTAGGATGAAGCCAATCATGTACAGAGTAAGATAGCTTTCTCTCACTGAAGGGGATCAGGAACATTTTCATGGTTTAATTCACAGGTTTAGTATGCTACCATGAGTTTGCATGAAGTGTGTATGCATGTGTGTGTGCATGAAAAGCAAGGCATGATGACTGTTTGGGTGGTCGGTGTACTAATCTCCTCTCTCCCGAGCATCTGGAGCACTGGGTGTGCATGGACACATGAGCACACACACACACACACACAGAGCTATCTGGGATGGCAGAAGGCCTGGGCACCGGAGTTTGCCCAGCGTTGGCACCATGGCTGGTCATTGGAGCATATAACCCAGAGGTGTGTGTGTGTGTGTGTGTGTGTGTGTATCTGTCTGTCTGTCTGTGTGTCTGTCTGGGCTCCATCTCACTCTTCTGTACTTTAAACTTGGAAGAGTATAGTGGGTAGAGACATAGGGGTAGAAAAAGAGAGAAAAAGATTTTGTTCAAGGCAACTCTTTCTTTCCTTCTCTTGCTCTCTCTCTCTTTGCCCAGATGCTCAGGTCAGACTGCAACAGCTGGTTCTCCATTTGCTGCAACCAAGTGTTGCCACAGATTGGTGTGTGTGTGTGTGTGTGTGTGTGTGTGTGTGTGAGAACCGTTTTATTGATTCATCATAAATATTCATCACATCATCCACATTTTTAGCCAAATGATTCTCATTTATGCCACTTCACTCCAACTTCCTTTCCTATTCCTATTTCTTCTCCTCTATGACTACTTTACCTTTATATACAAAAAGGGGGAGAAAAGTTGAAGCGGTCAAAATGCTTTCTGAAATCAAGGAGAGGACAAGAGGGGATGGATGGTTTGTGAAGGATGAGAGAGAAAGCCAAGAAAAAGAGGGCCAGGAATCTCCAATGAGGTACAGAAAGCGAGCGAGAGAGAGAGAGAGAGAGAGAGAGAGAGAGAGAGTCGGTGTTGAAGATAAATGAAAGCAGGGTCTTAGCCAAATAATTAAAAAAGAAGGAAGGAATAAAAGAGACTGAGAGAGTTGCACAGTCAGAATTAATCCCCCTATTATCAATCAGTGAATAATGATCCAAAAACAAAGAGTTTTTCTCCTAAGCCCTCTTTATTAAAAAACTTGCCAATGCCAATTGCACTCGAGTCTTTTCCACAGGGGCACAAAGACAATTTGCATAACAAAACTTCAAGCAAATACAGATATAATTTGTATTGTAGGTCAGTGCATTCGGAATTTGGCTTATTGTTGCGTAATATATTTAACTAATAAACATAAACCGCACACATTTTGCAGTAAATGAAACACAAAGGGAAAATAAAATGTGGTTTTTTATGTAAAATGTAGCGCTTTTTTGTTCCTGTAGCTCTTTAGCTCCACCCTTACTTCATACAAACATATTTGTGTGTCCTCTCGCTCTAACCTACGGCTTTGGCCATAAAAAGTCTTGTAACATGTCCCCAACTCATCCACGTTTCCAATCTCGATGCCTCACACCTCGGCCATCCCGTGAACCCCCCTCACTATGTCCCCTAGCTAGGGCGCTGACCCTCCAAAAACCCCCACCACCAGGCCTCCTTCCTCATCTGGAAGTCCAAACCCCATCACAGTGCCAACTGCCATGGTTGCTTTCGGGAAGCTTCTAGAAACTTAACGATTGGCCAATACAAGGCGAGGGTTCGGTGAGCGATATTCGTTTCATCCAATCAGAGGAGTCGAGACGTGCACTTCGTATAGGATTTGGTCTGTAAAGTGGTTCTGGCGAAGGTGTCTGATTTTTGACCAATCAGAGAGATGAAAAGGAGCCAGAAAGGCGGGGCTTCCCTCAAGCTGGGATCCAAAATGGTGGCTGGTTCATTTAAGGCATGATCCGCTGGCACAAAATGGAGATGATTTGCTCCTTTGGCTGGGCGGTAAGTAAAGGACAATGTTATACCACGTAAAGCCGGCCAGCTGACTAACAAAGCCACAAATGGTTGCCACAATTTTAGGGCCATAAGCTATGTGTTCTGCTTATAAGGTCATGGTGGAAAATGACCAAACGTGAGCTGGCATTTTCAGTGAATGTCATCATGTCGGGTCTTTAAAGGGCCAGCAGCCTGATTTTGAGCTTCACGTTAACATTTGGTTACATTACATTATTTCATTTCATTTTTAAAGAGCATTCTGCTGTATTCTTTAGAGTCTAAACATGAAAATGAGGCTTTCTGTTTTATTTAAGGTTGATTTTCTGGGCTAGACATCACATTACAACTGTCAGTCATTTAAATGCGATAAATCATGGAGCATCATTTGAAAATAAACATTTAGAAATGTGTGAATGGACAAATTGATATGAATATTAATAAGACTACTGCAGTTGTCCACAGCCTTGGAATAAATACATTTTACATGTAAGGAATAACACACAATGGGCTGTGCTGTTATAGGAGAATAATCCATGATGGGGTGGAACCACCCTTAAGTGGATTATTTTCTTACAACAGCACCGCCTCAAGTGTGTTATTCCTCTTAATCCACAGCGATTTGCCAAAGACTACAACTTTTCACTTATTACTGAACAACCTGTCATGGTTTTAACCATTTATAGTCACGTTTAATGTTGTAGAACGTCCACGGGATAAGTTAGTTCCTGATATCGCTTACATTATAGCAGCTATAAAAAGTAAAAAGTAAAAAAAAAAAGGGTCCTATCAAAAGAGCTTCACCATACCAATGATTTCTTTGTTATATAACAATTTTTTTAATCTGTTTATTATTATTTTTACATTATGTGGACCAACAGCTATTTAAGTCCCTGTAAATGTGTCGTTACTATAGCAACGATAAACCTGCAATTGTGACTACTGTCACAGCAGATGTTATAAAGAGAGACACACAATGTTGTGGGGTTCTACAGAGGGACAACCAAAGAACCCTCAGGGGTTCTAGATTTGACCTAATTTTTTTCCTAGTTTTCTTATTTTCACTTTTTTGTGTCTAAGTCAAGACCTAAATCAAGACCAGTGTCTAAATCATGCCTCTTTATCATAATGTTGGGTGATATATTAGACATCTTTCCTGAAACATGGTGGTTGTATTGTTAAATGATGGTGGGTTCAAATGACAGGGAAACCACCAGTGACCCTCGAGGATGCCAAAATCTAGCTAAGAACGGAAAATCCCTTATGAATGAATTAGTAGTTAGTTATCATAATAATAATGTAAGAGCCCAAATATTATGACACAATGCAATTAAATATATGAAGGCAATCAAACAGGATTATAAACTCAAATTTACCATCTTTCAGTAGATGTTGCTGGTTATCAAATCTGTTTTTATTTTAACAAAGTATTAGGATGTTATGTTGATATTACGTTGTATACAGGTCTGCAGCACACTCTTAAAAAATAAAGCTTAAATGTAGAACCCTTAAAGTTTGTTTAGTCGTCCCTATGGGGAAATCCTTAAAGGTTTTGTGTAGAACTCTGCTAAGGGTTTCATACAGATTTTTTTTTTTTTTTAGGATGCAAAGAAGCCTTAACTAGCCAAAGAAGCCTGGACGATCCATTGTTCTGTTTCCTGAAAGAGTAGGTGTACATGATATGATCTTGTTGGTCTGACACACAGCAAACACTCCCAATGTGTCCAATGCGACTTGTTGTGTAAATCACATGGATGGAATGATTAATGATGGACATCATGTGTGCTATGTTGATGATCCAAAGGGAATGGAAAATGGTGATGGGAATAGGGATGGCATTTTTACAAAATGGATAACTTCCTTTTGTTTTCAACCCCAAAATCGAGCCTTGCTCAGATTTGTGTTAATAAACAACGAGAGTTCAGTATTGTCCAGAACTTTCGTGATAGCTTTGAACTAACTGTAGATTATCTGTCATTACACAGAGCATGCTAGCAGTGGTCAAAGGACCAGGAGTTGCCAGAAATGTGCAGACTGGGGATTCAAACCAGTAACCCCATGGTTTTTGGGTCTGAAACTCAAACCTGCTGCAGATAGTTTAGTAAATCGAGAAGCAGTCACAAAGACTAGACAGCGGACTTACCGAGAGTGATTATAGTCTGAGAAGTGAGCCAAGAGAGCAGATGAACGTGAATACACTGTGGATGCCTGGAGGGGGGTGAAAGCGGGAGCAGGAAAGGGACAGATGATGGGACATGTGTGTGTTTTATCAAAGAAACTCTCCGGTGGATAAGTGCTTGTCTTTAAAGAAGAGCCAGGGAAAGAGATGCGTGTGGGTGTGTCCATCTCTCCTAGGAGTATATGGATTCATTTTCGAAAAAATTAGCATTTCCCATCATTTCGTTGATTTTTTTTTTTACAGGTGACCAAAGCAAATCAGCAGAGCGAGTTTAATATTTTAAAGTGTAGCCCAAACTGAGCCACGCAGTTCAGTGATAAGTGTCCCATCCTCTTATCAACTTCAACGATCACCTGTGACATAGCAAAGGCCCCAGTTACGTCCACCATTTCATTTCAGGACGCTGTGTTCATGCTGAAGAGAAAGACCTGGCTCCTTCTATCCTCCACAAAAGCAGAGCCTTAAAATCCAAAAAGCTTGATCACGTTAGCTGCAGTTAGCATTTCAGGAGACAAATTGGTCCTTTTTAGACGAAGGGCTTTTCACACAGCAAGCGGCAGACTGCGCGTTGATCCTCCTGCCTTTTTCTGCTTCCTGTATGAATTCTTCTGCTCAGCACTGCTTTTCTTTCAGAGGAAAACTGCTTGTGTTACTCACATGATGTCCATAGCTCCACAATGCTAAGCACAGCTAGCATATATTCAACCTGGATCGCGCCACTATTTTAAACACAAAAATAAGGGAAAAAATCAAAGCAAAAAAAAGTAAGCCTTACAAGCAAGACTCACATGCTAGCTTAACACGTTACACATTTTATGCTAATTTAAAGGAAGACTAACTGCATCACACACTCATGTTCTGCTTCTGTGTCAGCTAAGGTTTCTAGACACAGTTAATAAGCTCGCTGGAAATACGGAGTTGATATTTATGTATATTTTGTTGTAAAGATGTTATACTACTGAAAAGATGTGCTTCTCGACAAAGCTGGACAACACACACACACACACACACACAAACAAAGGTTTTCAGGGTCGAGACTGCATGCTGCACCTTCTGTCCCTCGACTCACAAGGGGAAATGATACTTAAAGGTGCAGTGTCATATTTTTAAGTGCCCCCTGCTGCCTGTTCAGTGAACTGCAATTGTGTGTGAAAGTGCAAGCTTTCCCTTTGCCCCAATCAAACTTTGAAATTACCTCTGCCCTGTCAGTTCCTTTTTAAGAAAAAGAAGCTGCTTTATTCTGTTTGGGGGTGGAGCTAAATTCCGGGTCAGAAAATTTTAAACACAAACCTGAAATGAAGAAATTAATGAGATCCATCGCATGGCAATATTGCGAATCACTGTTTTTCTAAGGCATATTTGAAACAATATAGTCATACAGGTACTGGTTTAAAAAAATGCAGACTGCATCTTTAAGCACAAAGAAATGAATCTTGTCTCTCTTTAATTGCATCACAGTGTCAGAAACCATTAAACATTGCTTAACCATTACACATTACACATACTTAACAAATAGCTAGAGTTTGACGTGAGTGT
>CM040479.1:14521945-14539489 GCA_022758105.1 Pangasianodon gigas | reverse complement strand
TATATATATATATGTATGATAATCATTCACTGAAAGGCTAAAACATAGTCAATATTTTGGACCCTGAGCTCCTAAATGCTACAATATGCTTCTTTAACCTTAAAAGTAAATTTTTTAAAAGACATACATGTAATTTGCATGTTATTATATGTAATAACACATGTTATAACTGTCACATGGGCGCCATTGTTGTTGTTGTTGTTTTTTTAAACTAGCGAGTGCTTCAAAACCCCAGATTATATCTTTCACATCGTCATTCTTCCACCACTCATATAGGTGGCTTATTGTATTAAACAGTAACAGTATTTTGCGGTATTTATTTGTCAGGCTCCTTTTTTTCCCTCTCGGTATTTCCTTTTTCAACCGCAGAAGTGTTTCGACTGGTTTTGGCATTTGGTTTTAATCAAATGTTTAATCAAATGTTCCCTTTCCAAAGACCTCCGAGGACAGATTGACACACCCTCGCAAGCAATAAGTCAGGATTTGAATCTGTAACTGAACTGGCCTTGGGCAAGCATTTTTTCATCCTGACAAACCTTATTATTTTTTTAATATAGTGAGCAACTTATTTCTATTCAGCCGAGCACACCTGGAAGGAACATCGTCAGGAAAGTGTAATAATTGCTCTTTGATATGAAGATGAAGAAGCAGGGCTGAACCAAATTAACAGGTTGGGGTTTTGCATAAACAGCGAGCTATGGAGCTTTGGAATATGATCTTGCTAGAGGGTAAAAGGTCATTGTGTTCGCTCTACAGTTGTGAACTTACTATGCTGTTTAATTCGTTATACTTTTTTTCTTGCTTAGATTAATAGTGTGGAAAGCATGCATCTGAGTTTTAAACTAGTTTTAGTTTTCTGTCCTTTTTATGTGAATTTGTCTCTTTGTCCAATAGAAACTTAGCTTTCCAAAGAAAATATATAACTCTAGCCAAGATAATGGACTAACTCTTGAGTTGTTTCATTACTATTATTATTATTATTATTATTATTATTAATAATATTATTATTGACCTTTTACCCTCTGTAGTCAGGCCTCAACCATTCAGGCCCATGTGTTAAAAATTCATTTTGAATAAAACTTCTAAAATGCTAATGCCCAGTGAGCGTTATGCAAACATGGCCCAACTTCTCATTGGCTTTTTTTTCATGCACGTTAGCGTTGGGCAAATATTCTTTGCTCTTTTCTCAGACAGACAGATGACACGTGGACTCAACTCAGCTTGACTTCCAGAACATTCTGTGAGTTGAACCGATCTGGCAGACGCTCCTCGAGCTGATAGGTCGACGTGGTTGTCTCGGTGCCACGGTTGTCGTGGCGACCGTGTCCTGCGGTGACGGCGGGTAGCCGCGTGAACTCGTTTCTGGCTGTAAAAACTTCGAGAGTGAGGGAAAGTTTTCTGTTTGTGTGAGCAGCGTCGTCCATAGCAGTGGCCACCGAGACACACGCACGCACACACACACACGCACTGTGTGTACGTATAGATGTGCAGGGAGAGTTGGACGTGCACCTGATGAAGATATTGAAACCGACACACATCTGTGTTTCCTCTCGCATGCACAGTGAGCTGACCCGAGCCTGCACAAGCCACAAGAAAGAAAGAAATGAACATTTCAAATTGAAATGCTGAGGTGCAAAGTGCAGAGCAGTTCTGGCGCAGCTTGAGCTCTTTCAGAGCCAGAAAACTAAAGTCAAACCCCCCGAAATGCCCTGCAATAATTAGCGTCGCCACAACCGTTCCACTCTTCCAGCTCCTGTGAACCACTTGCGCTCTTCCTGTCTTGCTCTGTGTTGTTCCCTCTGAGACGTCGGTGCGAGAAATCACATTTTTCCAACACTTCTCCCCGAGGTGCTCCTGGCAGACGCACAGAGGAAGGCCGCTCCATCCTTTCATATAGCCTCCGTTCTCGCTTTCCCACCGTTCTCTCTATTTCTATCTCTCTTTTCTCTCTCTTTGAAGTACTAGCCATCGCTGGCGTCTGTATGTTGCCGGCTAACAAATTAAAAAACCATCGAAGGTAAACAATGGAGCAAATCGTAATGGCTGTGTCGTTTGGAGAAAAAAAAACAAACAACAAAATTATCAGAGGAGTCGTGATTGTTTCACGGCCAAATGATTTTGAAAACCCAGCCATGTCTGTGTGAAGCGTATACGTGTGTGTACGTGTGTGTACGTGTGTGAATGACTGCATTGTGTGCGTGAGAGAGAGATTTAAAGACATTCTAGTTAAGACAACTCTCACCATATGTTCATCCACATACATCCACATTCTCTCTCTCTCTCTCTCTCTCTCTCTCTCTCTGTCCGTCCCATCAGGAACTATAGCTCAAACCCCTCTCATTTCATTCCATTATGGCCAACCAATTAAATGTTTGAAACAAAAGGCTGCCATTTACTGGCAGGAGAAAGGAAACCTGTCGCAATTAGCACATTTACATACATTTCTATTGACTCCAATTAGGTCACCAGCTCCCACAGCCCTCTTTGAATCGTGCTCTTTCTCTCCGCTGCTGAGCCTCTAAAATGTTAATTAAGGAAGGGGAACTCCGGATTCTGGCTACGGGTTGGCCATATGGACCCCGCATATGCTCCATATGTATATACACGCACCATATATAATTAATAGTGTGGTTCTCTCAATGAGCCGAACTGGCATCTGGTACCAAGATTTTTTTTCTCATACGTTTTTTCTAAGATCCACAACAACACCGCTGAATCCACTCTGAGACTCTGTAGGAGCTGGTTTTTAATCTCTGCTGGGATTCTTTTTAATAAGCAGTGATTTTAAATGGTGTCCAGTGGTTTTATTTGGGCAAATATTGAAGCTGAATGGACGACCTTTTTGCTTTCAGTGTTTTGTCAAGTCTTTAACGTTTTCTCTACATCATTATTGGACTTATTCTCCAGTCACTGGCTCAATAATTTATGTTGAATCTGTTTGGCCCCGATAGCACTTCTACGCAGTAAATATAGATCCAACTCCAGCCCGGAGGCCGAGCATCACAATTAGGACGCGAGACAAAAAAACTGATCATAAATCAGCACTTTTATCCCAAGACCTTTGATGAATAAAACTGCTGGCCCACGTTTTTTTGGCAGAAATGCGCCTTTTATTCTCTCGGTTTTGGAGCCGATGCTAACATCCATGGCCATAATGGCCCTCTTGCCAGGCGCTAAGACCTGGACACTGAACAACCCAGGCCAAAATGGCGGCCTTTTTTTTTTTTTTTTTTTTTTAAATTCCTGTCCACCCCCTCTAAGACATAATAATGACAATGAGAACTCTATGTACCATAATGTACTAGTAGAGGTCATTAGAAAGGGCACGTTTGCAGTATAAGATGTTAGCATGGCGCTGCTAAGCCTCTATAAAAACGCATGAGAGAGAAACGGGAGCGCTAACCTCTCATTGGGAGGGATATGAATAGCCTTTGTTTTTCACCACTCCTCTGCGCCAATGGCTGGAACTTATTATGAGGTTGTGTGTGCGTGTGTGTGTGTGTGTGTGTATGTATGTGTGTGTGTGTTTTAATATGTAGGCCTATTTATGCATAAAACCCATATTTGTGGTTAGTTTTATGTGAATGTGTGTGTGTGTACACGTGTACATCTGCGCCTATGTATGAGCACATTGTACTTTTTTCCAAATGCGTCTTCATGTATGAAAGTGTATGTGCGAGTGTGTGTGTGTCTCATCTGTTTCTTCGTCCCATAAGGGGCATCAGTGCATGTGTGTGTGTGTGTGGTTCAGTGTGTGCCAGGTAGGTGGTGGTGGTGGATAGCTGGTTGGTGGATGGTTTTTGGCTCGGCTGGACCGGTACCAGGTGCGGTTTCTGTGTCCATGAAAGCTGTGAAATGCAATAGGATTTCGCAGGATTTTCTGGCTATGCAGTTCGCCGCCTTTTATTTTTTTTCTCCAAAGACAAAGATTTGGCCTCAACCTTTCCCTCTCTCTCTTTCTCTCTCTCTCGCCTTGCTAATGCATCTCACAGCATACAAATGAACTAGTGTGAACGGAAAGGTGTCCTTTAAAAAACCCTCTCTGAAATGAACCTGAGGTATCTGACAGAACTAGACAGTTTAGAGAGGTGCCAGTTGTGAAATTTTAATTACGTACCTTTTTTTTTTAACATAATTATTTTATTTGCAAGTAAGCTATATGATGTGCAGTAATTGCTTTTGATTGTGAACATAAGGTTCTCTCTCATTTTACAAGAACAGATCTAATTTAAATCATTTTTTCTCTTATGGCAAGTCAACTGAGACATCAGAAATTTCATTGTCTGATGTTTGGTTATTAACCTTTGGACTGAAGCTATGGTACTAATGTAGCTAAAAAGTAATGCAATGGAGGGCTGGACAAATCTTAAATTCATCGTCTAGCCCATTGAAATAGTAAAAGCTTCAGTGTGCTGCCCAATTCTGTGTTTCAGTTGCCTGACTAAATTAAAAACTGTAAGGTAAATGTAACTGGTATGGAGAGCTAGTTAAGTGCATTAATATAGACTAAGGAAAACAACAAATATCCACGTCTAACAACGTTTCTAATTTAGCACGTCATGTCATTGGCCAGTGTTTTGGGCTAAGGATTCAGAGTTCTGTCCTCACAGTATTCGGGTCTGTCTAATGCCTTTATCTTTCTTTTGGTGTGTTTAACCGTGAGGTGAGTGTATACTAGGAGTGTAAACCTCAGGCTTCCATACAACACGATTTCAATTCATAAGGCAACGATTCAATATTTGACAAAACCACTGAATCTGCTACGATATAATATGATACGATTTATTCGTATATGGAAGAAGTTCTCTGATTGATTCGTGACCAACATTGTTCAGAATCAGGGGCCGTAAAATCGAGAATGATGACATGGAGAAGTATCAGAGGGTCTTTTAAAAAAAAAAATTTCTCCTGAATTTAGTTGAATTTAGTCTCCGGTTAGGTATCGCTCAACAGCTACCAACTGGAGAGGGTGAAGGCTATCACATGCTTCGTCTGAGGCACGTGAAGCCACCTGACCACATCTTTTCAAACTGCTGCTCACGCAACGTCAGGGGGCGACATACCACACTCAGAGGAAAGTGCTATCCGCCCGCTTTTTCATACATGAGCTCACAGACGCCCCTGACTGACAGGGGAGAGAGACCATGCTCCTCCCTCCCTGAGAGCACGCCCGATTGTGCTCTCTTGAACCCCTGGCCACAGAAGGCTGTAATTCACGATCTCCGGCCGATAGGGCGAACACTGGAGGTTTTTTTGTCCTTTTTCGATAATAATCCATTTGTGATTGTTGCATCGATTCATTTCAGTCACTGTCGTTTAAATCAATGCATCGATCCAAATCATTGGACCCCTGCTGTATATCATAAGTATAAGAGGTGTGTGACAGATTTGCTTTTATTTTGCTCTGTTTCATAGGTTTTTCCTGATTCTGAAAAGATTGTCTGTAGTTAAAAGTAAAAAAAAGTTCTACCACCAGCTAGATCACACCTTGACTGATGTGAGTAGTGCAGCGGGTGGTGGGATTCAGAACGTGTAGTTATAAGTAACTGTGGTTTTAGCATTGAGGTGTGTTACTCCACTGTAAAAAGCATTATATTTTAACATTATTAAACATGGAAACTTTTGTTTTGTAGAAGCAGGGTTTTTTTCTCATTTTTTTTAGTTGCTGAATCTACTTGTCCACTAGGCAACTACGTTAATAGCATGGACATGAAACCTGCTTGTCCCAGGTGCCCAGGCTACTGATTTATCCGGCCCTGTTGAATGTGTACATATGTGATGCATCTTATGATGCTGTTATCTATAAACGTGAACAAAATGTCTTGTGTAGCCAATGTGAAAGTGGATAGTGGGTTCAAACAACAGGAAAAACACTAGATGACCAAAATTCTGCCACACACTGGTAATTAGCCACCCAACCTCCTAATGCTGCAGCACAAATCAGTCTTCAGGTAGATGGTCTTCAAACTTTACAAGAAGTCTGACTGGGTAAATCATATGGCTGGAACTATAATATCTTAACTGTAAAAACATCATTCCAAATATGGAAAGTGCAGGTTTTTACATCAGGGTTCCTGTCAATTTTCCTGTCACTTTTTTTTTCTTGGATCCTCCTTAAACATAAACCTGAGTATAGCTGAATATTGTAACATCATTGTGTACCAGGATCACTTTTTTCTGTAGCACAGTTTGGTATCAGTCCACCTTTAGGCTCCGCCTCCTAAAGTTTGAAAATTACACCAGAGCTTATATGAATGAGAATAGAATTTGTAGTGTAAATACCTTTCTAGTGTGAGAATCAAATTTCTAGTGTAAATTCAAGCTATTTCTGCTATTTTCTAATATTCCTTAGATTAGCTTATCAATGCCATTTGAAGCAAGAATCTGAAAATTTGTGTATGTATTTATGAAAAAAAATAATTGCAGGTCCAGAAGCAAACTTAAAACACCTCCCATGCCTTGGCTGATTGGCTACAATTACACCAAACATTTGTGTAAATTTGATTCTTCAATCAGCACGGTGCAGAAAGGCCGTTAAACGTGGTGTTAAAAAGGATTTTTAGAGGCTTTATGTCTTAAGACTCGGCCTGTGTGTGGTCATTTGTGAGCGTCTGAGAGCGTTAGATAAGAGAAGCTGTGAATCGTGAAATGAAGTGCCTCTCTGTTTGACTTGCAGGCCACGGAGTCGTATCTGGTGCATGAAGAGGCGAGCCGAGGAGCTGCGCTGCCCGAGTGCTTCCTGGTCCCAGATACTTACAGGGTACGAACTGCCTCTCATTCTCTGCTCTTTGTTTTTTCCTTTTTTCTCTCGGTGTCTCTTTCAGTAGCACGTCCATGAACATGTCCATGTCTCTTCAACCAGTTGGTCACTTCTACACTATTTCAATACAGTATGATAAATTTCACCACAGCACAATTTGTGACAGTCGTAGGTAGCGCCAGTACTTCAATATCACTCACACACCAATCAACATACTATTAAAAACATTACTAGATTAAAACAGAGTGATGTCACAGGAAGTAGTGGATAGGTTGTTTGTCTGTTATGGTATTTTTCTTTCTTTTTTTTCTGTCAGTTTGGTTCATCACTGAGACGAGTTCATAAATACAGTACAGTATATGCTAATTTATTATTTTTTATATAATTAATTTTTTTCCTTTTATCTCAGTATTTTAACTTATTATTATTTAGTGAAGATACTAACTTCATTAGTGAAGTTTGTTTTTTCAGTAGTTTGGTTTTCTTCTGTTCCTCATTAATACCTCATTCTTGTAAACATTTAGTGGAAAAATAAACCTCGGAGTTTTTATTTTGTTTAACGAGGCACTCCTAGTGTGCTATGTGCATGTGTTCCAAGGTCAGCTTCAGAAAAAGGCATTAATAATGGTGAGAATCTCTCAGGACCCCACAATTCCATCTTGACACATCTCAATTTTTGATTTCTAAAGCCTGCATTAGATTTTTTTTCCAGTATGAGCACTTTTCAACTATAATATTTTTGTCACTGCTCAAGAAGAAGAAGAAGAAGAAGAAGAAGGTGGCTTAATTTCCAGTAGAGCTTTCAGGACAAGTTTTACTGTCTGAGTGGTATTACAATTATCAGCATATTTACATATTTAAAGGCAGATCACTCACTGTACTTTTATTTACCTAATGTAAGTCTACTGGTACATTCTGGAAACGTTTTGTCTGAATGGCCTTTGTATCAGTTGATGTAGAAAAAGGACTCTAAATGAATACATCTTATATATAGCACACTTTAACATTTATATATTTTTAAAAAAAGTAAACCATAGATCAATTTTCCAAATAAATATAAAAAATAATTTTAAAAAAATCCCAGAATTGCTTTTACAATATTAATAATGTCTAACAGGCACTTTTACAGTGTATTAGCTTATATATTTATGTCATTATGTTATACACAATGTAGTGAGCATATAGAGTGAACATGAAATTATTTCAGATTCGGATTAACTGTGTGAATTATTCATGTGGAATGAGTTGATGGATTTTCACATGGGTCGCCTAGAAAATGTTAAACTGGGCTAACTATCAGCAATGGGAAAACTTTGTGGGTAAATCAAGAAAATCACTTTCAAAGTAATAACATTTATGATAGAATTGAGAAAACTGAGAAAATTGATATCATTTCTACCTTCTGTAGTTTGTGATATTAAAAAAACAGGATAAAGTGAAAGACTCAGTAATATTCAATTATATTTGAATACTACGTAGGTAATGAAAGTAATCAAAATGCCAACGTTACAGAAACCTGATAGCCTTAGTACATGTTCATTTAATATCTGAAATGTTTGGTACTGACATTTTAACACTACTACTACTACTACTAATAATAATAATATTAATAATAATAATAAGATTAATAATGGCCAAAACGCAAAACACTTCACTATTACACCATCCTTAGGCCTTTCGGGCTCATCTCTCTTGCCTGAGTAGCAGGAGGGAGTACTATCTAATAAACAAGTTTCATATCTGTACCACCTAATGATCAGTTTTAGTGGAGAAAATTAATAATCAGAAAATAAGAAAATATCCCTGGCACTCATAATAACCATTTATACATAATCCTGTGTTAGATTCTGATGTATGGTGCATTAATGCAAAATCTGAGAATCTGTTAGTTTTCTCATCTATCATAAACATCGTGATACATATCCTGTATCGTAAAACATCTTTTCATGAGTAGCATGATGTGATTTTTTTTTTGTTACTGTATTGCTCACCCTCCACTACTTAGACCAGCTGATTAGCACTAAAACCCCGAGCATGTCCTATATTCGAAGTGAAATTCAGTTTTCTCTGTTAAAGTGCAGCGCGTCACAGCCTTTAGGGAACAGCTTATTGTTCTCTGATTATTCAAATGCCAGCCAGATAACAACAGCGCTCGTGGAATTACAGGGTATTGGACTTTGATTTCGATCGCATGAATGGGGCGTTTGATTAGTCCTCCGTCTAGCCAAGAATTAACTTCGAGTCACACAAGCGTACGATTCATTCACAGGTGGATCGACGTAAAGCTTCTTTCCAATGTACAGGACAAACGAATAAATCTGATTTATAACATAATCTGAAGATCAGCTCGGTTAATGAGACAATGCTGTTATATCATATGGCGTGCTTTGTGTTTTGGACGTGTATGTGCTGTTGTTAAGCTCTATAGAGCAAACATATCTGCGTAAAACGTCATTACCATCATTTAAGTACAAGCCATATGGGAGGGATTAAGTTTAAATGAGTGTGTGTGTGTGTGTGTGTGTGTACACGAGTGTGTGCATGTTAGAAGGGAAAACCACATGCTCTAACTATATTGCATTTCTTGTGTGTTTTAATGGGAGCATTACCGACTGAAACCGCTAACCTCGACTTCTTGTTTCTGGACCCCTGCTTAGCTGGAGGCTGTGAGAGAGAGAGAGAGAGAGAGAAAGAGAGAAAGAGAGAGAGAGAGGGTTGCGTGTGTAGGAATAAAAAAAATTGCTCGTAAAAAATGAAATGATTTCTTTTTATTTCACCTCACACTCTTATTGTGTTTAATGACTTACGGGTGTGTGTGTGTATGTGTGTGTGTAGACTTTTTGCTAGTGTATGCAGCACAAGCACTTCAGTTTTTTGGGTTGCTGCCCTTGGGCGTGGTGAGAGGAACTGGGTATCCAAGCACTCTCACCCTTCTCTGCCCTCTTTCTCTCTCTTTCTTGTTTTTCCTTTTACTCTCTATGTCTCTCGCCCTCTATTTATCCTCTATGAGTTGTTTCCATACTGGCCGTGTTCTCGCTCCCGTTGGTTCCGGTCACCTCATCCTTTCTGAGGACACTTTAGCTTGTTTAACGGCTGCTCAGGCTCAGAGACTGTGCCGCACCTTTAAAACTGAATGAATTATACTATTTTACGTGCTTTTGAGATCTGGTATCATGCACTCATTGTTATCAGTAGCTTTAATTAAGGTTTAAAGATACTTTTCTGTAACTTCAGGTTTAGAAGGTAATGCTACCGACATTGTTGTCTCCTGAAAACAATGGAGAGGAACATATAGCCTCGGCAACATGTGAATTAGAGATGTATGAACAAGATTCATTGTTAAATTAACATGTTGAATTATGGTCTCAGTTTTATTCCCCTACATAACCTTGGTTTAACTTACTGACCTTCAATCTACTGTCTGATAAAATATGTCTAATAGTCATATTTACATTTCTAACAGACAGCTCAAACTACACTTCAGCTGCATGAAAATGAATGCTGATCACCAAGAGTCATTGACTGTGATAACCTACATGGCATAGGGTTTGTCAGTCAGCAAAGTATTTCAGCAGATCGACCTGAGTGCTTGAAAAAATACCATGGCGGACCTGATAAAAGTATGAAAAAATCTGGATGTAGTTTTCTAAACATTAACCATTGCATCACATACAATTTATGCAAATCATTTAGCTAAAGGCAGCTCATCAGACCAGAGTCGAGCTACAGGGCTAGAGACGTTCAGTCAGAAAGAAAAAGGGGAAGACTGATCACAGACTTTTCATTTTATTTAATCTCTCCGGTCTGATTAGCTAACTGGCAACATGGCTGGTTAAAAAAAAACAGTGAAAGCAGAATGTTTAATGACAATTGGACAGAGAACCGTGTGTTTATTCTCCTCATCTGTTCAGAGTCTGTGGCGCTAGACAAAAGTGAAAAAAAAACCCCACTACAAAACAAAACCACTTCAAACTGTCTTATTTATAGCCACAAACGAATCATTAATAGTTAAGCATTAAAAAGTAATTGTTGTCATCCATCAGTAGTGTTAGTCACTTATCCTGATGTCTATACAGTTTATATAACTGAACCTTTACAATTTTAACTACAGCCTGTTATCCTGTTAAGCTATTTAATAACATCCCTCAGCAAGCTTGGTCATTGTTGTTTGTTTCAACACTGCTTGTTAATTTGAAGCCATTTATAAAACCCTGCTAGCATCTATGAGGAGCATTGTACAGAAGAATCAACATTCAGGAAATGTGCTTAGTTTGATAGCATAAACTGTGAGGAAACATAAAAAAGGATGTTTACTTGACTGATGATCTGGTCGTGTATTTTTAATTATTTAGGAACTAAAATAAAACTAAGAGGTTTATTGGTTCTGCCAGTGACTTTGAATATCTGTACATTGGGGGAAATAACATTTATCCTTCTGCTTTTCCCTCGCTCATTTCTGAAAAAAAAATGTTACGCATGTATTAAAACCACTGTGGTTTATATATACTGAAATCCGAAATACTGTAATCTTAGGGAAAAAAGGTGCTATCTAGCTTGGTAAATGGTTGTTCTGTGTAGAACCCTACATATAAGAGACAGATCCCAGAAACTCTTCAAAGAAGCCCTAAGGAGCCCTTTTTTCTAAGAGTGAATAGGGTGTGGTTTAGGACATTCCTTGTTTAAGTGTTACAGTGCACTTGTTTCTCCAACACTGGAAACAGTGAATAGGAAACATTTTTAAACATGTCCAAAAGTGAATGAAACTGTACTAAACAGTTTGTCAACCTAGTAGGCACGTGACAGATGAGTTATTGTGTCATAAAATATAAGAGCCAATCACATTCTACTATGCAAATGCAGGCCATGCAGCAGGTGAAGGATTGGAAGAATGGAGGGTTAAACTCCTTAAAAAATTCAAACAATGTTGCCTGATTTGGATTTGGATTGATTTTATATGAATTAATTCCTAAGAAATTCTTTAACTTTAAAACCACTTCTAATCCTAATCTTAACCTGTGGAACATTTGCGTGTGGGACGTTTCTAATTTGCTTTTCATAGAACCTGAGTTACTATACTATCAGTTTAAAGAGCAGGTTTTTTTTATTATGTCATATTTTTTCATGTTTTGGGTGACTTTGTGACTATAAAACAACCCTCATGCTCATCAGAGAGCCAGTTCAGTTCTTCCAGCCATTAATAATAGCTTGGTAAGCCTATAGAATGTTAAACTAGAGGCAAATGTAGCTTTTAATGGTTAGCTGATCAAAACGCATGGGTTTAGTGGTCCAAAAGATGTGGCTACATGGCCTTCTAGGTGAGTCAGAGTCAGAAAAAATAAATAAATGTGTTTTTGTGAATTAAACACACAGAGCAGCTTAGCTATAGAACAGTAGGCTACTGCCAAAATATTAGCATTTTTCCACACAACGCTTTAAGTTGATTATTAGTAGTCTAGCCAAAGGTTTTTGTCTTGCCAATTAGGTTATTAGGACAACACCTAATTTAAAAGGTCACAAGACACATGAACATGGGCTAAATCTCTACAGTGGTTCCTTTAGCCTGTTTCATTTGTAATGAGGTTAAAAGAATTAATTTCAGCAAACATCGAAGAGGAATAAATACTACATTCTAAGGAAAGAAGCTAACCTGGGGTTTTAGGGTAAACATGTCTGTCTTTGTCCTTTTAGTCAGCGAAGCATAACTGCATAGGAACTTCTTCAATCTACAGTATATAATAGGACCTTAAGTCCAATTTTGTACATTTGAGACACATTCACGTTTTCTACAAACATGGACACGTACAGAACCTTCTTTCTGCCAATTTATCCATCCTGAAAGTGTTGCTTAAACACTGGTATCAATTAAACGAGCAGTTTGTAATGTTGCCGCTGCTGCCTGTGAAGTGAATTGCAATTGTATCTAAATTAGATTGGCAAGACTTCGTCTTCCCCAAACCCCACTGCATAAATATGCAGCCTGGAAATGTTTCAGGGGCTGAGCTAATTTCAGAATGTCCAGCCCAGAAAAAAGAAAAACTTTTCCTTGTCTCTGGGATGGTACCATGAAGTGGTACTCTGAAAGCTCTGGAAGATATGACAGTATAATTTTGATGTTGGGATAAATTACATCACAATATGTTTTTCTGAGATATTATGGATACCTAATACATTTCTTATTATAGTTTTTATTTTTTAAATAATTAAATAATTTTTTTTCAGCTGGCCCACCCTACTGTCAAAGGGTACATCTTTTTTTTTCTAGCTTTAATACGTATCCATTATCTCAGAAAGTACATGTCATGTAGCTTCAGTTACCTTTTAGAGTTAAGATTTTAAGGTGGTCCTTAAGGTCCAATTATGTACTTTAAATCATTTTAAAGTTATATAATATTTCTGAGAGTGTCAAATCTTTGAGGATTCCCTCACAGAGACAACTGATATGACCTTTTTTTTTAAAAGAGTTCATTCATTCTCAGTAATCCTGGGAAGACTAGGGGTGAGGTGAGACTACACCCTGAATGGGGCACCAGTCCATCACAGTCTTTTCAACTACCAGTTCCTTCCCCATTTACAGAGTGACATCAAATCAACATGGCTGCTCACGCTGTGAACAGTGAAAAGTTTCAAGGTCATCTGTCATGTGCACAAAATATCAGCGACAGTTGTACATTGAAATGCTTGTTGTGAGAATTAGGTAGCCCCTCTGTACATTTAAATGTGTTTATAGCAGTATTGACATTAGATCAGTTAATATACAGACACAGTTCTTGGTTAAATCTATAACATTGAGGATGCTAATCACTGTATTGAGAAGGTAATCATCAACATTAGAGTTATCACTAACTTTAGCCGACTAGCTTTTTCCTAACACTATGTGCCGTTGTTGTTGTGCTGCAATTTCAGTCCAAAATGTTCAGTACAGTAGACCAGAACCAATAGCCACTCAGGCCTGTAAATGTAAAAATGTGCTTAAAGTAGCATTTTATGAGCTTTACGTGCTCTGACAGAGCAAACATAAGACACCCTTTTGTGGAGGCTTCCATGATTTTATTTCCACTTTGAATGCCAGATGTCCCGAAGTGGCAAATGACATTGTTACAACCTGCAAATTACCACTTACAAGACACTACACACGCAGCATTAGCATAGCCCATGCATCCACCAGCATGTTTATGGGAGGTGGGAGGAAACCAGAGAACCCTGAGGAAACTCACATGGGCACAGAGAGAACATGTCAAACTGTGCTCAGGCACAAGCATAGCAATAATGCGTAATAATGTGAATGACGGTGGGCTTTGTGTTACAAACTGCAGCTTTAAAAATAGAAATAGAAATAAAATAAAAATAGAATAAGTGCTAAAAGGGAAGATCTTTATTTTCTCTGCGTGTGAGGTGTGGGCTTTAGTAAAACCTGCTTCTGTGTGTTTTTGAAACCTGACTGGGATAGGAGAGGAAAAGACAGATCGAGGAGGAGGAGAGGCGCGTGTGTGTGTGTTTGTGTGTGTGTGTCTGTGTGCGCGCGGGCGCGCGCGTGTGCGAGTGTTGTTCTTCTTCTTCTCCTTCTTCCTTGCCAGAAGTTTGAGCTTTCACTTTCTGGCTCCTAGGCGGGGTTTGTTGGAGGAGTGGGGAGGAGGGGGAGGAGGAGGAGGAGGGGGGCGGGGCACGAGCGCGAGTTATTGCTATGCGACCCGACACTGCGAACTTCCATTCAGCTCTGTAAACGCTCCTCCAATGTTTAATTCCGAAGTAGCTATGTATTCTCCGTACTGCCTGACACAGGTAATGCAAAATAATCATCATAATAATACTCATCATCATCATACTATATAGATGGAAGTTTTGCTTTGCGCATGTGCACTGTGATTTTTGAATTGTATTGTTGCAACTTTTGCTGTTGGTCTCGTGGTTTTGCTCCTTTTAAATGTTTTGGGGTGGTGTGTGTGTGTGTGTGTGTGTGTGTGTGTGTTTGGCTGGTGGGGGAGTCGGGGTGAGGGGGGGGGTTGCTCTTCCTTTTTGCTCTTCGTTTTTTTTTTTTTTCCCTTTTCTTTTTTTTTTTTCACTCTTCCGCGCTCTTCCCCTCCCCTGCGCGCGCTCTCCCGGTTCTCTCAAACCCCCCTCGTGCGTGGCATCTTTCCAGCGCGCGGATCTGCTTCGTCTCAGTGCACATGGGTTCTCGGAGAAAATGGCGCTTACACACTCAATCTACAGCTACGCAAAAAAAAAAAAAAAAAAGCTCCACCGCATGCAGGCTATTAAATATTATGTGAAAGTGGTAGGACATCCCGCCTGCTCGCTCGCGCGCCTCTGTTTCGACGTGTTATGTCGTATTCGGGACGCCGCCTCGCCCGCTTCATATAAACACCGGCTTAGCTTTCATTGTGCATTTGCGTTTTTTCCCCTCTCTGGAATCTTTTCAACATTTAAACGCACTGCTTTTTGTTTTTAGTTTGGTCTGAAGGTTTTGATCAAACCTGAGGTGACTGACAGAATGAACAGCTGTCAGCATGCACGGTGTTTTTTTTTTTTCCTTTTTTTTTTTTACACCCGGCTTATCGCAGCAGATAAGGCGAACTGCAGAACAGTCCAACGGCTTCAACTCCTCTGAACTCTGTATTTTAATGCTACCAGTGCACCTGCATTATTCCAACAACATGCAGCTGCTGCTGCTGTTGTTGTTGACATTTTGGCATCAGGACGAACATCTTTTTTTTTTTTTTTTTTTTTTTTTTACATTTTTGTCATTTTCATCAGAATTTGCGTGATTTAGCGACAGTCCGTGTGAAATGTTGCAGCTGAACACTTGTGCAGTGCAAACCAAAAAAAGTGCTAAATGTTAGGACATTTCTGTCTTTATTTTTTTGTGCACTAGTTAAACAGGCTGTATATTAGACAGTGAGTTGATCAAATAAACTTGCAAAGGCTTGTTATTTTTTTAAAATCCCACCAGACCGTTTTTACTTAACTAACTTCTTCAGAACTGATCGAAATGAGTTGATGAACAGCATTAAGAACATGCATTTCTGTGTTGTTTGGGGCTGTTTTTGAAAGTGCAGCATGCAGCAGACTCGTGTCTTGGATCTAACACTTGCACAGTCTGATATTTATGATATGCACACATTTGTATCTGGGTTTTATTCAGCAGAGAATTTAAAAATGATTCAATTTCCAATGCTAAATATTTGTCAGCTTTTTTTTTTTTTTTTTTTTGCATAGCCTATTCCCAACAATTATTTTTTTGCTTTAATCTCTGTGATGATGAAGTATGGATGAAGATGTAATTTATATAATAGAGAACTGCACAGAGCTCATAAATGCAAATAAATTAGCACATAGTTGAATTAATTTTAACGATTGCATTTTCAGAAGTGTGATATCTCTCTCTCTCTCTCTCTCTCTCTCTCTCTCTCTCTTTCTATTTATTTAAATCTAACAGGTTTACATGCGGCCTAGTCCTGAATCTTGGCTCAAAAGCAAAAATGCAAAATAACAGCCATCTTAATATTATTATATTGAATTTATATCTGTATTATTATTATGATGATGATGATTATTATTATTATTATCATTATCATTATTATTATTGTAAATCATTACTAAGCTCGAGGTTGTGTGCGAGTGTGTGAGCGGCGCTCCATTTGCGGGGAAGAGTTATTTATTTATTTATTTATTTATTTATTTATTTATTCTAAACCTCCGACTCGGCTCTTTTACTGTTTGGCTCAAAACCTCAGTTCGTGGCAGGACTTTGGATTAAGCTTGCCTCTCAGTAAGACCTCAGTCTCGACATTTCTTTACAAATAATGACATTTTTATTTGCAGATCAGGTTATATGTATTTTAAACACAGGTTACATAATTTTTCCTATGCAGTTTCCTTCATTAGTTTTATTATTCCTTCATTTCATAGAGTTTTGTCTTGGCCTCAGGTTCTTGGCAACTGCTTTTATTTTCCTGCAGGCCCAGGACTGGAGGCTGCAGGTCACTGAGACGCTGCATGAAAATATGATTATTAATATTTATTATGAATAGTAGACTGAGTGTTTTGTTTGGTAGTCAATTGCTTTTCTTATTTTGTAAAGCAAAGCAAAACAAAAAACAAAACCTTGAAACTATGTCGATCTGTATCAGCAGCCTATATGATATGATATATGAATATGAATATGATATTAATTGATTCATTGTTTTAATCAGATTTATTGACTGGAAACTTTTTTTTTTCCTCTAAAGTGTGCCTGCAGTGACTCCTCTGCATTTAGAGGCGTGTTCCTCGAGAAGCAGTCGTTTGTTTTAAGGCTCTAACAGACGTGCAGTTCTGTTTCAATGTTTGCTCGTGGTTTTTCCTCGCTGCTTCTCGCGAACGCAGCTGATGGATTATACACACCTAACGTCGCCCAAGGTGCTGGGCTAATCAGTGTAATTAGCCTTCTGCTCACCACATTGCACGTCCTGTAAATACTCAAACAGAATAAGCGGCAACACATGTGAAGTGCATGAGCCTACAGAGCCAGATCAAGTGCTGGCCCAGGCGCGCGCGCGGTAAATTATCCTATCGCGAGTGATTTAGCGAAATAAAACCCGACAGAAAGATGGATGTCTTTATGCAGGGATAAATAATTAAACTCGGTCATATACACAGTATACAGCTATCAGGCGTAACTGAAGAGAACGATATGGCTTGCTCTGTTGCACATCCTTTGCCTCATATTTTTCCATTTAATTAAAATTAATTAGCGAGCGCGCACACGCGTCACGCGCACCAGAGCGCGCGCTCAGTGTATTATGTGT
>CM040479.1:14459184-14521845 GCA_022758105.1 Pangasianodon gigas | reverse complement strand
TCGGATTTTTTTTTTTTTTTTTTTTTTTAAATGAATGCCGTCTTTGTGCTCGGTGGCCGCGGCGCGGATCGCAGGTTTTGGCTCAGCTCACTTCAGGCCACGTTTACGCGCAACGAGAGCTTAGCGGTTTGCAGGACAGTCCTGAGTCCTGCAGCCTGCATGCATGCAGAGACTCCTCTCCTGACCAGACACCTGAGCTGCATGCACAAGTCTTTGGGTGAAAATGGATTAAATATGATCTAATGCACTGGCTTCTCAAGCACGAGTAATCCACAGAGACTCAGTTTGCAGCGTGATGCTCGAACCAGCATTAAACTCTGCTCTGTGTGCTGTGCTGAGAGAGAAGCAGTGCTGCCAGCTCTCTTCAGAGGTAGCTAAGGCATGCGCAAGAAGAAGTCGCTGGGTGACGTCAGAGATTTGCATAATCGTTGATTCGTCATGATCATTTGCATATCAAATTAGAAATTACGTTAAATGAAAATTTTTTGAAGACACTTAGAATAGAACAGAATAGTGTTGTGTCTGAACAGAAAATAATAGAAAAGAAGAATTCTTTGGCCATGGCACCACAAACTTCTACATATGGCAACACAAAATTTGCATATTTACAAATGAAGGAACAGTTACAAATGGAATAATCCTCTTCTATTACTGTAACTATCATCAACATGAGAGTTTAAAACATAACAAAGTGCACAGGTGGCACAAACTGTGATCAGTGATTGGTCAATGGGAATAGTGGTGATCAGTGATTGGTCAATGGGAGTAATGGTGATCAGTGATTGGTCAATGGGAATAGTGGTGATCAGTGATTGGTCAATGGGAGTAATGGTGATCAGTGATTGGTCAGTGGGAGTAATGGTGATCAGTGATTGGTCAGTGGGAATAGTGGTGATCAGTGATTGGTCAGTGGGAATAGTGGTGATCAGTGATTGGTCAATGGGAACAACCGTGATCAGTGAGTGGAGTGATGTGAGATGGAGAACCAGATCAAGTACAAAACACTCACTAACATCTGCTCAGAAAGTCACTCAATTTGTTGCTTTTGAAATAAATTCACTAAAGGGATCTAAAAAATCACTAACTCTAGTGACAAAGTCTCTGAATTGGCAACACTGGCTGAGAGAGAAGTTACAAATACTAACCCTGCCCCCTAACCCGAATCTGATGTCATTTTTCTGGCAATTTCATTCGTCTGGATTCAAAGTGTTACAAATTTCCACGTTAGACGATTTCAGGATTCATGCATAGAGCATGACTGTAACTGGAGCTTGGTTTTTAAAATCTAAACACTAACTTAAAAATATTTTGTAGGAAATGAGATATAAATGTGTGAAATGTAAACAATAGTGCATGTGTAGTAGAAATCGATCTAGTTAATACTGTCGGATCCTAAAAGTCAACCTGATCAGTTTTTAAAAAATCGTACAATGTGTTTGGATTTCATTTTATTTCATATGAATGAAGTTGTAGGATAAGTTACATACACTAACCACGCCCCTAACCCTAATTTAACCTTTGTATATTTCATAAGACATGAGTTGTATGAAATATTATGAATTTGTACGAGGATTAGTTTAAAGTAGCACCTCCTATTACTGGAAAATAGTAGTTAGCTGAAGTAGCTAGCTAATACCATTGCCAGCAATGCTGCTTCCCATGTATATTCATAAGTGGCTTAGCTAAACATGGCCACTGTCAACTTTTGTATGGCATCGATTGTCAACACATGAGGAGAATCTTGTGTAAACTTTTGACAGAGTAAACAATTTTCATTACATAAGACTAGGCTCGGTGCTAGCTGTTGTTAGTGCGCCAACTTTAACAAGCAGTGTTTTCTGTGCTAGTTATTTTTCATTTGAATATACAGTCATACTGGTTCTTTTCACATCTTAACTCTTTTTTGTGGTGCATGATGGGAGAGATTTGTCAGTTTTTCAACACTTTTTTTTGTCTGCCAAACACAGCACATAAAGCATATGCACAGGAAGGGGGAGGCGATGCATAGCACCTTTGACGTAACTTTTAAAAGTAAAAACGTAAAGAAAAAATACAATGGGTAAATATTGGTTTGAAGAGCTGTGTAAGGCTGCACTAAATATATATGTATTTAATTATTAATTGAGGAAATTTGTTGATGAAAATTAAATACTTGTGCTAAAGTAAAAATGTCAAACAGCATGCAGAAAAGAGTATCAATTTTTCTGAAGTTTTTTTTTTCCCAAAGAAAACTAAAATTAAGGTCACAAATACAAATACTGATATGGTTGATAAGTTGCACACACCCTCACACACACACACACACACACATACACACACACACAAGCCATAGAGTGCTATAAAAAACAACTACGGAGCATTTTTATATTCAATAAAAGTGGTAGTCCTCCTTCTTAAAACATCTTCGCAAATGCTTGACATAATCTGTGTGTTTTGCACAAGACAGTTATGAACACTCAGATATTGTGTATTAGTACATAGTTATGTGACTTGAAACACTGCTTGTATGGGTTAGAGGAGGAAAAACACTAAAGCACGTTGGTCACGTTCTTGCTGTTACACACATGACCAGGCTGATTAGGTGTTTGAACAGGAAAATCACCAAACTTTGCTGAATTTCAGACATTAAAGCTGTAGCTGAAAGAAGGAAAATGCAAAAATTGCTGGTGCTAGTGTGTGTGTGTGTGTGTGTGTGTGTGTGTGTGTGTGTCATGCTCGGAGTCAGGATTCAGTAGGTCAGCGTCTCACACTCCTCAGATCTCCTCTGGTCCCAAACTGCAACGCTACAATAATTCTTCCAAACCATCTTCCGAACCAAATATGTGTTGAAGAAATCCCAGGTTTCTCACACAAAATGAGAAACATTAAGAATTTCTTTTTACTGCTATGAAAAAATAATAGATTTTGGGCAAGAACTTGGTGGTTGCGATTACTGTCAGCCTACTAAAGTGTATTTCTTATTAAAAATTGGAAAATATCCAAAGAACATTTAAGAACAAGTGAAATATCAATTATAAATTCATTTAATCATTTTTTTTTACAATTCAGAATGATAGATTAAATTTGAAAACAGAATATAATAAATGGTGAAAAAAATTAAAAGTGTAAAATAGTAAAATTCACAAATTACAGAACGTAAAAATTAATCTTATCTATATTTTTTAAAATAAACGTACTAAATTACACAAGTATAAATAATATATAAATATATAGTTAAGTGTAACATAGACAGATCCTCTGTTTATATTAACTTGTAACTAAGGTGATTTGAAGTTATTGTTATAAAGTGAGATATTATATGCTAAATGAAGAGTGTGTTTAATAATATTTAATAGAAGTAACTGATTTTTCCATTCAAAATGCCACTCCACTCATTCACAGGAGTAACTTGATCTCATACATCAGTACAATGCTCCAAGATTTAATTTAATATTGAGTTTGTATTGATTTCCCCATCTGATCACGCTCCGACTTTCTAATGCGCCGAACGCGTGTGAAAATGCAAAACTCATGGAATTACAGTAACGCAGTTGAAGCCTGGTCGAGGACAAATGCCCTGCCAAACCAGCATTCGAATGCCTTATTTGTTTAAATCACAGCTGCGCTCTCGTACGGTTCAGATGTTTCCGTGTGATGATTTCATTTCTCATTCCTCATCAGATAAGCCTCTGTTGGCTCATTCAAGCTCAAGCAGCGGATGACCCAGGACTGATGTACTTACACTACAGGTTTCCTAAATGCACATGGGAAAAAAACCTCGAAATGCGAGTCACGCAAAAAGACCTGAGAAGACTCATTTTAAGTTAGCGTGCTCTGTTCCATAATCCTTGATTGTCCTAAAGTGACCCAAAATCACTGAGGTGAAATTATGATATAGAGACGAAGTAGTAAAATTAATCATGAAACTCTTACAAAAGTTTTTTTTTTACCAGTTAAAGGAACAGTGAAATTTATGCACTTTTTACAAATAACCCTGAATATAAATGATTAGCCAGTATTCTGTTATTTTATGAAACTGTTTGAGATATAAATTGAATGAATTAGCCAAATAAGACCAAAGCGAGGCAAGAGTGTTAGGGTTTAGGCTTTCTGTTTGCACAACTGACCAGACTCAGAGAGAGAGTGTGAGGATCCATGTGACGGGTACTTTAATACAAAATCCAAGCATATAAATCAGTGTCGTTAATCAGGCAGTATTGAAACCACGAGTACTCGCGGTACAACAAGGCCAGAGGACAATCTAAAAAAGGTAGAGGATCAGTGGAGAAGCAAGGCTCGGAACTTATATATCCGGAATGGTTGGCAAGACTTCGCAATCAGTCAAAGGTCCAGGTGTGTTTATATACTGAGAAGTCAGGAAGTGAACTGAAAAGTGTTGGCAGAGGTCACATCAGAACATTATTAATGTCTTGGACTGTTATTACAACAATGCTAAACTGGGAGCTATTAGCTTTGTTTACTTGTTAGCTACAATGGCCTTGTAGCACCACTGCAAAACTAAAGAAGAGAATTTCCAACACACCTGGGGCCTGAAATATTGTGTCACTTTAAAACTAGAAGAAATCCTTTATCTGTGTTTATTTGTTGTGTATTTGACCAAAATCCAGTTCACAGCACCACAATAGTTCAAGTGTGACAAATCCATGAATGATGGTTCTTGCTGCAGAAGGGTTGAGGAAGGGATGTACTTGAATGAATGAAAGTAAAATTTTTTTGATGCGTTAAAACACTTAAATCCAGAGTGAAGCCGAGTTTCATAAACTGAGCTAAAGAGGAGAGTAACAAACCCATGAAGAGACGAGGAGAGATTGTTGATTTTAATAAAGGTGTCTGGGGAAATGAAGAGTTCAGCCTCAGGAAGTTCCTAGCCCTCCAGTCTATATGTCAGAGAACGACATATTAACATTATGGACTTCGTCTCAAATCTCAAATGTCTCCTCAGGAATGAAATCCCCCCTAGAGGATTTGTCTTTCGTCTTCTCTCTCTATTTCCTCCATCTCTTGTACTATATGCCAAATGTACACATTGTCTGTATATACGTTTAAGCCATAAATTTTGTATAAGTAAGGAAAAACACACTCAGGGGTGTGCTGTTATAGGAAAATAATCACTGATGGGGTGATGTGATTTTTACCACCTTGAAGTGAATTATTTTCCAATAACAGCACGTCCCAGAGTGTTTCGTTCTTCTTATACCACAGCAATTTACCAACAATTATAAATTTCATTTTATTAAAGCAAGACATATCATACTTTTTATTCATTTATAGTAACATTTACTGTTGTTCTGTCTCTTGAATTTGATAAGACAAAAAACTGTAAACTCCTCTGTCCTGAAGACTTTCCTGTGGTGGAAAACCTACTGACTGTTACAAAGCATTGACACTGGAGACTCCTTCCATAAATATCACGTAAGTGTAGTATTAGCCTTTGATTTTGTGTAGCTTCCGCCGTACAACTCTCTGTGTGAGTTGTTACTATAGAAATCATAACATATTAGATTGAGCGCATTGATATAAACCTGTGAATAGCATTATGGCTGGAACTATTTTGAGAGCTACTCCTATAGAAATTAATCAACCAATCAGAATTGAGAATTCAGCAGCACTGTGGTATTTTGGAAATAAATTGATAACATATTGCACTGTATTCTGTTTCTATATGAGACTATAATTACATCCACCCGTGCTTGTCCATTCAACCAAAACCAGTGTTTTTAGTCGTGGTAGCTGCTCTACGTATGAGCAAATAGCCCCCTAATACACACAAACATACACACAGACACACACACACTGACACACACACTCACGCACGCTCATTACATAACCACAGAACCCCTAATCACTTCAGTGTGTGGAACCATGTCATAATAGATCCTTTCATAACAGTTACTTCATATTTTGTCCCGAATTTTTTTTTTTTCTTCTTCAGTAACTGGAGTTGGTTTTGGGACACCGTTGCTGCAATTCCACACAATCCTCCTGCGTCTCGTAATTTTCTGTTTTCGATTTGTCAATTCCTTGCAAGTGACATGGAAAGCCACTTTCTGGACTGCGCACGATGCTTGGGTGCATTTTGTCCATTGGGCCTGTGGGATCTTTCACTATGTGCCTCAGTCCACATTTTCTGGTCGCGGGCAATAAACAGAAAACTGAGCAGAAGAATTTAAAATAAGTTGGAGTCACTTGTTAACTGACACGACTTGTGACAGTATGATGCAAAGGTCTGTGTTTGGCAAATAAGTAGTGTGTGTGTGTGTGTGTGTGTGTGCGTGTACACACTAGCACTATCAGTGCTGTTGTATTGATAGAACACATCCAAGGTCATTTTATTTCTGTCTTATGGGCGTGTGTGTGTGTGTGTGTTTGGGGGTGTGTATGTGTGTGTGTGTGTGTTAGATGTGCGGACAGCTTGTTTTAAGTCATCCATACCAGAAAGACTAATATAGATCAGTCATCCCTGTGATGTGTGTCTAAAAAGGCCGGCAATAAAAGAGGCCTAAATAGAATACACTTTGTCAGTTTGAATATTAGAAACTTAATTTAAAGTTTTTTGATCTCTGCATCTTATATTGGCGCTTATCCGGTGAGAGCGGTGAAGTGTTATGTCCGGGTGGCACCATATGTCGTGTTGTGCGTCTCTCTACAGACAGGATCGTTCTCCTGACCTTTAGTCCAAAGTGCGTAGTCGGTCAGTAGATAAGCGCTCGCTGGCACCTCTCCATCTGTCGGGGAAATATCACCACGCTGTTGCGTAATATACAATATTGTTACCTGACGTGAACTTAGACGATGAGCCGTGGTAGCTGCAAGAGAGCGCTGTGTACAGTTCATTATTGTATACACTGAGCGCTGGTATGTGTACCCCTTTACCTATACCACATGCCTGCATTGACTACTGTATATACACACACACACACACACACACACACACATATATATATATATATATATATATATATATATATATATATATATATATATATATATATATATATGTGTGTGTGTGTGTGTGTATATATATATATATATATATATATATATATATATGTATATATATATATGTGTATGTGTGTGTGTGTGTGTGTGATTTTTGTTTTTTTAGCAACAAAATTTTTTGTTTGTGGATATTCTGGAGATTCACCTGCTGTTTAAAATTTTAAAAAGTTTTTGCAGGCAAGTCAGTGTGTCCCAATGTCCCATCCAGTCACAGCCTTGTAACGTGGGCGTGACATGTCAGTGTTGTGTTCTGATTGGACACGAAGCACAAAAGACTGACATCATACACTGACATCGTACAATAAGAAGCTGCTATTGCTGGACGCGATTTTTTGTCCAAGCTTGTCAAACTTTCATGCACGATAAACCTAGTTATAATGAGCAATAGACTAAAACTCAATGGAGAATAGAAAAGAACAATAGAATAGTGGAATAATAGACTAGATTAATAGAGGAGAATAGAAAAGAATAAGACAATAGAGTAGAATAATAGAGTAGAATGAAATAGAATAAAGTAGATCAGAGTTAAACAACAGAATAGAATAATAGAGAAGAATAACAGAATAGTAGATTAGAATGGAATAATAGAGTAGAATGAAATCGAATAAAACAATAGAATGGAGCAAGAGAATAAAATAAAGTAGAACCGAGTTAAACAGTAGAATAGAATTGGGTAGAGAAGAATAATAGAGTAGATTAACAGGGAAGAATAATAGAATAGTAGAAAAAAATGTGAATAGATTCAAACAGAACAATAGAATAGAGTAGAGTAGCAGTATAGAATAGAATTGAACAATAGAATAAAATAGAGTGCAGTAGAATGGAATAATAATAATAGTAATAATAATAATAATGGAATAATTTTTAAAAATTACTTATATATATTTTTTTTGTATGAAAGGATAAGGTAAGGGTTGAAGTTGTTGTCGTTCTGGTGATTCCTGCGCGCTGTGTATAGGTGTATAGATTAAATTAAATGTTGGATGATGCTTTTTCTCACACTCCTGAACGTCTCTAGAGAACATGGCGGCGATAATTAAAATCATGACATCTCACTACACGGCACATGTTAAGAAGTCGCCGTCGCATATGTTGCTTGCTGTCATACAAGTCTGTAAACGTCATAATAATAGCTTGCATTTGAAGCTTTAATCTGAGCCCAGGGCCAAGTTCCAACATTGCTCTTCGGAGTCGTTGAGTTTGATGTAGGATCGGTTCTAATCAGGTCCAGGTGTGCTTTGGATTATCTGATAATGATACTTAATCCCAGAGGACCTCCGCGATGATTATCTTTCAAATAAACCATAATAGCAGATGAAAATCCACACATGTAGACAATTCCGGATCAGCGTTTAAAGTCAGCACACATTAGCGAAGACGGACGGAGATGCCGAATAATCTGCATGCTAAACAGAGTGTAATCTGTAATCATTCATTCGGATCTCACTTTCTCCGGCTTGGAACGTTTCATGTTTGCGGAATGTTGTACACAAGCTAAACTCTGATGGAGCGCATTACATACTGCATACTACCCCCTCACCACCCCCCCTTCACCCCCCCACTTCCAAAACTCCCTCAGGCGGTGCAGTTGGAGGGATGCGGACACGAGGGAGGGGATGGTGGCTTTTAAACGAGTGGAGAGAGGGATGGTGGTTTTGTAAATGAGCGTGGGGTGGACGGCAGTTTATAAAGGAGTGGAAGGAGGGATGGTGGTTTCTAAACGAGCAGAGGGAGGGAGAGTGGTTTTTTAAACGAGTGTGGAGAGGGAGAAGGTGGTTTCGGGTGGGGTGGAGAAGGGATCACTGTTTATTTACTTATAGGCTGCAGCCGTAGACGCTTAACGAGAAGAATGAGTGGCAGTGAGCCAGGCACCAAGCAAAGGGAAATGTGCGCATAGGAGGGAAAGAGAGTGTGTGTTTGCGTGCATGTGTGTGTTTGTGTGTGAGAAAGAGAGTTTGTGTGTCTTTAACGCACTTAACATTAATCTTGCTGATGTAGGCATTCCTGTGGTTCTCTCTCACTCTCTCTTGTTTTTGCTCTCGTTCACTTTTGTAAGCATTCGCTGCCACAGGTTGCAGCACAGCGCAGAAATAAAACAAGGAATGTAAACGATTAAAAGTGCAGTTGGGCTGCCGTTGCAAGAACGTGTGAAGAACAGTTAAATACAGGGTTTGCAGCATAATACTGTGCTGGTTAAAACCTAGAAAAATGGTGTTGCTAGGCAACTAATTGATATGGAAGCAACCATGAGCTACCTAATAACTAAAGCTAGCGAAAGAGTTAGCTAGCATATTAGTTACGAACAATATAAAAGCAGTGTGACAGAAAATAAAACAGACAAAACTATCAACAACGTCAACAGTTTCCTCAGAGAACTTTTCTTAATATGACGTAAATTGCACAATAATTACACTTAGGATTAACTAACTGAATTTCTATTTCCACCACGGTGAGAAATGTCAAATTAATAGTGTCACAGCTTAAAAAAGAAGTAAAAACCACATAAAAAAAAGTACTCAGCAAACTTCAGCTAGCAATGCATACCAACTAGTAAAAATGCTAATTTGTTTGCTTAAATAGCTGATTGCAGCTCAATAAGTGTGGATATTTTCCACAAAAAATCTAAAATCTTTTTTTTTTTTCCTTCTTACAAGAAATACAAAAAAAGTGACCCTGGAATGAAGGCAACTCTCAGAATATTAACTTGTAAACTTGGTTTTAGTCAGAAAATTTACCTCAGGATCTTCTGAGGTAATGGATACTACAGTTTTTGAAGCTAATATTTTGTTAGCTAGCCAAAAAAAACTTCTATGAGTGAATGGTTAATTGCAGCTGAATATGGTCAATGTGTCAACAGTTTGAACAAATGACTTGTGCTTAATCTTTTAGGAATAAAATGCAGAGCTACACTAAAATGTACAGGCTAGCTAGCTAGCACATAGGTGTTATGTCTCATATATGAACAACAAAAAGGCACAGTGAGCGTGGAAACAGGACAAACATGACGAGAATATCAACCTTTCCCTCAGATATATGGGTAAATTGCTAAGAAAAGACTCCATAGAAGTAGAATGGAACTTTTATTACACTTAGCATTGAAAACAAACCGAGCCTCTGTGGAATTAGCCATATTAGGAAACATCCACTTGACATGATAATCTGTGAACTCAGAGAGCTGTCAGAAAAATTTCAATTTCCAAAGTTACAAAGTTACACAAGAGAGCTGTTATGGAATCGTCTTGTAAACACATTGGACACATTCAGTCCCTGTCTGAATGCCTCATTTTGCACATTTACCACCTTTCTATCTGACCTCGAAACTGCAGTTCTGTAGTGACTTTAGCAGGCAGCGTGGTCTGCAGAGCCATATAGAACTGCATAGATGTGATTATAGCTCGGTGGCAGCGTGCCAGATGTCGTGCTTCATTCCCCAGCTATGTGTTTAGGTACGTGTGTGTGTGTGTCCAGCCGCACTTCTGCGTTATGTGTGTTTAGACTGCCTTTCACGGAGGTGGTGAAATCCAGACACTAACCTGAAGGCACCGTGCCGTTAGCATGTGGAACTCTGCCAGCTTCTCGCTGAAGCCGCTACTACGGAAAACCCAGAGGGACAAAATTAAAAAGGATGTGTGAAGTGAAGTGACGTGGCTGGGACTTTTTATTGTTCACATTGTGGGACGTGTTCTCCTGACAGATCAGTGAATCGAGAACTTCAAAAACTAGGCCAATTGGGGCAAGGTCAAGGCTAGTTGGGACCTGCATGCCGCTGTCTAATTTGCATGGTTGTTATCCTCAAAAGAAACCAGTTTTAATTGAACAAGTAACGGAATCAAAGGAATCTGGTGAATTCTTCAAGTAGGACATGCCCATGTTTACCAATCACTGGTATCTGACATCATCAGCGTGGCTCATACTTTTTCCATTCTGGTTGAAAATTCCCTCAAGGCGTACCAATCAGGTTTTAAACAGGAAAGTTTCAGTGGAGCTTTGCTTTTCATTTCACAAATTTCATTTTGTTTAAGGTATTGAAACATTCACCATGTTTGGGTGGAGTCAACCCTTAGGGTGCTTTTACACTTGTTTCTCAACTGCCAGTGCACGCTTTATGTGTAATCCTATTCAAAGTGAGTGGATTGTGCTCAGACTTGAGCACTTCCAAAAGTTTTCAGAAAAGCGCTGAGTAAAGCGAAACACCTTTTTTTTAGTTCCCATCCAATAAGGTTGCAAGTTGGAGTGCAAGCAAGAGAGAAAAACATGGAGAACAAAGTGCTGGTGAAAAAAATTGTCTTGGTAGTCTTAACAAGACTGTCTTGTCTTTCAATATTCCAAATAAAAACAGCTGTTTGGCTGGTTTTTGGACATTCACTGGTATGTGTGTGTGATACATACAGTCAAATTCTCTAGATTTTCTGCCTGCAAAGCTACAGCGAAGACAAACAACCTCCTCATCACCAGAGTGAAGATTAAATTAATCTTTATTTCATCTGCATTACAGAGAATAATAAGTCAAATCTAGCTAGCAAGCTACTACTGGTAATCGAGTTGTTATGGTTACAATATGCAGTAAAAAAAAAGCCAAGTGTGAAAGTAGTTTTTATGACTAGCTAGCTAGCATTACCTCAGCTAGCCTTGTCTTATCTAGTTAAGCTCGCTAAAATCTCTTCTCATTGCCACTGAATATTTATCTTTAATAAGTAATTTGAAGCAAGTGTAATATTGGTAGTTTAGCAAATTCTTCCTAATGAACATCAAAACAGAAGTTGCTCACACCTCATGCTGGTCATGAAAATAATACTTACAAGTAAATGTGCCCAAGATCGTCTTGTTTTTACACTGTAAATGATTCTGAGGCTTGTGGCCAGATAGGTGTACAATAAGTATCAGACGAACTGTGAGCCATGGGCAGAGGCTAATGTCTGTGTATTCTGCGTGTGCTAAACAATGCCAAACAAGAACACACTGGCGTATTGTGTTTCTCTTGGTGTATTTGTACATGTAACTGATATAAATGAATAGGTCGCAGGCGTTACGATGGTAAAAAAAAGAAAAAGAAAAAAAGAAACCTAGGACTTGACTTTGGCTTGTTGACTTGGGACTTGATATATAATACATGAGACTCGCTTGATACTTCAGGCTAAAAGACTTGGACTTGCTTATACTTGCAAAATGAAGACACCTTTGCAATGAATTTTGGGGCGATTCGTGACTCATTCTAGTACTAAGAGTCTTCGTTTAAATGTATGATGAGTGAGATTGAGCTTTAATATATTCAGTTTAAAGTTCTGTGCAGTTTTTATTCAGTCATTCATCTTCAGTAGCTGGTTTGTCCTGGTCAGGGTCACGATGGATCGGGACTGTATCCCATGAGACAGGAATACATCCTAGATGGGACACCCTAGGTCCATCTCAGGGCTTCAGCACATACTACTTCATACCTAAGGGCAATTCAGTGTAGCCAGTGTACCTACAGCTTGTTTTTGGGACGAAACCAGAGAACCTGGAAGAAACCTATGTGGATATGGGGTGTCCGTGTGGGTTTTCACCATGTTCTCCAGTTTCCTCCTACTCCCCAAAAACATGCCAGTAGATGGATTTGTGACTTTAATTGACTTTAATTGTGTGTGTGTGTGTGTGTGTGTCCTGAGATGGACTGACCTTGCTGTACAGTCTTACACCCAGTGTTCCTGGGATATGGTCCGGAATTCACCCTGAGCAAGATAAAGATGAATGAATGAATGAATGAATGAATGTGTATTTGGTTTTTCGGCAAGCTCATGATACTGGGATGAACAATCTGCTGTTTTTGAATGTAACAGTGTTTAATGGACTTGTCATTCCTGCTTCCCTGAAGAGTTACTGCTGAAGAATTTTGGCAAAGCCAGAGGAATTATCTGGAATTAGACTCTACGCCCCAGCAACATGGATTGTTCCAAGAAGAAGTAGCCAAGGGAGTGGAACGTGGCACTAGGACATGGAGATGTTAGTGTGTAGAAGACCAGGGATTGCTAGCTAATGTGTAGCTGTGTAAAGATATCACCCTTTCCCTGCAAGGCCTTTTCCTTTCTACCGCACATGATCAGACCCATTAACTGTCTGCCCAGGTTTGCTATTCAGAATTAGCTTGCCCGTTTATCCACTGATGCTAATATCCACTGACGCCCCATGGTTAGTGTTAGCAACTCACTAGCCATTTGGCCAGACTCTTTTTCCATTATTGTGTCTGGAAGCGTACACCCAGGCTTGTAACTATGATACACACATATTGGATTTCTTAGCGGGAAGTGAAGGAATGCTAACCATATTATCCTGCTTAGGGGTGTTACGGGTTGCCAAGTCCTATCAGGGAGAATATGAAGTGGATTTAACTTCACCGTCCCTTCACCACTCTCCTCTTAAATCAAGTCCATGTAGTGTATTTGTCTTGCATGATTGCCGGATATCAGTTTGAGTTCTATATTGCACTCTAACCACTTTCTGTCCTGCCATGAGTTATAGATTTTTTTTTGAACGCATATCTGTGGCTTTTCAGCAGCCAGGTGTGTATATATATATGTGTGTGTGCGTGTGTGTGGGTGTGTTTACGTTCAGGATAGAGTAATTTCCTCTATTTGAAAGGCTCTCTTTCCGCTTTCCCTCTGGAATGCATCTGTCACCAAGAACCATTAGTAGATTTTTCGCACTTCGGCGCGTGTTCAAGCATATGCGCCATTAGCAGATATTTTGGGTTTCAACCAAGAAGTAATAGAGGATCCGTTTATACCAACAACCAGACCTGTGATTAGACGGTTTAATCAGTACAGTTACTGTGGACACAGTCAGATTACTGACACAAATCGACTTTAAAACTGACTTTTCAGGTGTTTCTCAGTGCACAGGACTGTGTTGTGCTGGAGAGAATGAGGATCACACACATTCAGAAACAGTCTGGCAGTAACTATTTACTTTCACATTTACAGCCGCTCATCCGGCAGAGACTTTAATCCGGAGTGACTTACAGGAGAGGCAGAGTCCAGACTCAGCACAGAGCTGTTAAAGAAACTAGGAAAGATCCTGTAGTGCAGTGACAGAGTTTCTACCAAATAACCTGAAACAAGTGTGTGTGTGAGAGAGAGTGTACTGAAATATAACACTGAGATGCACTAAAGAACTAAAGAAGTAGATGATACAGCCTGCATTGCACAGTGGTTAGGGTGAAACCACAGAATTGACCTTTGACCCTAAGTAATATAAGCCCACATATACTTTTATTTTTATGGGTTATGACAAATTCACATGAAACAATTCAATTTAGGACGAAATGGTTTGTGAAAGTGGCTGAAAGCTTTCTGAAGCTATGATATGCCATGACAGCGGATGACGGTGTGTGTGTGTATGTGTGTGTTGTTCCAGGTGTTTCATACCCTCTCCGGCTCTTCTGCTAGCACTCTAGTTGAATTTGTCAGAGCTGTGCTTTTGTGACCGAGGCGATTTCATTTCCGACACGCAGCTTTTGGCCTTTGTCTTTTATAAATTGATGGGAGCGTTCTTCCCTACTGGGCTGTCTCTCTATTTCTCTCTCTCACTCACACACACACATACTCATTCTTTCTTTTCATTCGTATTCTCTGACATGAAGCCAAGTAAGCTTGTGACGTGGCACCATCTTGAAGCAGCAGAGAGCTGTGGAGTACAGGCCATTCTGACTGTGTGTGTGTGTGTGTGTGTGCGTGCACTGTACATAAGGCTGCACAATGACTAAAATTCTTATTATTTTATCATTATTTTGCTCCATGTTGAAATTACCATTCTCACTATCATTCAGACAATTAGAAAAAATAGGTTTTATTGCACTTTATAATTTTAAAGGTGCAATTGTCAATTTTTTCATCGTTACTTGTACAAATAATATGGAAAATATATAGAACATGATTTAAAAAAAAAACAAAAAAAACAATGGATTAAGGTATGGCCTTAGCAAAAGTGTATTAAGTTGCTGAGAAAAACCATTTGGATAACTGACTTCCGGTCTGGAATGCTTGTTTGTGTTTGGATGAGCCTCTTGTCAGTCATTTTATAGACATTATACGGGTCACCTAAGATCCTGGGGCCGGAGCTTCATGAACACGGGTGGGAATCATTCAAATATCGAACCCACCTAAAAGATAGAGACCTTGAAAAAAAAGACTAGTCTTACCTAAGGCACCTTTAAATGAACAAAAGAAGACATTTTCACATTTTACACATCCACATTCCAAGGGACTTATAAGTGAGACAGATCTGCACAGAACTGAGCAGATGATGATTATGGGCCTTGTTCAAGGGTCTAACAGCAGCTCACTTCAGGTCACTATCAGAGAACATTAATCACATGAGCATAAATACACATACACAGAAAAGCTATCAATTAAGCATTAACAATCCAAGATTTTACTCTATACCAGTGACAGTTTTAGAGGTGTTTTATAACATCATCTTTTTAAACTGAGTACCATATGTGAAAGTGCACAGTGACGCCAGTGCCTCTGATTGCACAGTGGTTACTACAAGAAACCACTTGGAAATTTAAAATGTAAAACATGACAAGGAAACATCCAAATGCATGAGGGGTCTTAATTAGAGTGAACCACATAAGACAGACCAAGAGAGAGAGAGAGGGAGAGAGAGAGTTGGCTTGAGTGTAGACTTGTTTTGATGATGCTGTCTGGTTTTAAAAAAAGAAATGACATCCTTTTTAGCATGTTACTTTTAATTAAATTCACTTTTCACTCATTTGCATGACTGCATTAAAGTTGCGTGCTTTAAGATTCATCTGTGATCTCTTAGATCTATGGAGAACTTTAATTCCAAACATTACTTAAATGAATATTAATCAAACTTTTAGTAAAGTTGTGTGTAAATGCTTTTGCAGGTCAAACTGTTTGCCAGATTTACAAAAGTTTCAGTAACTCTGGCTTTCTTTTATACTCACGTGAAAATTCAATAAAAAAGGCAAAGCTGCAGAGATCTGAAAATGACAAAATGGCTACTAACGGGTTAAAGAGCACATCGTAATTGCAGTGCGTGCTAAATTTTCCAGTAATGCAGCTCAGCCATTGCAGCGCATCAGATAGACATCAGAAACACACAATAACTCCACCTCCTTTTAAAGGGTGCCATTACTTTTATCTGAAATGAACAACTAGTCTTATTTGTTGTAATTTGTGGATTTGTGTTCATTTGACTTCTTTCAAATCATTAATATGAAGCAACTAAGTTTCACAAAAGTTTCATTAAACTCACTGGTTCAAGAGGTTTGCATTAGTCACTCTCCTTATATGTAAATTTGCGTAACTTCAGGAGCTCTTGTAGAATATGAATATTTTTGACGTATTCCCCATTTTTTGTCTAAATGCTCCTGCAAATGATATTATGAATGCATTTGTTCATGTCCAGCTTGATAAATGAGGTCCAATGTGTCTATTTTATAAAGAATTTAAAGAGACACCTTATTAAGTGCTTTAATGCCACTAGTTCTTTTTTAAGTGAAATGTCAGTGATTTTTTTTTAAGTCAGTATTTGAAGTTCTCCACTCAGCACCTTCATTAGATCCAAAGCCACACCAGAATACACACACCTAACCTAGAGCACTAGTGCCAGAGAAAGCATTATTGCATTATATTGGCCAGCCAAAGGTTTCACATTTAAAGGTGCAGTTAGTGTTTTGGTGGACATTAGCTGACACTATTTTAAACAAATCCAAACAAATATAGCACCTTCATTATAAGGCTAGTGCAGGACTAGCAGTCACCAGAAGTCACACCGGACTCTGCAAACAGCAGACAAAGCCATCAGTGTGGACCACTAAGATCCAACCAATCAGGACAAGGACAATCATGTTGCTTGTCAATTTAGAAATCCCCTCTCTTACACTTAGCTTAAAAGGTTAGTGTGTGTATTAGGGTGTGGCTTTGGAACTGAACGAAGCTGCTATTTTTATGTTTGAAATAGCACCAGCTAACTTCCAACAAAACACTAACTGCACCTTTAAACGTGAAATCTTTTGGTTAATAATTCAGACACGCAGCCTCATGCTCATGGTGTCTTCCTGCCTTTACTCGCTCCCTCACATATAAACACACACTCACATTCTGTTATCAAGCCTGCTCTTTCTCTAATAAAACATTTTCCAGAGTGTGTGTGTGTGTGTGTGTGTGTATGTTTGTGTGTTTGTATGTGTACTCACGTGTAGCTTGCAGTAATTCACTTTAACAGTGATATAATTAAAACCCGACCACATGGTGCGACCCCGTGCGTGTGTGTGTGTGTATGTTTGTTGGATTGTTATCAGTGTGATCTTTGTACCGAAAACGCCCGTTAGGTACACAAAGTGAATTCGTCTGTTTCGTGAATGGACTGCCTTGTTAGCATTTGTGAATGGATGGGAGGACTCTTGTGTGTAAGCGTGTGTGTACATGGTGAATTTTGTTTTGTCCGTCTGTGTAGGAGTGAGGGTTTTTAAAATGAAAGCAACAGTTAAAGGAACAAAATTAAACACATTGTAGCTAAAAATGAATAAAGGTCCATCTCATTCAAAATCTTTTCTGTAATAATTCCCATTATTCCCAACGCTCCATGTATGTGGTTTAAATGCTAATCGACAAGCAACTTATTTTTAAATAAACGATTTTGTAAAATAGCAAGGAAAGTCTACAGAAATGTCGTTCCAGTTTTCCGCTATGATACATTCATCAATATTTGAGAGGCGGGGCTTAGAAGGGAGGATAACCAAATTGAGGCAGAAATATTACCTGTTAGCTAAATTTGTCTCATAGGTCCACTGCAAAACTAAAGAAGCAAACTTGAGACTCCCAACGTGTCCATTTTATTTTTTCCTTTAATAAGGAAAGTTCAGGTGCATACCTCCTCCCTTTATAAATATGCTATATCAAAATATTATTTCACTATAGGAATGTTAAATAGTGTCTGACAGGATCAGAGTGCTGCAGAAGGACAAGTGTGGAGAGAAAGAAGGAAAGTAAAGAGAGAGGGATAGAGGAGGGGGTGGAGGGAGAGAGAAGGAGAGAAGGAGAAGGAAGCTGGTGCTTGATTTGCATAAAGTACGGGGCACGGTGCCCACTGGAGGAGAAGGGTTGGCACTCGGCCCTGCAGACTGGCACAGGAGTAAGAAAATAATGAAAGAAAGACCGCGCGCGCGCGAGAGAGAGACAGTATGTATGAGTCCGGCAATCAAGAGAGAGAGACAGAGAATGAGAGGCTGAGAGGGGAGGGAAAGACAGAAAAGCAAGAGGGAGAAAGTGGCAAATGTGCTTCATTAGGGTATGTTTTGTTTAGATGGCAGCAGTTATTACTTCTTCAACACCAGTCGAATCCTCAGAGTCGACCAGCCGGCCATCTGATACGGCTCGTACGCATCGCTCCGTTAGCTTTCATGTACTTAATTTCATTGGCTGGGCATTGAGTCGATCAATCAATCTACCATTGATGAGTTCACTTCATTAGGCTGCATGTGGTGCCCGGCTGCTGCTTTCACCATTACAGTGTGGGTGCCAGGGTGCCTACTGAACCTCCAGTGACCGGTTCGAGGCACTAGGCCTCACTCTGTGTCTGCTTCAATAGTTCAAATTCAGTTCATTTAAAGTGAGCAAACTTTAGTGGCCATATTGAATTTAAATACCATAACCATGGTACAAATAAAAATATTGGTGTACAAAAAATGTCAGAAAAGTGTCTTTAGAAGAACTTTAGAAAACTTTAGAAAACTTTCCCTAGCATAGGAGTTAGCTAGTCCCTAGCAAAATGTTTGCAGCCAGGCACCACTTCAAGTATAAAATAAATTCCACGGAGCCCCTAGATAAGAATTTATTTTACAAAGACAGTCCAACTACTCAAATATTAAGCTCATTAGTTAAATGTTTACAATTATATTTTAGATATTTATTAAAGCCATAAAGCTTTTTATTCTTCAACTTTTCACTGTTAGGTCCAAGTTTATCTTATTTATATACTTGTTTTTGAGTTATTAAGGCTTCTTGAGTTAAATGCATTTAATTCAATTAACAAGTCAAACAGACTAATGACTATAAGAACATAATAATAAATATAATAGCTTTGATGAGGTTGAGTTGTGATTTCAACCAATGTAATAAAACAAAAAAAACATCAAGGATGCCCTGGCTATGCTTCATGGACCCGATTTTGAGAACCACAACCTTAAAGAGCCTAATTGTAGATGGTATGTATAAATGTATATACAGTATATATGTATATGTGTACAGTATGTATGTATGTATACCAAAAAGAACTGAATAATCATTATCCACTATAAATGTTAGCATTATGTGGAAATGGTGGGAAATGATTCTTTAGCTCTTTGCTAAATCGTATTGACTGAAAGGTTCCTTCGTAAAGCCAAATATGGTTCTTCAGTGTCATCACTTTGAAGCACCTTTTCTGTCAGCTTTTTATTCTTTATACACTGATAGCCTATATAAAATCTTGGACAGTTAGCCTGTGTTAACAAACCAGAAGGCCAAAACATGGATTAGGATGCAATGTATTGCCTAGCCTAAAAGATGTATATTGTTTTGCATTTTTGAGCGTATAGTGTGCTTATTTTTCACTTTTGTAGTGTTCTATTTTTTGTACACCTATATTTACCTCAGCCTTGTGTGTAAGGTTGTAGCTAATGCAATGTGATCTCTCTCTCACACACACACACCGTCTGAAATATTGCTTTATATTTACAACATGGCGTCTCAGTGCTAGTATTCTCTCTAACCTCCTGGAACCGTGCTGTGATTTTTGGAACAATACGCATTTTTTTTTTTACTTGTGTGTGTGTGTGTGTGTGTGTGTGTGTGAGAGAGAGAGAGAGAGAGAGAGAGAGAGAGAGAGACGCTGCCTCAACAGCTAAAAATGGCGCCTGAAACAGTTAAACTTTTTACAAGTGAATCAAAATAACAAATAAAGACGTCACTCATAAAATATAAAATATACACAGATAAAATATATAAGTTAATGGACAGCTGAAGCTCTACAAGCTGCCATCTGTATTTCCTTTTAAATATAGCCTAAAATATTAATTACAGGCTAAATGTGAAGGCTAACATTAACACTAATTAACCTCTAAGTGTTGTGTAAATATGATTATGCTAATCAGCACTAATGAGGTACAGTAAATGAAACAGGCTGTCATGCCCTCACCTTCAACAGGCTAATCTTTCTGCTTGGTTTTTTTTTTCTTTTCATATATATATATATATATATATATATATATATATATATATATATATATATATATATATATATATATATATATATATAATTTATTTATTTATTTATCTAATCTATAATTAGCTTATAAAATGCACGTGGTATGTTCCAGGTTTGTGCAAGTAGTTTAGTCTGGGAAATTGGACCTATTTAAAATGCATTTTTGGGACAAAACAAAAATCTGTAGATGTTATTGGACAGTTCCAGAAAAGCATGCTCTGATGTGAGATCTATCTATCTATCTATCTATCTATCTATCTATATGTCTGTAGAAAACTAATGCATCACTTTCTGAACTCTATGCATCACTGAACTGATGCATCACTTCCTAAACTCTTATTTATCTGTAGGATTAAAGCAAACTGTGTGCACTAAAGTGTGTGTGCATCTGTGCTGTTTTTTTTTTTTTTTTCTCCTAGAGCTTTTTTTCCTAGAGCTTTCGGTCTAGGTTATATTTGTAAGCCTACATTTTGTTCATTTTAATCGAACAGCTGCTTTAATGAGGTTAAAGAGAATAAAAGTGAAACTGATGAATGTTGTATTATTTCCTCTGATGGATAAATATGACAGATGAACCACTTCAGACTTGTGCACGGGAGCAGGCTGTCAGTTATTTCACACGTATTAAAAAGACTTAGTTATGTTTTTATTATTTGATTTTTCAGTCTCAGATTTTCTCTCATAAAATAAAAACTGTGGTGAAGTGTTCATGCATTAATCTGCTGGAAATACTAGGCTCAGGAGAGAACTGTATTAGTGTATTATGGATGTAATATGTTAATAGCTTTGTTTTTTTTTGTTTTTTTTTAATAGTGTGTGAACTATCTTGCAGTTATTTCTGGCCAGTTGGTAGAAATGTAAATTTAATTTGTTGTATTATTCAGCATGTTTCATTTTTAAACAGCTTTATGTTTACATTCTGAGGACTATCCTGTCTTAATTCCTGCCTTAATTCCTGTATTTGGATAAAATCTAATGTAGTAGGTGAATATAAATAGCCACACACAGACATGTGGTGTTTGCAGGGCCGTTTGTGTTTATGAGGTTATGAATGTTTGAGGAAAAATACGTTTTTATTGTCATAAATATAATATTAAATAGACAACTGAGGGCGCGCGCGGTAGCAGACTTGGCCGAGCGCGTGCTGAGGAAGGGTTCGCGCTCGTGCGGGTCGGCTCGCGCTTCACTGAGCCGTTGTTCTGTTTGAATGGAGGAGTTTATATTTCTTGTCTCTAAAAGAACAAAAACAAAGAAAATATATATATTTTTTTCTTTCCAGTGACCCGTGTAGGCCAAATAGGTGTTTCTTCTCCTTGTTGTCACTCCTCACGCAGAGGGTTTTGTGTCGCTCTGGCTGTGGCGTGTTGTGTGAGTATGTCTGGTAGCCAGTTAGCTTCTGAGGTAACGGACAAAAATACAAACATACTGGCGGTGATTCAGATGTCTTTGATGTTTCCGACACAGACCCTGTAAGGAAAGTAAGGAAAGATATAAGCTTACCCAGACCTTTAGGCCTCTTTTTTTATTAGGCAACCTTTTCAGTAATTTATATAAATACTTTATTTAACTTTATTGGGTACACATATTCACACGTTTAATGTGCTCGGTTATACAGGCCTTCACAAACTGACCGTTATTTTTTAAATAAATAACTAATAACGGTCAAAACGGCTGAATGGTGAAGTGCATAGTGTAGGCTGTAGATTTGAGTTTAAATACACTAACATTAATCAACATTAGTGAGCACAAACAGGTTTATAAAGGGTGATAAATATCTTCAAAATTCAAGTTAAACATTTTAATCTGTCAAAAGACCCTTTTTTTGGGAGGAAAAACGCTCCTGGGGTCAGTATGGACCCAAAAAAGACACATTTTTAAGGGAAACAAAATGCAGATGACCAACTAAATATAGACTAATGACTATATATTTTTGTGGCCCTGATTACTTCAGGCAACAGAGCTCTGATTATGGATGTCCATCAACTCTCTGGTCAGTTAGTGTTCATTAGTGTTCACTGAAACCAAGAAGAAGCAAAATATTATCTAATATTATCTATCTAGGAGCAATCTGATGTTTTATGAATTACCTGATGTATTGATTTGCTTTGAATTAGAGACTCGCAGCATTACTACGTCTGACAGAACAACACTGAAGAAGTCTGGAATTGTAAATTGTACTTTTGTAGTTAAAATACAGAATGAAATAATAAACACTGAGGATTTGGGAATTTGTAGTAGCGAAAACCCGCTGCATAGTGTAGAGCCCCAGTTTTCACCAAACCACCATCATGATTAATTTACATTTCTGGTAAGAAAACCACACACACCACACACACACACAAACGTTTGTCTTACATTAATGCTACACCTAAGTCTAACTCCAACCTTAACCTTAGTGATCAAAAGGAAAAAAAAAAAAAGCAGTTTTCCTAATGGTGACCAGACAAACCTTACAACAAAGACCAAACTGACAGATGTTCCTGTTCTTGTGGGGACATTTAGTCTCCACCAAAATCTAAAAACATGCCCACACACACACACACACACACACACACACACACACACACACACACACAGGGAGCCGTCCATACCGACTCTTTGTAATTTCCGCATTGCATTTAGTCTCTCTAAAGAGGCCACTGTAGCGGTGCTCTGTAGTGTAGTGGAGATAACGTGGGCTTTTGTGTTTGAATATAAGAGATACACTTGAGCTCTGCGATTAAACACAACTAATATACTCTGTACATTATAGAGTATATTCATATACTCTATAATGAATATATTCTGATGATACAGCAAATATATCATATACTTGAAGACTTTTCCAAAACACACAATGTGGATCAGGATTTAAAATTAGCTAAGAAGCAGTGCGGTGTGTAACATTGTACTCTATACAGGTCATTATGTTACACTATTAGGCTTAGGATTTATTGTTGCACTTGGTGTAATATAATTAATTATGGTATATGATATAAACACATACTTTCAAGTTTATTTTATTTATTAATATTTATTTAGATTGACTTTTAAAATCCTGCCATCTCTGCTATAACATCCTGACTGAAAAGTGTATTGTGTCACATCACAATATCGATACTGACCAACCTGATCTTATCATTTTTTTCCCCAGAACTATTTTTTTAGGGACAACTTAAGTCATGTGAACTGTTCTGAAAGGTAATGTTGATATTGTCACATACAAATACTTTAATAATAATAATAATAATAATAATAATAATAATAATATTCTTTGCGCACACTCTCCGTGCCTCTTAGCTCTTCCAGTTGACAAAATGGAGCAAACTTAAACATGGCCACACTAAAATTGCCTTTTTATTTCATTACACTGAAAATGAATTAGTGTCGAATTAGCTGATAGTAACTGATATTGGAAATATAATCAAATGAGTTCAACAGTAATATAACTTTCTGATGATTCGGGTGGTTCAACATGTTTTTACTCTTGTTTTTTGATCTTTTTTTTTCTTTTTAACCCCAGGACGCGATACGGCGGCACCCTGAGACCACAGCATATGCTGCTTAAACTCGTCGTGGGGGGTTTAGCTCAGATTTAGATTAGATCTCCCAATTTGAGTCTTATGATAGCAATTTGTGCGGTTCTGTAAAGCGGATTATCAGGTCACTGATGATCAAGATTTGTACTTTCTGTACTCAGGTGGTCACTATGACAAAAAAAAAAAAAAGACCATTGGAATTTTTGTGGCTAGATCTTTAAAAAAATTAAAAACATAAACCAAAATGAGTACAATGAAAAGACTTTATGACTTTGTCGTAAAATACTCTTAACTGTAACTTGTTTTGTATTTCTAGTTGTGGGACCTTAAGCATAGGACCTTAGTATTTGGACCTTAAGCACTACTTTTCTGTGACATATGAAACAAAAACCTACCTGAACTATGTTTTTGTGCACATAAATTCTGTACTGATTAGTCCGGTAAATACCGTATCCATCATCTAGACCCGCGGGTCTGTATTTGTTGTGTGTGGAGTGAGTGTGAACGTGGTGGTGTTGGTGAGGAGTATTTGTCTGTGTGTCTCCCTGCTCCTTTGTTTGTGTGGTGGGTCTGAAGGCAGCTGCTGGTTTGGAGGGTCTGTAGGGATTTCAGCCCTGTGTGTTCACACACTGTTCCCATGCCAAGGCTTGCAGAGAGAGAGAGAGAGAGAGAGAGAGAGAGAATGGAGGGGGATTGAGGAAGGGATGGAGAAAGGGAGCGATATGGAGATGGATGAACTGGTTAGAGAGAAGACGACTGGGATAGAAGGATAAGAAAGAGGAGTTGGCGAGTTTTGGGAGAGCGATGATGATGATGATGATGGTGATGATGATGGAAAGTGTGTTCAGTGACGGATATGGACATAAGGAACAAGAGGGCGGGGTTAGAATACAGCCAAGGCGTCCGATTGGTCGGTGTGAAATTAATGATCTCTGGATTCGGAACTTGTTAATTTGGCAAAAGTGAAAAGCCGTCCCACTGACTGATTCGCATACTACGCTCTCTTCCCTCTCTCTGTCGCTTTCTGTCTCTCCCTCACTCCATCTCTCTCTCTCTCTCTCTTTCTCCCTCTCTCCCTCTCTCCCTCTCTCCCTCTCTCCCCCTCTCTCCCACCCATTCAGGCCTCGAAGCGTGCGTATTGGTTGAGCATATTGGGAGACTCTGTGCCAAATAGGTGGGTTCAGCCCGGTGCTGGCACACTTTTGGGGCGATGGTTAGGAAAAGAACGTAGGGAGAGAGAGAGCGAGTCGGAGAGGGAAAAAAAAGGGAGAAAGGGAAGCATCGGTCGGGTTTGCCAGCGCTCTCTCGCACGCTCTTCCAACAGCGATTCGGTCCTCTGTTGTGTTTTTTTTCCTGCTCTTCATTCGCTTTCTCGCTACCCCCCCTCCTTGCTTGCTGTCGTCCCCTCTTTCCACTCTCTCTCTCTCTTTCTCTCGCTCTCTCTCTTTCAATATCCTCGATTGCAGAGCATACAGATCTGAACAGACGTCACTTGCCACTTTGCCAAACGATTTTTCTTATCTAACACTTTTTTTTGGTGATTATATTCATCATTCCACTTTTTTTTGCACACAGTCTTTTCTGTGTCTGAGCTAGCAACATATAAAAATTTTTTCTCAACTTTTTTTTTTCATGCTTTCCTTTTGCAGTTTGGCATATTAAAATTTTTGGCTCCTACCTTCCTCTAACACATTCACTCGAGGCAAATTTAGCTTGGCATTTTTTTTTCTCGACTCCCTTTTTCTCTGTTAGTGTAATTTTTAGAAAAATTACATTTATTTCTCTGGGTAGCGAGAATTAGGATATGCGCTATTGACTAAAGCAAGGAGAGGACCTGCTCTGCTTTTTTGTTTGTTTGTTTGTTTGTTTATGCTGAAGTTTATGATGAAAGTGCAAAATGGTAACTACCAATGTTTTCTGCTATTTTTGTGTTGCATGCGTTTGTTTGGTGATTGTGCGGTGTTGTGATTATAGTGTGTTGCATGTAAAAAAAAAGTACAAGATCAGTAAAAAAAAAAAAAGTTAAAGATCAGTATTGATTAAGTGATTTTTGATTTGCAACATCAGAGATTTATACGGATTTCAGTGAAAACGCTAGATAGTAAAGAACATTACATTATTAAGTTCATTTGTGAGATAAATTGAAATTAACAAATTAAGAAACCTTAAAAAATAAAGAAAATTCTAGAAATTGACTGAACATGGTAAGAGAATAAAATGCAGAATTAAAATTAAGCTCTTACATAGTGAAGCTTGACTGGTTTAAATTATTTTTTTGCTAATAGCAAATCTTTCAGATTATTTTTTTGTGCTCTGATACAATCCGAGCTTAAATACCTGCCATCTTGTTATCTACAAATCATGTATATTTTATCTTTTAAAAATATGCATGTTATTAAGAACAGAGGGTTCCTTTCTTCTAAAAACTTTTTTAAATTAAAATTTCCTTTGTTTAAAATTTCAGAGTGCGTTTACCCAGAGTGTATAGATAATATAGAATATTCTTCAGTGTTTTTGAGATCAGAATGACCCGAGTAAGTGTTCATGCTGTTAAAGATACATGTGTGTGTGTGTGTGTGTAGCTTAGCACAGCGTTTCTCACGCACACGGGCTCGTGTCTCTTTTACAGGCTGTTCATCCAAGCCGCGCTCTCTTTCTCTCTTTCTCTCTCTCTTTCTCTCCTTCGTCTTCCATGCAGCACAATGTTAATTCCATCTCCCCTTCTCTCATTCCGTTCCCTTCTCCCCCTCTTCCCCACTCCTCCTCCATCCAGGATGAGTTCCACCCGTTCATCGAGGCGCTCCTGCCGCACGTGCGCGCCTTCTCCTACACCTGGTTCAACCTGCAGGCACGCAAGCGCAAGTACTTCAAGAAGCACGAGAAGCGCATGTCCAAGGACGAGGAGCGCGCCGTGAAGGACGAGCTGCTGGGTGAGAAGCCCGAGATCAAGCAGAAGTGGGCATCACGCCTCCTTGCCAAGCTGCGCAAGGACATCCGGCCCGAGTTCCGCGAAGACTTCGTGCTCAGTGTGACGGGCAAGAAGCCGCCATGCTGTGTGCTCTCCAACCCGGACCAGAAAGGCAAGATGAGGCGCATCGACTGCCTTAGGCAGGCCGACAAGGTGTGGAGGCTCGACCTGGTCATGGTGATCCTGTTTAAAGGCAGCCCGCTGGAGAGCACAGACGGAGAGCGGCTCGTCAAATCGCCACAGTGCTCCAACCACAGCCTGTGCGTGCAGCCGCACCACATCGGCGTCTCGGTCAAAGAGCTCGACCTCTACCTGGCCTACTTCGTCCACTCGCCAGGTCAGTGCAGGACACAGCAACGCACAACACACAACCACTGAGGAGAACGTTTTCATTCTCTTGCTCTCTCCATGATTCTTCTACATCTACACACACCACACACAAACATAAACTACAGGCCAAAAGTATGACACCGTGACTATCTGTGTCTATTTTATTAGCACAACATCTAGTCTAACCAAAAAAATTCCAAGGTGGTACTGTTGCTCTGATATATTAGATAGGAAAAGTCATCGCACACAATTTGTTCAATTGTAAATGTTTTAAAAAAAAAAAAAAAAAACATTTAGGATTGTCTGGAGCTATTACACAACAAATTGAGGCATCGACAAAACCAAACACAGATAGACAACAGGCTGATTATCAGTTATACAACATATTGAAATATCGGCATCGTTATATTTTCATATTTTGCCAATTCTTTAAACACATGTTTAGGAATAACATTTAATAATTGGCCAGGAATTTAGCGTTGTCATGTGACCTCTTATTTCTTTCTCTGTCTAGTATTTTATTTATTTATGGCCGTTCTAAATAAAACAGTTATTTAGTTAGAGAAAAAAGATGCAGATAAACTCAGAAAAATATCCTAATTTAACACAGCTGATCCCATTTACATTCACAAACTTTCTTTTGCATCTTATCTTAATATGAGAACCTGAGTGTATAATGTATGATAAACTTTATATTTTAAAGGTAAAAAGAAAAAAAAAATCAAGAATAAATTAGTTGAACACTATCCATTATATATCCATTATGTTAAAATGTTAAAAAGTTATTAGGATTATTATTGCTTCTAAACTTTTGGCCTGTTTATATTTCAGAAATATTTTATAGACTTTGCAACACACACCTCCAAAACACGCAAAACACGCACCTTTTAACATCGTAATGACTGTAATTAGGGAAATGATATACCCGAGAGCTTGCTTTCATCTCTCATTTTAAAGAAACACAACGTGTAAAAATACGTAAATGCTAAATAACCGTTAAAAACATAAGGAATTATGACGTGAGCATCGGGCCGAGTTTTATTGCACCTTCATTATTGCAGTTCTCTTCTGACCTCATACAGTCGAGTTTGTCAATGAGGTTTTAAAAGGATGCAGTGTGTGTGTGTGTGTGTGTGTGTGTGTATGTGTGTGTGTGTAAGAGAGAGAGAGAGCATTCTGTTGTAATTGGCTTAATACCGCTATGTTGTGTGTAGTAAGTGGCCGGTCTCCCAGTCACAGCCCGCTGTCTCATTGGCAGTGTATTTTAGAGCTCTCTGTGTGTGTGTGTGTGTGTGTGTGTGTGCACTGGTGTGGTGTGCTCTCAATTATTCACTGCCAAATATCACTGCTCATGTTCACCACCATGGATACAGTGTCATGTTTTTTTTTTGTGTGTGTTTGCCTGTGTGTATTTTTATTTTATAATCATCTTTTATATCACAATTGACAGACGTTTATTTGAGGTGTTCATTCGTAATGGTGGCCATTCCTGCGTCTGTTAGTAGATGATCTCATTATAACATATAAATAAATTAAAAGATTATAAATTAAAAGTACTCCGAGATCTTTTTTTTTCCTTCATCTCTATCACACAACAATGGAAGCACAATAATCATGTTACAATAATGGATATAGAACGTACATCGTGATATTGTATACGATAATATACATTTTTAAAAGTATCATCTGTACAGTCTATACAGGAGTGAGCGATATATGATTTTCATATTCTTCCATCGCAGTATTTATTTTTGTGCAGGTTAAGTTCAGAGCAACTCGCTAAACCTTGAAGATCAAATTTCAGAAAAATGCATCATGACAGTTTATCATAAGCATTAAATAATGGCTCGGTCTCATTTCACATATTTTGTGCAACAAGCCTATACACTTATTGTCTTCATTTGGAAAGAAATGAGCGCCAATGTCCATCGTGGAAGACACACTCGTCCTTTGGCCTCTTAGGTATTTCTTTTTTTAAGTGGGTCATTTGTTGAAGGTTTGCTTTCAGAAATTTTTATTGAAAAGAAAAAAAAACAGGTAACGCTCTCTCAAACTGAGCAGATGATAACGAGCTAAAAATCTAGACATGGCACGATACCACTTTTTCGTTTCCAGTACTGATACTGATACTGAAACATTGAGTATCAGCCGATATCAATGTCCATCTGATATTTTTTGCTTTAAAAACTGCTAAGCTTTAAAATAATTTTTTAAACTGAAGCACTAGAGGAAAAAACACCACAGGTTGTTTTATTCAGTAAGTCTTTCATAGAAAAATGACTTACATTGCAAATATATTAAATATAATAAAGTACAAGGGAGAGTCACCTTAAAACTGAAACTTTCTAGAGCAATCCAGATTTTTTTTTTCTTTGAACAAAATGGAGATTATGTATTTTTAAAAAATTATACATCTTTTTGCAATTAACAATGTAAAAAATAATTAAAGTTTCCATTTGACTTGCTATTGTATAAATATATTAAAATTAGTCCTAATAAAAAAATACAATCAGCTCACTTTATATGTAAACATTTTTAAGTGTTAGAAAAAATATTTTCCAAATTCAATTCCAATCTTTTTTATTTGTTACAGGATCTGATCAAATTCATTCTTTTATTTTTCTCCAATATGTGATGCACATTTATTTTGCTGGTATCATACTGCTCGATAAAGCTCAATACTGCTCCATACAGCTCCATACTGCTCAATACTGCTTGATACAGCTCCACACTGCTCCATAGTGCGCCACACTGCTCAATACAGCTCAATACTGGTCCACACTCCTCCATATTGCTCAATACAGCTCCATACTGCTCCGTAATGCTCGATACAGCTAGATACTGCCTGATACAGCTCCACACTGCTCCATACAGCTCGATACAGCTCCACACTGCTCCATACCGCTTGATACAGCTCCACACTTCTCCATACTGCTTGATACAGCTAGATACTGCTCGATACCGCTCGATACAGCTCTATACCGCTCGATACAGCTCTATACCACGCGATACTTGTTGATACTGCTCGATACAGCTCGATATTGCTCCATACAGCTCGATACAGCTCGATACTACTAAATACTGCGTGATACAGCTCCATACTGCTCGATACTGCTCAATACAACTCCATACTGCTCGATAGTGCTCCATACAACTCCATGCTGCTCCATATTGCTCGATACAGCTCCATACTGCTCCATACAGCTCGATACAGCTCTATACTGCTCCATACAGCTCTATACTGCTCCATACAGCTCTATACTGCTCCACACTGCTCCATACTGCTCCATACTGCTCGATACAGCTCCATACTGCTCCATACCGCTCGATACAGCTTCATACTGCTCCATACCGCTCGATACAGCTTCATACTGCTCGATACTGCTCCATACAGCTCCATACTGCTCGATACAGCTCCATACAGCTCCATACCGCTCGATACAGCTTCATACAGCTCCATACTGCTCCATACAGCTCCATACTGCTCGATACAGCTCTATACTGCTCGATACTTGTCGATACTGCTCCATACCGCTCGATACAGCTCCTGCTCCATACCGCTCGATACAGTTCCATACTGCTCGATACTTGTCGATATTGCTCCATACTACTCGATATTGCTCCATACCGCTCGATACAGCTCCTGCTCCATACAGCTCCATACTGCTCGATACAGCTCTATACTGCTCGATACTTGTCGATATTGCTCCATACTACTCGATATTGCTCCATACCGCTCGATACAGCTCCTGCTCCATACAGCTCCATACTGCTCGATACAGCTCTATACCGCTCGATACAGCTCCATACTGCTCCATACTGCTTTATACAGCTCCATACAGCTCCATACTGCTCCATACCGCTCGATACAGCTTCATACTGCTTGATACAGCTCCACACTGCTCCATACAGCTCGATACAGCTTCATACCGCTCCATATCGCTCCATACTGCTCCATACCGCTCCATACCGCTCGATACAGCTCCATACTGCTCCATACAGCTCGATACAACTTGATATTGCTCCATAAAGCTCGATACAGCTCAGTACTGCTCAATACTGCTTGATACAGCTCTTGGTGCAGTATGTATAAAAAACAACAGATTTTACAGGCTGTACAGAGTTGGGTTTATTATTCTTTCCTCAAAAACAGGATAATATTGTAAGAGTTACAGCTGAGGTCATTACTGTGTTAGAAATATTAAATAGTCTCGTGTGTAAAACACAATAAACTCGAGGCTGACCTCAGTGTTGCAAAGGATTAGCTCTGCTACTGGATTTCATTTAACATTTACCAGCATGTCTGCCATTTTCTCTCTCTCTCTCTCTCTCTCTCACACACACACACACACACACATACCATGTTTGTGCCCGGCAGGGCTGGCTAGTGCGCTGCCCGTTCACAATGTTAGCCCTTGCGGCGCTCTGTTATCTTATCGCTGCTAATCCAGTGTGTCCCCGCTGCTTTTATCGGCCTCCAAATAGCCGCGGCCGAGCCCGGCACCCCGCGGGAAGCCATGCGGGAATCCAGAATCACCGCTGGCACGCCGTGCCAACACACCTCCCCAACTCAGACACACACACACACACACACACACACTTGCAGGCTGTATTTCTAGGCCTTCTTCTTCTGTATACATCTGTGTGGATATGATTATTTAGGGTGTTTTTTATATAATAGAGACCTGATGAATGATTTTATTTGTTTGTTAATGTTTGCCCTCTGAGGAGCCAAACTCAAATTTTATGTTTCTTTTCTTATGCGGCTTTGTTTAATCCACGTGGTTCGTTTATTCAGTGATTTGTGCTGCATGTGTGTCTGAATGTTGTGGAAAAAAGAAAACAGCGGTAGGTTTATTTTTTTTGTCCTCCGTCTGTGTATTTTTTGCGGAGCAAGTTGGTTACTTTTATTTGTTTTTCTGGCTCCGCTCTTTGTCCTTTTGATTATTGCTTTTGTAAACATTTTGTTTAGCGTCGCTAAACGCTGCCTTCATTGTCAGACTCGCGTAGTGAGCGCTCCTTTTGTGTGCCAGAGAGAGAGAGACAGACAGAGAGAGCGAGAGAGAGAGCGAGAGCGAGAGAGAGAGCGACAGGGAGCTGTGAGTACAATAGTTCTGGTTGGCACAACCTCAGGGCCATTGGTGTGGGAAGATGCTTCTTACTCGTGTGTGTGTGTGTGTGTTGCGTCTTGCCATGAACAAACAGGCTCAGCCATGTTCCTCACTTTAATACCACACTCTTCTTTCCCGGCACAAACACAAACAAAGCCGTTAATGTAAGAGTGCTTGCAACAAGATGTTAAAGATAAATGTAAGAGAGAGAGTGTGTGTGTGTGTAGAGTGAGGGGGCATGTGTATGGTGTGGACCGACCGCTGATAGCGAGTGTGGCCATTATTATAATTTTAGTTAATTATAAAAATACATTTAACTATAGTTTTATTAGTGATTGTATCAGTACGACTGCACGATAATGACTAAAACTATTGTCATGATTCTTTTCCTCATCGTACTCATTCAGCCAGTATAGGAAAAAAAAGTATTTGTACGGCATGTTTCTACGATCTTAAATCAAGAAATCAGAAGTCAAAATTCATCACACTGAAAGGAGCGTATGCAAATTCCTGACGTTTCCTTCAGCATCAATTTCATCATCATCATCATCATCTTCATCGTCATCATCGTCATCATCTACCTGCATGATCAAACTCACGTCTCGTCAGAGTGTGTGTCACTTTGTCTGATTTGCAGTTAAATATCCATATCAATATTATTAATAAGTATAGAAAATATAGTAAGTAGTTGGGTAGTAACCATAAAAATTACAGTTATGCACCTCGTAGTAAAATGTAGGTAATGGGGTTTAGTGTCAGTGTGTGATCTGTAAATGTGAATCCGGCTGCGCAAACATCTTTACCAGCTCATTAGTCCTTCAGTTCAGTAAACAGGTTCGTTTGCATACAAGAGGCACCATGAAGCGCTTGAGCAGGCAGGATCGTTAAAGAGATCATGCCAGTTTTTTCGAGGTTATTACTAGCCATAGCACCGATATCTGATATCCGATCCACCATTTTTTGCTGGTATCGGCCCGATACTGACACTGAGCATCAGATCTTCTGGTTATTCCTAGAGATGGCATCAATCCGATACCCAGGACTATAAAAAAATTTAATTTATTTGATTCCAATCCTGTAACAAACGGAAAAGATTTGGAACTAGAAAAATTACACATGTTTTTTGTTAGGTTTGCTTTTTATTATATTTATACTGTACTTGCAGTGTGAGTGATTTTTGTGTGAAAGCTGCAGTTTTGTCTAAGTTGTGTTTGTAGCTTTTTTCTTCAGTTAAAAAAGATAATCTATATAATCATAAATCAGAATTCAGTTAAATCTGACCTGATTGAGGTATAAAACATTTCAGTTTCCTACCTGATAATAACCTTATACAGCTTTATTAAAAACAGAGCAGCTTCCATTACTGTCTTTTTTATTTTCAGCAACCTTGGAGAAAAAACATGTCTAACTCAGCTTCACTGAGATTTATTTTCCCCCTTTCCATTTATGGGATTTAGGATAGCCTGCTGAATGCTTTCCCTTGCATAAAAGAAACACTTTGCTTAAATTAGGGCGTGTTTAGTGTAAATGAGATGTATATGAGTGTAAATCGGGGCGTTTTATATGTATATGACGTAAATAAAAGATGTATATAAGTGACAGGAGCTTTGGGAGCTGTTTCCACGCATTTCATCATTTATGCTCAAATCACTGTTTGTCTTTGCGTCGTAACTTTCACCAATCTGATCAGCGCTCAAATCTTACCTGGTTTCTACACAACTTAAGCTCATGTTCTTTAGTGGCATTAACTAAAATGATCTTTTAAATGCCAAATATAAACACAGTTGGACAATAAATAAGTGTATAGTAAGTAAATAATAAATAAATGGGCAACCACAAGCTATCGTAGGTCTCATTTAGTGATGAGAGTTTTGAGGAAAACATAACGAATGTGGAGTTTAGAATTTAATCAGAGTCAGTAAAAACTTTACCTGAGCGCACTAATATCTCAATCGTGTTTAATCGAGGAAGCTACATATAGTGATTGCAAGTTATTACTGTAAAACATGGGCTTAAAATAGGTTCTATACATTAACCAAATCAAAATCTTGCAGATGATGAATATATTTATTTAAATAGCTGTTCATTTAATCAGATAAATGTTTACTGACTCGTCATGGAAGCGTTTACTCGTCATGGAAGTGTATTTTTTTTTTAAACTTAAAAATAAGTTACTCAAGCAAACGTTTGGATATTTGGATAGGTGCACTTTTTTATGACTAACGATGCTGCGTTATTAGAGTTCAGTATTTCGTGTTCAATGTGCTACAGAGGAAATTTGAAGTCACACTGTTTAGGAGGTGTGAAATGTGTGGCTTCGGCCATTTTAGGTTTTTCCTCCGCCTCTCAGAGACCGTCCCGAACCATGCCAAAACTGGAATTTGGAACAAAAATGAAGCCCGGAGGGAGAGAGAGGAAAAAAAGGAAGAGAGCTAATGAAAGAGTGAAAAAGAAAAATAACAATGTACAGAAAAATTTTCCTTAGAATTGAAATTTTTACGTATGGAGCATTATTGCTGCTGAAGTAAGTTGATTTGTGGTGTCAGAAAGGACAGCGTGTGTGTGTGTCTGTGTGTATGTGTGTATGTGTGTGTGTGTGTGTGTGCATTACACACTGATGTGTAAAAAAAGAATAAGACAGATGACAGAGTATTGAATCTTTGTTAGTCACTCTGCGCTAGACACGGCGAGATAGGTCTAGCACAGAGTGACAGGACAGATCTCTCTCTCACACACACACACACCCGCACACACACACCCGCACACACAGAATTACATCATGCCGCAGTTTAAATTTTATTTCAGCACCTCATTGTAGGCAGATCAGGGCTCTCACAAGATTAATGAAAAAATAATGTCCAGCTTTCAGAAAAGAGACAGACAGAGAAAAGCAAAACAAATCTCTAAATCTTTTCTAAATCTCACTTCTTTGGCTGCGCAGCAAGTTTGGAGTCAGAGTGCTGTGTCCTGCTGGGGTTCAGACCAGCACACACACACATACACACACAGCGTACAAAATTTCATATGCACACATACAGACCCATGTTCGGTTTAAAGAACACACAGTGAAATTATAGGAGAGTTGGGAGTGATACACACACACACACACACACACACAGGCCAAGTCACACTGTAAGAGGGAAGCCATGAATAGCTCGACTAAATGTTTATGGTCGGATCTTTGTTATCAGCTGTGTCTGATTTTCTTCTCAGGAGGAAAAATCCACAATGGGAAAGTCCATCACTCTAACACACACATCTACATTTCTTCATCAACCACAAACAGATCTCTAACCTACACAACATTATATTAAACATTTCACACACACACACAGAGAGAGAGAGAGAGAGAGAGAGAGAAAGAGAGCAAGGGAGAGCAGATTATAAACATGAACAACTCTATATGAGCTTTATATTCATTTCCATACCAGGATATTAGAGAGAGTTTGGCTTCTACCTCCTTCCATTATGTACAGCCCCACATTTCTCTTTCTTTCTTTCTTTCTTTCTTTCTTCCCTTGCTATTTTGTTTCTTTCATTCTTTATTACACATTTCTAATTTCTTTCTTTCTGTCATTCTTTTCGTTCCTTTACAGTATATATGTAACAGTGTGTGTATGTGTACTTATTCACACTGACAGCAATGCTGTTATAAATAATCATACATTTGTCTATTGTTAATAAATACATTTATAATAAATGTATTGTTATTCTTTATATTTAAAAAGTTACTTTTTTAAAATGAACACTGAAATTTTTATTTATTTATTTATTTATTTATTTATTTTATTATTATTTTTTTTTACAGTTTTAAGTACAGATTAACACATAACAGTCACACAAGCACAAACGGTTTGGTTTTTCTATGTGATTATTAATGTATTGGTAGATTTTGCTATTTCAGGATTACAGTATGTTAATGAAGACAGCTATAGCATGAGATAAAAGAGACAGAGAGAGACACAGAGAGACAGACCGAGAGAGAGAGAGACGGGTACAGCCCAGTCTGCCGTTTTTTTGGCACCGGTCTCAGTGAGCTGTGTGTAGAAGGTGCCAGAAGCTCATCTCTGCCAACCTCTCTCCCTCTGATCCTTTCTTTCTCTCTCTCTCTCTCTCTCTCTCTCTTTTCACCCGTTCTCTCCCTGCGTCTCAGAGCACTCGATCCCGGCCTTAACCCCCTCTGCCTCTGCCTCCACGCAGCTTTCCAACACAGCGATTAACGCTTTTTTGACAATTAAACAAAAAAAGACACAAGTGTAGCAAAATCTTAGTGTAACAGTGAAAACATTTTCAGTATCTGTCACTTTCACACTACCTGCATCTGTGTCCCGGTATTCATTCTGTTAAATGTTGGTATATTTTATGAAAGCCAAAAATATATAAGCTTTCTGTACACAGCTTGGTGCTGCTCCATTTAATTCCTTTCATGTTCCATTTCAGTGTTATGTAAGTTAAAGCTGCTGTGTTAAAAACTCGTATCCTGTCATTAGGGCCAACAGCTCTCAAGACACTATGCAAAATAACAGTTCATTTCCTCACTCTTTTATTGCTCCTGCGAGAGAGGACAGTTAACTCATTGTCTTGTCTTAGGACCATCATCTGTTTCTAAGAGAGTCTTTTCAAATTGTTGTGTCATGTCTCTAAGCACTGTGCAGTTTATTGTTCATCCTCATTCCTTACGCACCCAAATCAACCGTTAAATGCTTCTTAATTAGCTGGTGCCTTAAATCAAAGGTCTTAAAGCTGGGATTTGTAACATTTAAAAGTAAGAATTTCAAAAATGTTGCTTGATGCTCTGTGAGTGATAGGAAGGTTGTGAGTTCAAATCCCAGAGCTGCCAAAGAGACAAGAGCCTTAAAGCCAGATACAGCCAAAAACCGATATGCACTGCCGCTCTGGACATCGCTCTGGATTGGATTTGACGTCTTGCTGCTGCGCTCCCTCAAATTCAACTCTGACCCAGTTTATGCTGACCTTTTCTAAGCAAAGTCCAATAAAATGAGCCCACACAAGTGATGTGTGTTTTCTGCCACTTCTCTAAAGGACGACCAAAGCCAAAACCTTCTTCGTTTGAGATTTAGATACATGAAAGAGCAGAATGGGCTAGCCTTCAACCTCACAGTGAAACTCAACAGCCTGACTCTCAACACTCAGATTGGATTCTTACTCACTCAACATAAGTGGACATAAATAAAAAAATGGATTGTTGCAAGAGGCAAAATTAGTGCTTTGTCTCCGCACACAATTTAAGAGCAGTGAGCTGGCATCTCTGGTGGAATGCGTCAAAACGGTAGCAGCATTTTCTGAAGAGAGAAAATCCCAGAGGCTCCTGGCTGACTCGCATTTTTATGAAGCAAAAGTTTGGACATGGCCTTAAGACGATGAAGAGGAGGAAGAGGAAATGAACAAAGGATGAGACTGGAATGGAAAGGACAAGAAATAGGCAGTCTTGTGATGTAGGTTGTTTATGACAGCATAAACATCAAAACTCACATTGAATCTGACACTTTTCTCACAGGTGCAGTGTTGTTCTTGCTTATGGCTACTCTGTGGTGTTAAATCCTTTATGATTTATGTTTTTGTATGTTGGCTGACGTCAGCTGTTAATTAATATGACAGAAATGAAGATCTTACACAATAGAAAAGCATTCGCTGTAACCATATCCATGGCCAGAAGTCAAGGAGGAAATTTTTTTTTTTTTTGTGCTCTCTGGGAGGGAGGGACATACTCTCTCTCCCCTGTCAATCACAGTGATACTAGCCAATTGCAGGCATCAGAGGAAGCATGTGTTCACCTTCACCATCCCTGGTTAGTAGTTGCCCTGTGATAGGGAGGCGCTAGCTGGTGGGTGGAACCAAATTGTGAAAAATCCACCTATGAAACTTTTACACAACTAGCCACAAGGCACCACAAGGTGCAAGCTGAAACAATGAAACTATTTTACTGCTACACAAAGCAATTGAAGAGTAAATCAAATGCTGGTTCAAGCATCCGTTCAAACATCTGTCACGTTACAGTTAGCTCAACTAGTGACACACCTTTATCCTTTTTTGTTGTTTTGTTCAGGAGTGTGACATGTTCAGACGTCAACCCAGCAAATCTTGGGTTTCTAAGCTAATAGAAAAGAGGGAAGGCAAGAGAGTAAATACATCACACATTTTTGCTATACAGGCTCCTAAATCCAAAACCAAATGAATGTGTGTAAATAAGTGTAGCTCAGAATTGAACAGGAAGAGCATCTCTTCTCTCTCGACCCCCATGTGGCTCGTCGCTGTGTGGAGGAGAGGAAAGCTTGCTGTTTGTTTACACACAGAACAGGATGATAGAGTGAGAGAAAGAGAAAGCAGGGTAGTGTAACAGTGTGACAGGGTTCGTCTATGTGCGTTTATGTCTATGTGTGTTTGTAGAGATGATTGTCATGTGATAAGCTCCTCATGGATAACCTGTGTGTGTGTGAATGGTGGCATGTACATATATGTGCATGCATGTGTGAAGATCAGTGTCGTCTGGCACCTGACACTCCGTCTGGTGTCCGGGTCTCGGCCTCTGGTTGCCATGACAGCACAGGATGGCATTCGCGGTGACCGATGCTGAGGTCCAGACGATAGTGCCAGCTTTACCATGGAGTGTGTGTGTGTGTATGTGTGTGTGTGTGTGTTTGTGTGTTGCGTACACACCAGTTTGCCAGTAAGACTTGGGTGCCAACTAGCTGCTAATGCCTCCAGTCGCACCTTCGCTTGGTGTAAAGTCAGTCAACGGTTTGCACGAAGGACAGATGAATGAACTTCAGGGTTTTTTTTATTATTCAATTTATTGCGAATCTCTCTTGCTTTAAATTTAAGATTTCATTCATTTATAATTTCACCATTTTTAATTTTAATAGCTGTTATTTATTCCTGTTTGAACGTAACTGAGACTAATTTTGATCTTCTGTAAAGAATTTTTTTAAAGTCATGTTTTATCCTTAGAAAACTCCCAGAAGTTTATTTTAAACTTTTTACTTGTGTAGTAATAAGTTGACACACTTGCTATCCATCCTGCGCCCTTTCCAAAAGAAAAAAAAAAACAAGCAAACTCTTAGCGGCCCCGCCCCCCCTCCCCACACACAAGCCATTCCTCATCGGCGATTGGCTTTGATTTCGACTGGTGCCATGGCAACCGTGTGTCCCAGTAAACCTTGCTTGGGCAAAATCCAAGGTGCGACGAGGGCAGTGTCGGTCGGCATGGAGACACCGCCCGTCTGGTGACATGGCCGCCGTTCTTGGGAGAGGTGTTGGGAAGAGCAGGGTCCCGAATACCACATGATATGGAGCAAAAAGAGGGATGGAGAGACAGTATATAGAGGCAGGTTGCGTTGATCTATGCAGCATGGCTCAGCGCCCAGATTCAACTCCTACATGGACGGGAGACAGAGAGAGTCAGTGAGAGAGAGAGAGAGAGAGAGCACTATATAGTTTACTGTATATAAAATGGTTATTTTGAGTGTCGCTTGAAATATACTATAATCACAAACACATTTACAGTCAGACTCTAAAGCTCAGCCAAGCTGTACTGGAACAAAAGCTGCTCGAGGTAGCCATGATAATTTGTATAGAAGAATTAATTGTGTAACGTCTTTTAATTCATAAGTAACTAATGAAATGGCATAGAGAAATGAGTTCAGAAAAAAAAGATTGCTTCAATATCCGAGTCTCGATTTGTGTCCTCATATTCTCAGTGATCTAGCTAGCTTTTCAGGTTTTCGGACCTCATAGGGTTTAAGCTGCTTTGTGACATCATAAACAGTTTTATACGGACAGTACTGGTACTCTGAGGTAACAAATTCGGCCCGATCCAGTCCATATATTTACAATCAATCAGGATCGTGGCTGGAGAAGCAGGGTTTAAAAATCACGGTGATCGTCTCAAGTGTGGTAACTGGCCCAGGCCATAACAGACTGTGTGCATATAACACACACACACTCATACATCTGCAGGTCACATCGGGATAGTGAGGGCTATTTTTAAGACGTACTTGGAAAACACACAGATGTGTTCAGACGTAGTCTTTGTCTTGGCACAGAGAGAGAGAGAGAGAGGCAGACAGACAGTAAGAGAGAGACACACACAAAGTCAAAGAGAGACAGAGTGAGGGAGAGACACAGAAAGAGAGACAGACAGAGACATGCGCTCACGCACATGCAAAGAGAGACACACGCACAGAGGGAGAGAAAGACAGACACAGAGAGAGACAGTGAGAGACATAGAGAGACACACACAGAGCCAGAGAGAGATAGACAAAGCCACAGAAAGAGATAGAGAGAGAAAGAGAGAGAGCAAAAGAGAGATAGAAAGAGAAACACACTCACAGAGTCAGAGTGAGCGAGACAGAAAGAGAGACAGAGACAATGAGAGAGACACGAAGGGAGAGAGAAAGATCGAGACACAGTGAGAGAGAGAGAGAGAGAGAGAGAGAGAGAGAGAGAGGGAGATACAAAGTGAGTGAGAGACACAGAGATCCAGAGACACATACAGAGAGAGAGAAAGAGGCAAAGTGAGTGAGTAACAGAGAGAGACACATTATGGTTTAGACCCACAGCGTTGACTGTGTGTAATATTGTTGTACTCAGATTTAATGTAGGACAAATATGATATATGCAGTAATGTCCTACTTGTGGATAACCCCCCCGCCTCCTCGCCACCCCACTCTCTCTGTGGAAAGAACACAATTACTCTTCCTGTTCTGCGTCTGCGTAGTATTTGTCTTGGGTTTGATCATACTGCCTGATCCTTTCACACACACACATGGAACCCATCTGAACGGGTTCGGTTTATTTGTGTTTCGTTAATTCTCTGGCCGTCGTTCATCGCCTAAACAAAACCCAAACCTCAAATCTCTCCTCCGACCCTCCTCTGGCTATGGAACGTACTGCACATAACATTTCTCCTAACTTGCTCGTGTAAATGTGGCTGTCAGATGGAAGCGTCTCACCGCTGCTGTCTGTGGAAATCCCTGTTTATAAAATGACAAAAATTTTAGTTTATATCCAATCTTATGTAGATTTTTATAAAAGAGGAATAAAAGAAATGCTCAAGGCACGGAGCTTGTAAGCGTATCAGACAGCTATCAGCCAATCAGAGACGAGTATTTTTCCTTGACCATGCTAGTCCAACTCGTTTTTACACGTTAATTGTTCTTTCAAAATGATCATGATGATGATGATGATGTCTTGTTCAAAGCAGGACTAAAATAGTGAAGGACGGCTTACATTTTGTCTGCTTTGGCAGTCATGTAGGTCCACCTGCCAACACGCACACACACACACACACACACACACGCATGCACACACCTGGGCCTCATTGATGCAGCACAGGTTTTCCCAGAGTGCCACAGTTGCAGAGGAAGTGGCCACGTTACCTGGATCACTGCTTGGCAACACTTGCTGCCAGAAAATCCTGCCAATCGCGCCAATCACACTGTGAACATAGTGTTATTATTGTTGTGGATATTATTGTCGCCGCTGCCAAAGAGAGAGACACATGAGTGTTTTCTCTGTGTAAACATTTGTCATAATTATCCTGTTCTATACAACTCACTTTTTTGTCTTGTGACTCAAGCTGAAAGCAGCTACACGTCGACTAAACAATCAGAGATGCATGGAATTTGGAGAAATAACGATTATTATTCGCCATATGAATATGTTCAGCTTTTGTTCTAGTAGTAAATGCTATTCTTTGCAGATCCTCCAGTGCTTTTATGTCAGTGTTTACATCACGGCATTAGCTAGATGCACGGGAATAATGAAAAAGCCATTAGCACCGCACGTAGCACTCAACAACGTCCAAAATGCTAAGAAACACAATCTCAGCTGCAAAATTCAGCTCACTCAGTTAGCATTATAGTCTTCGTTAGCGCATCTCATGCAGTTAATGTTTACGAAATGTTTTCTCATAGTCATCATTGACAAAGTGATGTTTGGAAACTAAAAGTGGATAAAAATAATCAGATTTCATAATGCTACCTAATTGACACAGAGAGTGCGTGTCAGTGTGAGCTTTAGACTCACGCTCTCTTAGATACACAGGTGTGGCGGTGAAGAGTTTGATGTTTCTGCATAGTTTTATTGCTGTGCCTGGAGGGGTGTATGTGTGTGTGTGTGTGTGTGTGTGAGAGAGAGTGTGTGTATGTGAAAGTGTGTATGTACGTATGCAAAGGTTAGTTAAGGTATTCTTGCATGGTGGTGTTTATTCAGTCAGTACAATTAAGAATATGGAACAAAACATCCAGCAGAGAATGCCTGAACTATCCTCAAAGAATTTCAGTGTAATGAATGGAGATTTTTTTTTTAAAATCCACTGATAAATTCCCCATTTTTCTGCAGTGAATTCTTGAACAATCATAGAAAATTCCCGTAAGCAAAAAATTCCAAAAATAATCACAGAAAATGTCAGGATGATCAGCAGAGAATTCCTGAATGATCATTAGAGAATTCCAGAGCAATGAACAGAGAATTTCAAAATAAAATATAGAATTTGAAAATAATCCACTGGTAAATTTCAGAATAATCAGCAGAAAATTCCAGAATAAACTTCAGTGAATACTAAATGAATCAGCAGATAATTCTGTTATGAAAAATAAAAATGTAGATTGTACCAGCTGACACAGCTGAACTACAGTGCAGTGTTTATCATACGGTCAGGACTATACAACGTGAATATGATTTAGCTTGTTTGATAGATCACACACGGAACGGTCCAACAAAATTCACAACAAATTCAAAACAAATTCATATTAAATTCACAACAAATTCAAAACAAGTTCACATCAAATTCACAACAAATTTCACTACAAATTCACAACAAATTCACAACAAACTTTGTAACAAATTCCACAACAAATTTCACTACAAATTCACTACAAATTATTATTATTATTATTATTATTATTATTATTTTTATTATTATTATTATTATTATTATTTTACCATATTCCAGCTAGTAATCTGGGGTCAGAGGGCGAGGTCAGGTAGATAGGGAACCCCAGGAGCAGTGGCTTGGTGATACTGGGAAATAAACTCTTAGTCTTTTAATCAGTGGTTCACCTTTAAAGGTTGTTACAAATCAGAAGCTTGTAATAACAGTAATTCTGACACTTTGTGAACTTATAACAGATGAGCAGTGGTCCAGAAGTACGGCATGTTTTACAGAAACAACAGAAAAATGTGTTTGTTGGACTGCTTGGGTTTAGGTTAGCCCATCTAAGTCCTGTAAAATGCTGTAAGCCTCAAAAGGCCACATCCTCAGCAGTCGCTAACAACATCATGCTATTAGTGAAAGTCAGAGCCCCGGGCTGCTTGGACCAGATTCAGCACAAGCAGCAGGCCTGAACCGCATCCTCCATCCAGCGCTACAGCGTTTTTGCTCTTAACTGGCTGCAATCGAATTTAGTTGAATTGAATTCAGCTGAGCCTTAATTTGAGTTTGCACAAGCGGTGTTATTATGAGGAAACAGGCTAAACATAAATCAGCCATCTGAATATTGACAAGTCGCAGCTTGAAGAGACGGTGTGAAAGTGAGACGCGTAGAAACGGGAGAAGCGAAGGGCGAGGGAGGGAAGGGTGGGATCGAGCTGAGGAAATGTGAAAAAGGAGTGTGAGACGGACAGAGTGAGCATTAGAGAGGTAAAGCCGAGGAAAGATGGAGGAAGAGAGAACTTGTGTGTGAGTGTGTGTGTGTGTGTGTGTGATACACTGAGTTTTTTTGAGGTCACAGTGCAGAATATCACACTGGAATGTGGAATGCTGAAACGGTGCCAACACAAACACACTACACTCACTAGACACACACACATCAGGTCCTTGGCTCCCTCTTTTCTAGGAGGTCTTTTTTGTTGTGAGGAGCGTCATTCACCGCATATACACCATTTTAAATCAACTGGAAGCCGAACGTCTGACAGAGAATCAGTTAGGTGAGGGAATTGTTACAGCGCTGATGTGAATGATGAAGTCGTTTGTAGTCAGTCGTTCTCTCTGAATGATATAATTAACATCACAGAGGAAATCCATGACATAGACTGCAATTCACATTACTGTTTATCCTGGCTGCTTTCATTGTGTATCATTCAATGAAACAATGAGGGAGCCAATGAACTAGCTAGCTACTGGACATGTGCTGATAATCGGTAATCTAATATACCACGATATAGCACGGCATGGTTGAATTCTCAAATCTGATTGGTCAGAAGGTGTGGATTAATAATAATAATAATAAACTTTAATTTATATAGCGCCTTTAAAAAGGCCTCTCAAGGCACTTTACATAAGAGAATATAAACATATATAACAATAACAATAATAGTAATAACAATAATTTAATAACAAAACAAAACAAAGCAAAGTAATCAAATAAAAGCAATCCTAAAGAAATAAGTTTTAAGAGAAGATTTAAATATACTAAGAGACTGGGATTAATTATATATAATGCTCACGGTAGTTCCGGATGTAAGGTGAAGTTTAAAGTTTCTATTAATTTAAAGTTTATATTAATATGCATGTTCTAATATGTTATCGTTTCTATAGTAACAGCTCATTCATAGCGATTTGTATGGCAGACGTGTGTCATAATCTAACACTAAAAATACAGTGTGTCCTTGTTTAACAAAGAAAAACACAATTGCTTTTTGTAAAAAGTTTTGTTAGGAGACATTTATGTAATGTTTATTTTTGTTTTTTATTTTTTCTAAAAGAAAGTGACAAAGAAATATGACGTTCATAACACATGATCTATTTACAGTGGTCTTTCATTCATTCTTCATAACTAATCCTTAATAACCGACTAAAAAACACAATGTACATCTCAAGTTAAACTGGAGTGATGTAGCTGAGGTTGAGGAACTGTCAGAGCCTGTGTTTACAAAACATGCTGTCAGTGCTGATATTTCTACATCTGAGTTCTTTAGACCACACCTACTTAATGTTTAAGTCTAAATACAGATACAGATATTTGGAGCACTAAACAGATACAGATAGAGATAGTATAATCTATAGAGCTATAAAATTTAATCTATAGAATAGATACACTTATAATGGTATACTGAGGAACTTTCTACAGTCTAAAGGCTTTTGACAGCATAAAAATGAGTGGAAACTAGCCAATGTTCCTGTTTGGTTAAAAAAGTTGTCCTTACTTTCTATATACTTACTTTATAGGGTCCAGGGGCAACATCGTAACTGAATGTTTATCGTCTTTCTAAAAACAATAGGCAAACCTGTTATGGCGAATTATAATAGAGTTTTTAACCTATGAGTATTTTTTTTAATCAATTTTGTAAGAAATTCACATGTAATGAGTTTAAAGAGAGAGTTAAAATCTCTCTCTCTCATGCTCTCTCTCTCTCACTCACTCGCTCTCTCTCTTTTTACCCTGTTGTAGCTCTACATCTTTTTTATGTTGCCTCCAAAGAGAGAAGAAGTGGAATAATTGCTCTTGTATCCAAAAATCTAATTGTACAACCATGTAAATCTAAGGTCATTCTGTTAAAACGGCAGAAATAGAAATCAGAAAACATAAAAAAAAGTACAGAAAAGGAATGAAAAGAACTCTTTCCTGCCAAGAGATTACTTCATCGTGTATCCATAATTTTAAGGCCAAAGAGAAAGTCAGAAAGCACATTTGCTATTAATTTAACCTTCTGAGAGCAAGCTGTGAAGCAGCAGGGCCCTGGACAGGTAAAAAGTGATGAAGAGAGAGAGAGGGAGAGAGGGAGGGAGCCAGAAGGGGTGTGTGTGTGTGTGTGTGTGTGTGTGTCAGTATCAATGATTGGTTTTCCCGGTTGGTTCTGGATGAGGCCAATTTTCCATCCGTGTCATTTCCCAGTGTGAGAGGAATAAGAGGACTACACAGCTGAGAAAGATATTACCTGATAAAGGCAGGTATTACCGTCCCTGTCTCACTCCCTGTGTGTGTGTGTGTGTGTGTGTGTGTGTGTGAGCAAAAGAGAGAGAGAGAGAAAGAAGGGAAAATAGTGATCTAATGCTTGACCACAACAAGCTGTTTATAATACAGAAAGCTGCTTGCCCTGCAGGAGTTCTCATTTAATAAAAGTTATAAATTGTTTTTAACTCTCGGGGTCTAAATTTACTGAAAGTGAAACAATGCTGAAAGTGACTTGTGTATGCTTGGCTCAGTTTCTCTAATGAACATAAAAAAAAAAAGATATTTTATATGAGACTAACAACAGTTTTTGCACAAATATAATTTAGTGGTATAATGCCAGAGTATTGCTAATTTGGTTGGGCCTGAGCCAAATTTCTTCTCTTTTTGTCCAGTATTCCATTTTCCATTATTTCTAAAGCATAATTTGAAGGTCAAAATGAAGGAGTAAAAAGTATGTTTTTTCTCTTGTAAATTTACTTGAGTCATAGTAAAAGTATTGAATATTAATAATAATTGAGTAAAGTTCAAATCTTCTAAAACAGTACAGTAACAAAGTACAATCACTCAAGTGTTTTTTTCCACCCCTGTGTAACATCACATTAAAATTAATAGAACAAATAACATGTCTAACTGAACAAATTAAAATATCTAAAAATATTTTTTAACACATCCACATAAACCAGCACTGTGGTCTGTGTTTTTTTTTTACGCTAGCGCTGCCGAGCTGAAATAATGCCAAAGATTTCTATTTTTATTTTTATTTCATCTGACTGTTCCAAAAAGTTCTGATTAGTCTAAACACTTTTAGATGCACATCTCTGTGTGAGGTGTAGGAACAAAGATGATTGCACTGTAGGTCATTACTTATTGTTCTTTATGTAACTGCTGTTTCTGCTGCTTTCTGGTCGTCCTGCAACTCTTTTCAAGTGACTGCTCGCTTCTCTCTTACCTTCTTTTTCATTAGTCTGAGAGTTTTATGAAATCTTGCGTGTTGCACCTGTTCGTTTGTTTGTGGTTCCATGAAATGTGCACAAGCAGTTTTATTTTTAACGTTAATACAAAATGAAGAAACAGATATTCTAGTGAAAAGAAGATGAATGGACCGGATATGTGTGAATGTGTGAGTGTGATGGTCAGCTGCCGGTAATTAGCGTGACTTGGCTCCTGGGAGAGAGAGAGAGAGAGTGTGTGTGTGTGTGTGTGTGTGTGTGTGTCAGCTGTGTTCTCAAGTGGGTATGTCATTCTGTTCTGTTGGACACATGGGGTCCTGTTGGTTCAAACATATACAGAAATGTTTCAAATGATAAATCTATATACATGATATAGCTGAGAGAAACAATGATTTATTAGTGATATAGTATCGCTAAATAGATTGCTGTTTTTTCTATAACAACATACCATTGTTTCTCAAAGATTGGTCGTTTTTTGGTTAATCTTTATTTGAACCAATTCCTACTTTACCTTTTTTCTTTTTTAATTTTTGAAACAGTATTTCACTATTTTCAACGTGTAGCTGCTGTTTTTCAGGGACTTTGTTAGTAAAATTAAATATATCAATACCTATGTGTATAATTAAATTATTAGAAAAGATTAATTGACAGGTAGGTGACAATTATTTCAGATTCATTTAATTTTTATTGAAGATGAAATCATTCATGTTAGCTTAATACCAGGAGTCCATGATGCGCCTCATGCTCATGAACCTCATGCCATCATAGTCCCTGAAGCTGCGGTACTCTCCAGGGCCAAAGTACCACATCCTGCCTCTGTAGTGAGGATGCTCGTACATGAGCCAGTGGCCGTCCGTCACGTGGCAGGACATGAAGCCGCTGGACCAGTGGTAGCGGTCCATGAAGGAATCGCAGTCATCCATCACCTCCATCATCTGACCCATGAAGTTATCCCTCTCGTAGACCCTCATCTTGTAAGGTCCTCTGTACTGTTATAGGTAACAAGATTAGTTGCTTTGGTAAAACACACCACAACCTGTCAAAGAAAAAAGTCATGTATATATTATGGTAAGTTATTCGTCTTACCATGGGGATCATGCGACAGGATCTGATGCAGTTGTTGCCCCAGCCCCACATGCTCATGTAGTCAGCGTACTCGCCTCTTCTCATGAAGTACTGGTTGCCCATGTAGTTGGGATGATCGTACACCATCCAGCAGCCGCTCTCCACCCTGCATGAGTGGCAGCGGCTCAGGTAGGTGGACATATCGGAGCAATCACCGCTGCACTCATAGGAGCGGCCCTGGAAGTTCCTGTCCTCATAGAAGATAACCTGTAGGGCAAATTAGAGAAAGGAAACTCAAACTTAACATGAAGGACACCATAATGATATTGCTTTGTCAAGCTTTTTTTTTTTAATCTTTATATTTATAGAAACCAGTTTGCTTACTCTGCCCATGGTGATGATGCGAGTGTCTGCGTGTCCCAGCACTTGCCTGGTGGTGAACTGACATTGAGCATCGGTTTAACCTCTGCCATTTATACCTGACCAAACTCAAAGAGCGCATACCTCCTATTGTAAAAAGTCCTGACCAAGCAAAAGCACAGAGGCCACCAGAGTGTTTTTGCTACATGTCACATTTCCAGTCTCCAGAAGACTAGAACGAGCCCCACAAGCAAGACAAAACTGCTGAGCTTTTTTTCTTTTTTTTTTTTTTTTTACCCAATGTGTTCTTTTGGCCCACACAATCTATGGGTATTATAAGTTTCCTACACAGAAACCCAGCTATGGAAAACATATTTTCTACTGGGTAGACCCTTCTGCCATTTGAGCAAAAAAAAAAAAAAAACATATTACATTGTGCTAATAAGATTTAACAGGTGATTGTCAGAGGTGTTAAACAATGAGCATGGCTTGCTAAGCTCACATCTAATGTACCTAGCTAGCATTATGAGCGTAATTATTGGCTGCAGCACTGTAATCATCTGTCAGTAACTCCAATTGGCATTTTTAATACATATTTTTGTGTCGGCGTTCTGCACAGGGTTTTTTTTCTACATGGAAGCATCATCAGAAATGCACGGCTGTGATTGTGCAGAGCTCAGAGGGAAAAGTGGTCACAGCCCATGTATGTTTGTGGAAAAGACTGAGCTATAGCAGCAGTAAAAATGATCATTTAAAAAAATGCATTTTACATTTTGTTCCTAATTAAAAGAGAATTATATATGAGTTAGATTGGGGAAAGAAGTAAAAAATTTTTAATTTTATTGAATAGTTATACTTGTTCTATGTTTTTACTGTTGGTGGTATGTAAGACCCATACCTCGCTTAATTAATAATAATAATCCCTAGAGAGCTGTGGCTCATGACCAATATAAAAATGCAACATTAATTAATTAATATTCATTCCTTCATTATATATTATTTATTATCAGTATTTCACTGGACAGGGTTTTTGCTGATGTAGGTGATGAAAACTGCAATTAACTAATATTTTATTAGATATGTGATATATGATATGGTAGGTTCTCTTTCTCTCTCTCTCTCTCTCTCTCTCTCTCTCTTTCTCTCTCTCTCTTTCTCTATGTTTGTGTTTCTCGATGAAAGGGCTGACACGTGCCGTGGGTCAAAGGATAAGAAAGCTCTGTGTGTGGGGGGAGCAGCACGAGGTCAGGCTTCTCCCTCAAGCTTAACCGCAGCGTGCCAAAGGTCAAAGGTTACAAAAACTGTGAGGCATGGCAGCTGTGTGTGTTTGTGTGTGAGTGAGTGGTACAGAGCCTGTCTTTTCTTACTGCTTCACGCAAGCGCAATATAGATGTTTGTCTCACACCTTCCATCCGTCATGCTCATCACACATATACACACACACAGCTCACAGCTGTTGTCTCTGGTTCAAGTTTAATAGGGGAATCACACAAATAGTCAAGTCAGGTCAGCACGGTCATTTACACACTCCGCTCTGTGTGTGTAGCTGCTCACTGGTGGTCACACATTGTTATACCGAACCTGTTCTCCATCTAGTCTTCTACTCCTGATTTTTCTCATGAGTCTGTGTGTATCCTTGCATTTCATGTGACATCACACTGTATAATGGCAGCCATTTTGTGGAGCGAATATGGGACTGAGTGCATCATTAAGAAGTGTTTGTATTTATTTATACTGATACTCGACTGCATTAATAGACATTACATCCTCAACAAGCAACTTGTCACACTGCCTTGTAGCTGTGTTAGCTAGCTAGCTACAACTGGGCTGTTTATTTCAGCAGCTTATATTGCTAACATCAGCAAAAATGAGTTAGTTAGCTGATATGTATTAGCTTATAAGGACAAAAAAATTCTCTTCGTGATGAAACACCCCAGGAACCTTCTTTTAATGCTACTTCTTTTAATGCTGTATTTGACTAAAAGGTGTTACTCATAATTTCTGACCTCTGACTAGGAAAAACCATAGAAAAGGCCTCCCTCAACTCGGGACGCTCTCCTCACCCCTGAGTTTATCTCACAGCATCAGCAGTAAACAAAGATAAAACTAAGATCAATCATAATACAGACATATTCGCTTGTTAAATTTATAACACCGTTTAAAATTGAACAGTTCGCTGTTTTGAGGAGGTAAATATTCATCACTCATCACAGCTAGCTGGCCCATAAGAAAGTGAAATGACGAACATGGAGGCGTTCATTTTTTCCCCATGTTGTAGCTCAATCAGTCAGAACCAAAGTTCCAACTTCCCAATTCTGAGGTAAGCCGAATGCAAAAAAAAAGAAAAGAAAGGCTACCGTAACTCATATAACCACTCTTTACAGTGGTGAAAAGCATCTCAGAATGCACAAAATGTCAAAATTTGAGGCTACGACAGCAGAAGTCCACATTAAGTTCCACTCCTGTCAGCCAGGAACAGGAATCTGAGGCTACAGTGGGCGCCGAAACTGGGCGCTTCAGATTGGAAAAGCAAAGTGGTGAGAGATATACTGATATAAGCGAGATGCTATTAGAAATTTGTTGCAAAAAAGACAACAGAACCGACTCTCAGACCCTGTCATGATAAAGAAGTTCAAAAATATTCAGCACATTTCCCAAACGCCGAACCACAACAGCTGTAATGATGCAAAGTTATACTCATCAGGCGTAAATAAGGCATTCTGTGTGATTAAAAAAAGAGTGACTATGAAAAGTCAGAGACACGATGAAGAAGAAGAGGCTAGGGGAAAATCATTTGGAGGAATTTATATCCAGACAATGGTTTGTTTCAATGCAGTTTGTTATTTTTGAAATGTTGAAAATACATGTATTTGCCATATCATTAGCTTGTATGTGCATATGTGAGCATCTGTTTTCAATCTTAATCTAACTCTTAATCTAAAAAGCCTTGATGAAGAGCATGATGACGAGCTGCTCTCTTTTTGTGTGTAAATATGTGGTTGTGGTAATTGAACACAGATCTCTAAACACACATACTGTATCAGATGCAAGATGTGTGTGTGTGTGTGTGTGTGTGGACTTGCTTGGTGCCAAAATACCCAATGTTAGTCTTTCTTCAATCTCTACAATCTGCCTAAATGATTATGGCTCCACCGCAAGACTCAGTGGTTGTTTGTGCGATTGTACAGGCTTGCATGTGCATCCTTGTGTGTGTGTGTGTGTGTGTGTGTGTGTATGCTTTCTAATTAAATTAAATTGAGTTAGAGCAGCATTTAGGTTGACCTGGTGGAGATTTGGAGTTGTTATGCAACTTCTATACACTAAGACTGTTTCATAGTTTGTGCAAGTGTGTGTGTGTGTGTGTGTGTGTGTGTGTGCGTGTGTGTGTGCATGAGAGAGAGACAGAATAAGGAGAAGAGGTGTGTGGGAAAGAGTCAGACTTGGTCTTTGCTTCTGGACAGATCTATGACTGTGTGTGTGTATCATGGGTGATAAATGAAGGGAAATGAAAGAGTGTGAGATTTGGGAGTGTTGGGAGAATTCTGTGGTCTGGCAGTTCACTGGCGTCAGACAGATGCTTTCATTTTTCTCCTTCAAACTGCAAAAATATACACCCACCGAGACAGAGAGAGAGAGAGAGGGGGGAGAGAGAGATGGTCAGAGAGCATTTTAGGTAAAGGAATGCCACGAAACTGTCTCCTCCCTCCATTTCTCCTCTCCCTCTTTTCTTTTTTTGTCCTTCCTTTTTTCTTTCATCCTCATTTTTTGTCAGGCCGGGTTCGTACAGTGGGGCCTGGGAATTGGAGCCGTAATTAGAAGGAGATGCTCTGTGAATGTAAACCTGAGAAAAATACAACACACAAAGAGAGAGAGAGAGAGGGAGAGAGAGCGAGAGTTTAGTAAGAATGTCTCAGACCATATGTATGTTTTTGTTTTCATCCTAAACTCTATACATTGTATCTATCTAAAATCTCAGATCTAAATATGTCTACTTGATCCTAACAGAGATGGCACAGAAGGAAGGATATGTAGCTATGCATAACTGGTGGAGCTGTGTGCGTCTTATCACGTATAGGTACCACTAAACTTTTAGGAACGTGTACGTAAACTGGAAGACTTAAACTTTATACAGCATGTATTAAAGAAAAGTTGTTTGCTGATCTCTAGAGGTGAAGAAAAATAACATTTGTAAGGATGTAGCAGAGATCGTTGGTGCTTCTGGTGAGTGGACGTAGCTTGGACGAAGCTTACATAACAAAGAGATAAGTTTTACATTTTAAGTGTGTTTTAAATAAAAGTAAGTTGTATACTGTAGTAAATTGTGCTGTAGGTTACTACCATTTCTCATCGAAAAAAAAAAAAAAAATCTGGATGGATGGTACACGCCCACAAGAGACAACAGTAGCACTCTCTGCAACACGAGCAACTTGTCACAGATAGTGTGAACACAAGGTCAAATGTATCGTTCATACTTCACATCAGTATTCAGGTATCCCAATATCCTGTGTGTGTGTGTGTGTGTGTGTGTGTGTGCCACTGTGGCCACAAGCTTAAGAAGCAGAACCCACACTAGACATTTCCTTGACAATAACATAAACTGAGCATGACCACACACATATACACAAACACACACACACGGCCACAAAATCAGGCTAGTGTGACACCGAGAGGGTTTATATGTCTGCCATCAAATAGCCCAAAGGAAGCGGATTACACACACACACACACACGTACAGACCCTTGGGCAGGTCATTGAGGATACAGCTTCCTCAAACCTCGAACAATGGCTGCTCTTTTACTGCCCTGAAAACAGAGAATGAAAGAGAGAGAAAGAGGGAGAGACAGACAGAGAGACAGAAAGAGACAGAAAAAGAGAGACAGAGAGACAGAAAGAGAGAGAGAGATCGATTTACATCAGCTAGACTGGTAAGCACCCATGGACTGCCCTGCAATTAGTAAATGCCACAACCTAGATACAGTTACATTACACTGCACAATCCTATCAGCCGTGTGTGTGTGTGCGCTCTTCTCTTCTCTTCTCTTCTCTTCTTGTCTCCTCTTTTTCTGTTTTCTCTTTTCTTCTCCTGTTTTATCATCTGATCTCTCTTCTCTTTTTCTGTTTTCTCTTCTCTTTTTCTTTTTTCTCTTCTCTCCTCTTCTCTTCTCTTCTCTTCTTGTTTTCTCTTCTCTTCTCTTCTCTTCTCTTCTCTTCTCTTCTTGTTTTCTCTTCTCTTCTCTTCTCCCTTTATTCTTTTCAACTCTATCCGTCCAGCGCTCTTTGTATTAAATAGAGCAGTCATTGTGCGCGCTGAATTGGAGGTGATAGCAGAGAGGCCGCATAAACACCAACGTCTTTCCCGTAAGAAAGTGAGGATGAAAAAAAAAAACAAAACCCTGAGAGAAAGCTGAGAATGAATCACTTCCCCAAACAGACGAGTACAGTAAGAACAGCCTTATCTGCTGCCGCGCGGCTCAAAGCCTCGCTTATCTCAAAGCCAAAGATTATTTTTCTTCACTCTTCCTCTAACTCACGCTCTCACTCTTTTTGTTTGTTGTCGTCTGTTCCCAAGGATGGCTTGTTGAGAAAGGCGTCTGTCTCCTCCCTTTGCTTTTCTCTTCCTGCTTCACTTTATCGCCTCTCCTCTCCTGTTCGCCTGTTCTCCCACTCCCACGCTCATGTAATCACTCAGCTTTAAATAAAGACTGTGTGCTTTTGGAGAGTTTTCCATACAGGGTCAAGGTTGTGTGTGTGTGTGTGAGAGAGAGAAGTTAGCATTTTCAGCTTTGTAGTACAGCAATGGGGCTAAAACCGATTCATAAAATAGCAGAATAAGGTTGAACACACCTCATACGACTGTTTTTAGCTGTGTGACGTCTTTTGTACATTTTTTTTTATAGAAAACAGTACATCATATAGTGTCAGAAACATAAACACGTCTGTTTAAGATACCGATCGTCGTTGGAGCCAGATTTCTTTTGGTCAAACTACTCATTCAAGCCAAATATCTGCAACACCATCTGCAATTCCTCTTATACACAAATTACCTTATTTTTCTCTCCGCTAATTCTTTTCGATATCTCCGTTACAGCTCCTGTGGGACGCATATCCAAGAAGAATGCCTTCCTGTCCCAAGCTTTCCCAGAGTGCACAGCGGCAGTTAACAAGGGAGCTATGAAACTCGGAGCGAGAGGTTGAGAGAGAGGAAAGAGAGCGATAGACAGAATAGAGACAGAGCTGTTATAAATGAGATCTCAGTGGACCTATAGGATCGGTCCTGATCGCAGAAGCAGACAAATGAAGCTCTAAAGCTCCGTCCTCTTATTAAGTAATAGTGCAGTTTGCAAATTCGATTTTTTTTTCTTTTTTTTTTTTTTTTGAGGCTGAGAGGACCTTTCACGTCTTTCCACTCGCCCCGCTTGAGCCCTGGCATTTTTGTGTAGGTGTGCCGGCCGCGCTGCCGACATCTGCACAGTCTCACACGGAGAGGAGGAACTCAGAAATGAATATAAACCATAGAAAACAGAATGGAGAGAGGCAGAGAAAGCGAGAAGGAAGGACAGGAAGAAGAGATAATTACAGGAAAGGGTGATTATTAGTCCGTCACTCTGCCTCCAGACAGATAAGTGAAATCAGATGGAGAGACGCTGAGTGTGAAAATAACAGCGATTGAGAGAGATGAGGAGAATAAAGAGGAAGTCTTTATGTGCGCTCGGGTTTTTGGAGTATGGTGCAGTTGTAAACAGTCTCCTTAAGCTCTCACCTCCTTCTTCTTGTTTCACGCATGAACTTTTACAAGAGAATTTAATAATAATGACTTTTTGTAACTTCAGCACGGGGATATGAAGAAGAGGCTCCTGAGTGGAGCAGCAGCTGAAAAGCGTCCGCTCTATCGTAAGAAGATCGCAAGTTCAAATCCAGATGATACTGCAGCCGTTCATGGCTGTGAGTCCAAGAGAGCAAAGTTAGCCATGCTCTTTGGATGGGAGGAGCATGTTCTCTCTCAATCACAGAGACACTTACCAATCATGGGCTTCTGTGAGATCATGTATGCAGAAGAGGGTAGATAGCGCTTGTCTTTGTGCAGAGAATGAAACTGTTTTCATCAGCTACATGGTACAGTCTGTAAGGGATTCGGTCGTTTATGAGCAAACCAGAAGAGAATGTAGCATGAGTAGAGAGAAGACAAAGAAGATACACAAACTGAAGTGCTTCAAATTTCATCAAATCCGCTGGGGCTGAGATTTGTTGCATGTCACATCCTGGAGGATTCAAAACGAGAAAAAACCCTAGAAACTATTTATTTTTCATTATGTTTCGTTCAGAACAGAAATGATATGTCTACACTCGTGCTCAAGATTGAACAGAAAAGTGTATTTTTTTAAAACATTTTCCGAGCTACTTTACAGTGTGACGCATTATGTAAAGAATTGTAGGAAAAATATTTTCTACACAAATTTTCCTGCCGCCACCTTATCTTCAAAAACCTGGCTATAGCAGATATCTAACAGTGTATCTTCCTGTAGCCAGGCGTGCCGGAAGTGACGAATTCTGAAACACTGGAGCAGAAAAATAACGTCATTAACCGGTTGAGCACTTATTTAAAAGTTACATTTTCACTCTGGAGTCATTTTCTATTACATTCAATGAAAAGAATTCATTCATTTTCAGTAATGTTTACTAAATCCTGCAGAAAAGTGTATAGCCCGGAGTTTACAGAGTGTGCTCTGTGCTGAGACTCCGTTCCCTCCTTATCATTGGATGCCGCTCTTTCGCCGTGCGCTCTGATTGGTCAGGTGATATCAGCAGGAAACGCTTTACGGGTTCTTGCGCGTCAGTAGTGCCTAACAGATTCCCTGATGCTGATAGCAAGGGATAGGGGGTATGAAGAGAGTGTGAAACAAACTGCACAGCAAGGCATGTGTGTGTGTGTGTGTGTGTGTGTGTGTGGTTGGGGGGGTGTTTAAATCTGCGGTATAGTGAGGGTGTGTATGTGCAGTTACCGTAAGATAAATCCAAATGTGCATTAACAGCTGTATTCAGAGTGAGGGAGAGTAAATCAAATAAGCACACGTCTCCTGAACACTAATTATAATTGCATAATTGCTCTTGTTAGAATTCTGAAATAGTTTCCTGTATATAAATGTCTTGTTCGTGACGAATGAAGTTTGAAATCCTTCTCGCAACTCATGTGGCCTTGGCAAAGGCCAAGAATCGGAAATTGGGTTTGTAATTTTTTGAGCCCTCTGACGAATTTGTAATTGCAGGGAAAACATGATGATCCTTTTTTTTCCAATTAACCCCCAAACCCCCAATATGTTTTCTTTTTTTTTTAAAAAAAAAGATGATTACCTTAATCATTATAAGAGTTTCTTTGTACTCCTGAATTTCCTGACGTCCTAAAATAATATTCTGTACCGTAATTACTGTATATATGAAATAAACGCTGTGATGTGGGTTTATGACACCTCAGACACCCCCCATGCTGTATGCAGTGTGTACGATGTCATTATTTTGAAGATGTGCTCCATGGTCGAGTAGTTCCCGGGGTCAGCCAGGGTCGGAGCGATTCCCTCCGAGACGAGTGATGGACAGCACCTGCCTCCCAGCTGTGCTCAGACAGAGAGAACAGTGTATTTTGTGGCGTGTTTTATGGTCGGAGCAGATGTTTTTTAGGCTGTTTCTCTGTTTCGAGTCCACTCTTTGCTGTCCTCTGATAGATTAGAAGCGTGCTAGGATGAAGAAATAAGTTTTATTCATAACTTGACAACATTCGTGTTCTTCATCATTTCTGTAAATACTGCTCTCCTTCACCTGTATATACTCCTCTCTCTCTCTCTCTCTCTCTCTCTCTCACACACACTCCCTCCTTCACTCTCCTTCCACGTCTAGCGTTTTTTCCACATAAAGCTGTTTTTCATAAACTCTAGCCTGGAATAGCAGTCCCTGAGGCGAGCACTGAAACACTAGCCCTCTCTCTCTCTCTCTGAGTGTGTGTGTGTGTGTAACAGTAGATTTTTCTGAATCGCTGCCAAACAGATGCAGTCTCTTGGAGTTCCACCAGAGGAGCTTTCATGCCCCTCTCTCTCTCTCTCTTGCTCTCTCTCTCTCGCTCTCTCTTCGTTAGAGAACAGTAGTGTCCTGATATGCAACTTTTTGCCTCCCACTCTTTCGGCCTGCGTCGTATCAGATGTCTCAGGGTCGTGTTTGAATCCTGCACACGGCCGACGCGAGTCCGTAGACCTGTAAATTCAGGCTCACAATCAGCTCGGTCTCTCTCCATACAGCTGTGCTTATGAGGTTTGGAAAAAAAAACAGCCTGACCCCAGACCAGCACCTCTGGAGAGCACATGTGACCACACGATTTGTTCTGTTTATTGTGCTTTTTATTGTGTTTGACAAGTTGACTAATATTTATCTTGTGCTTTCTCTCCATCTCTAAATCCCTGTCTTTCTGTCGGTAATTTTTGGAACACGTCAGTCGAATGGCTGACTAACATTTTAGAAATAATTTAATTCAGAACAACTCGTCCTGATCGCCAGCTTTATCCCATGTTGCAGTGCTTTGTGGTGTCACTACTATTCGCAGCATCTTTGTAGTTGTTCTGCAGTCGGCTTTTCGTTCACTATGAAACATGATGGTCGCTTAGGTTGGATGGAGGCTTGTGTGATATTGATTTCTCCCTGCTCACGGTTTAATACTTAAAAAAAAAAACAACAGTAACGATTTAATTATCCAGAGCCGACGGCAAATCGAGCATTTCCACCATTTTAGGTTTCAGTGTAAATGTGAAACTCTGCTGTGTAAACAATAAAAAACAAAACAGCACATTTTCCATATAATCCTTTTACAAATCAGTTGTCTAATCTCCACATGGCCGACATTTTCACTGTGGATCTTCTGCTGAAAGTGTTTGAATGCGCCTGACCGATGTAGAACAAAAAAACAGCATATTCACTTACTTTCTAATGATCCTTACCATTAATATTATTTATAAAGTATTAGATTAGACACCTTGTTGACACTTCTCTTTCCGAAAACAAGCCATTTTTGACTATTTTTGGACAATTTTTTTCAGTGGCATTTCTAATAAATGAGCGTGTCAAATGAAAACATTAAAAGTGCAACAAAAATTAGAATTGAATCATTTTTTTTTCTCGAGGAATCGTTAAGTGCTGGCGACTGGGTTGGTTTCCTGCCTGGGAATCAAACCCAGGTCGAGGTGGTGAGACCAGTCAGGAGCATGTGAGGTGGGGGGAAGTGGGCGGGGCTTCCAGGCGGTGTCAGTTAATATCAGAGAGCAATGGTTTGTAAGTCTGGTAAAATAATAGAATCAGACCTGCCCTGTTTGCCCCTTGATGCCCTCACATGACCCATATCACACCAGGAAGATCCCCCCCCACACACACACACAGTTACAAACTTCGTTACACACCTCATTCAATACCAAGGCTGTTTGTATCATATACACAATACACAAACAGTGTGCTAACTTTGTGTGTGTGTGTGTGTGTGTGTGTATGTTTTCCTACCACTAATTAGATATTGGAAACTATGCCAAGTGATTTCAGAGGGCATAACAATACCTGTGAAATTAGGAGAGGTTCTCTGGACGTTTGTGTGATGGTGACATCATTTCCCACTTGACGCTCATGTTAACAGTAAACACTAACACCAGCAGGAACAATACGGGAGCACCCACAATTGATTTACCTTTAACACAGGGTTTGGCTTTAATGAAAACGTGACATAAAAGGAACTTTTCAGCTGGAAACAATGCTGTCGTGATTGTGTTTTACACATGGTCCAAATAATCGAGTCTGACTCTGGGATCGTTTGGGGGCGGGTTGCAGGTTTGCGTTAATATTGAGGAATTCCTCCCAAAAAGTGGCTCGATTGCATGATTTCATACGTCACATTTGTGCACGCAGGTTTGTAAAATGGTAGGCAGTCCATTAAGTTCATCCATTTGCTGCTTTTTAATATTTAAAATATTAATTTATTTTAATATTCTCCTGTGATAGCTGCAACAGCTAATTACAGCACTCCAGTGGGTTTATATTTCAATACCCATTTTCCTGGTATCACAAAAGTAGGACCAGTGAGTAATGTGACAAATTGAATCAATCATGTTACACCTGATATGGACCAGTTCGGCTGAAGCGAACCCCAGACCACCGTTTGTGAGAGGGACAGGGATCAGATCCCTGGCTCGAAAAAAAAACCAGCATTCGCACTTCATCAGTCGTACCAAACTCCGGGCTCCGAGTCTGGAAAAAAAAACACAAGTGTGAAAATGACCTTTGTGGTTCTTTTAGTACCCTGGCAAGGAGAGTAAACCAAATTCAGCATTAGTTATGGTCTGGGTCACTTGGCAGCGACAAAATATATGATCACGGATTGGTTACAGTAACATTCCCATACGGTACCGCAATGTCCTTCGGAAAAGCAGCTAGCTCAGGCTTGGCTCTGATTGGCAGCTACATCATGATTACTAGAAAGCTTGATTTCGTCTTTGTAAATCTTCCACTTCTCTTGTTCTCTTGCTCTTTTATCTTTGCGTGAGCACACACACACACACACAGACTTGCATCCAAGTCACATGAGCACATTTGAAAAATTTTAGATAAGATAAGATAAGAAAGGACACTTTATCAATCCCAGGAGGGAAATTCCAATGTCACAGCAGCAGAGAAGAGACAAAAGAGAATATAAGACAGAAGACAGTAGAGCAGCAGAGTTGTATTTAAATAAGTTAAAAATAAACACCCATGTAAATATACAAAAAACACTGTAGCGAATATACTTAGTTGCAGTTGTAGAAATCGTTAACATTACTATGACGCTGTAGTGGCGTCCCAGTTACCTCAGACACGACAGAAACCGTGCATAATTAAATTGAGCAGAAACCAAACAAAAATACTGCTAACGCTGTGATAACTGCAGACTTTGTGGGGTGTGCGTGTTCACACACCACCATAAAATGCTGAATGAATTTGTGCTGTTGACAGAAAACATCATAAAGCCGCTGTTTTCAGGCAGAGATGTGACGCATTTTTATTATTTTTTTTTGCTAAAACTTTCATAAATTGCATCATTGTGAGATTCTTATAATATAAATCTGTCTGCAGTAAGACAGCTAGTATGTGATCTGTGTGTGTGTGTGTGTGTGTGTGTGTCTTCTTTCCCGCGCTGCACGAAACACACTAAGCTATTGTGCTGCTCCTCTAACAGTCACATCCTGCCTCAGTCATGGGGTGATCTGAGGACATACACACACTTAGACACATACACAGTCTAGTGCACTCACCCTCACACACACACACACACACACACACACAAACACACACACTAGTCTCACTTTTCAAGTATATACTATCACACACACACACTTTCACACCTTTATGTCCATGATTTCCTCCACTGTCCTCTCATTCACTCACGAGAACGTGCTACTGATAATCATTTCATTACAGATTTTATCATCAGCAATAATGACGTGAGGGAAAAGTAGAATCTTCGAAATATTTACATGAATTTTAGAATTTCTGAGTGTCTGGTACATCCACCCAAAATGACAGCATGCACAAGTTTGCATAAAACCTGACGTTAGATCAAATCATGAGAGAGACGACTCAAGGAAAATCTGACCTTTCGTACAAAGGAGTTCATCACACATTAAATTAGTGACCTAGAAATAGTTCAGAATCTTGAATATCTGTGAGTGTTCCTTGCTTTGTTTTAAACTTCTTCACTTCCCTGCTTATTTTCAGTTTCAAATGATTTTCAGTATAGTCTCAAAGTTACACCAAGTGTACGGATTATTCGGTTCAACCAATTCAAACAATTATAAAGTACGTAAGGTGTCTGAATTCATCAAGTGCATCCTGAGCAGAAGTATTGTGTTGATCGTTTTAGTCATTTTAACCTCACAGAGGATTTGGAGAAAGCTGTCCCTAGTGTTTTTCAAAAAAAAAAAAAAAGGCCAAAAATAATCAAGTTGTCTCACGCAATGTCGTTTAATTTAAAAGTAAATAAATAAATAAAATTGTTCAAATGATTCACCTCCATACACACTGTACTCGAATGGACAGGAGGTTTGACAAGTTAATTAAGACTTTTGTTATTAATTTGATTCAAACCTTGGCTTTAATATAAAAGAAATTTCAGCAGAATTTCATTATTATCATTTCCTTTTTCCTAATTTCACCTGTTGAGCACAGCCTGTATTTTTTTTTTTTTTTACAGTCAGCGTGTTATGTTCACGTTTATTTGCTGTTGATTGTTCAGGAAAATTTGCAGTGTTTTCCGAGATCACCCATTTGAGCTGCTTTTGTCTTATTATTAAAAAAAAAAGAAAGAAAAAAACTACTAAGGAATGCAATTATGTTATTCCTAATTTAGGCTTTCCACACAAAAATGTTAGGCTGCATATTTCATACCAGCATTTCCATGTTTTATTTGCTGTTAATTGAATAAGATTTCAGTGGCAGAGAGGAGTTGCTATTAACTACCACCTAGCCCAACTTTCCCAGACCTACGCGGTGCTTGGACGTGGCTTCGGCGCCGCAGTAGTGTGAGATTAGCGTTGAGGGGATGTCATTGGTCGAGGGTTAGAATGTGTGTGTGGTGCTAGATTAGCTGGACTAGATTAGCTGGACTGGTGTGTGTAGTTATAGCAAACAGACACGGTTACTTATATTAGTGATGATATTGCTCTTGAACTTACAGAAACTCCGATCAGATATGAATTGACTGTACACACAATATACATGAAAAGATGAAATTAATGACTAACGAAACTTCCGGTGAAATTACACAAGTTTTCCGTACTTGTTTTTCCTCATGGCTCGAGTGCTAAACCAGGAAAAGGAAACGTCAAACTCAAAAACGTGCCTCGGTTCAAATCGACATTTGTGGAAAATTCAATTTTTGTCCAAACACCGAATTAATAAGCAATCCATCTGAGAGAGCTTCACTGAAAGTCATTTAGATACCGAGTTTATGCTGCAAATGAACACTATAGTGTGTGTGCGTGTGTGTGTGTGCACGTGTGTGTAAGATGGGACTGAGCCCAGGGGGTCCTTGGAGACTCTGCATGGCTGTCCTATCAAAAGCCTGTCAGAATCGCTCCAAGGCACAAACCCACTTCAGCAAGCTGCTCTCTCTCTCTCTCTCTCTCTCTCTCTCTCTC
>CM040479.1:14436434-14457495 GCA_022758105.1 Pangasianodon gigas | reverse complement strand
TTAAGACTGACACACTTATAGAGAGGACACGCCTCCTTCATTAAGACTGACACATATAGAGAGGACACGCCTCCTTCATTAAGACTGACGCATATAGAGAGAGGACACACCTCTGTAATTAAGACTGACACACTTATAGAGAGGACACACCTCTGTAATTAAGACTGACACACTTATAGAGAGGACACACCTCTGTAATTAAGACTGACACATATAGAGAGGACACGCCTCCTTCATTAAGACTGACACACATATAGAGAGGACACACCTCTGTAATTAAGACTGACACACTTATAGAGAGGACACGCCTCTGTAATTAAGACTGACACATATAGAGAGGACACGCCTCCTTCATTAAGACTGACACACATAGAGAGGACACGCCTCTTTCATTAGGACTGACTCACATAGAGGCCACAGCTCCGTCATTAGGACACGCCCTCTTGATTTAAGGTGTCTTACCTTGTCAATTCATATGCAACATTAAATAAGTAGAGTACACGCACACACACACACGCGCACACACACTCACTGGGAATTAACTGAAGCTCTACTGTATGTGACCTACCACTGAAGGTTCATGACAATGGACCCCATGATGTGTGTGTGTGTGTGTGTGGAATCCAGCACACAGTTAATCTGAAGAGTTTGGCACTGATAAAGACAGATGTGGGTGTGATAAAGAGTGATTATCTGCCCCCTTGTGGCTGAAGCTTGTAACTGCACAATCAGTTAAGCTCCACTCACCTTCCAGTGTGATCAGATTCAAGATCAGAAATCTCAGCTTTAGAGAGCCTAAAGTCTCAGAGAGTATGGAGTAAAAGAATAAAGATATTTGTGTGTTTTGTAAACCAAAATCTTGCTTTAAACTTCATACAAATTATCCTATGTAAAAAAAAAAAAAAAAGTAGTAGACAGCCATGCTAGTGCTGGCACGGTGATAGCACGATGTGTTGCGTCTACAGCACAAAGATAACATAAAATTATTTCAAGTATGATTAAGCTGTAACTAGTTAATGTCACACACAAATTGAGACAGCTAGTCACTTCAAATCAGTCTCTAGATTAGCTTTCAAATCATCGTCCAGTTTATGCTATCACTGCTGCGCAATGGCAAAAGTTAGGAAAATTGATAGAATTCCTGATGGAAGGTTCTGCTGGAATTTTGCGATTTCGTCACTGACGACAGTTTTCCGAGGAAGAAAAAGGAAACCACGAAGTTTGCCGTCTACCATCATAATGTAAAGGCGGTATAAAGGTTACGTAAGCTTTGCTCATAATTAACCCCACCCACTTTACATCGAAATTCTCACAAAGTCCATTAGATATCATGAAGGCACTAATTTTTCCTATTAACCAGTCAGAGTTTGGGCTTAAAGCACTCTCAGAACAGCAGTTCAATGCTAGCTGAAGTCTAAATGTGTGGATCGCATTCACAGCACACACACACACAGATTTTCACTACCTTTTATTCCTTATTGTCATCGTCCCAGTGTGAGTGATTTATTTCGGACACCGTCACTTATACGAGTGGACAAAAGTACGTCATTCTCCATGACGGAGCCAGCCGTTAACGGCTTTAGCTGCTGTTTATGTGCGCGAGCGCTGCAGCAGATGCGTCCCACCGAGGTGAACGGAGGTGAATTTGGACTCTGCTGTGGTTTTCATAGATTTTTGTTAGATGGCATAATTTTTCGAGTTTGCTTATAGGTCTGTGTTTATATTTTTTTGCAAGTGTGGATGTGTGGATGTGTGTGCGTGCTGTCAGCTAGTAGGAATGCATCTGCACCGCCAATGCTAAAATGGCTGCCAAACGCTAACATGGCTGCCAGGTTTCTGGAGGGAGAGACAGAGAGAGAGAGAGAGAGGGAGAGAGAGAGAGAGAGAGACAGAGAGAGAGAAAGATTATTCTTATTCACTCTCACTTGCTTTCTTGTGCTTGAGGTATTTACTGGTGTTTCTTTGTGTCTCTCTCTTAATCTCCACCGCACTGTATCAAATCATGCTGGCATGTGCCACTATATTCTCTTGTCACCTGTGGGCGAATGATACACACCTACACACACACACACACACACACACACACTCATTTTCTCCTCAGGATCATCTTTATATTTAAATATATCATGTTTTAACATTCTCTCTTCCTATCTCTTTCTCTGTTTTTCTCTTATAGAATCAGGACAATCAGACAGTTCCAGCCAACAGGCAGACTCAGACATCAAACCCCCACCAAACGGTAAGATCCCAGCTCTAAACCTACACACAGCCGTTATAAGGCGTTATAACACACCCATTCATCTGTAAGTTTAATTTAGCATCTTCAGCTGCACTCACATATCAACCACTTCAAAACACACCAGGTGTCTGAAATCACGCTTTACTTCCTATATTTTCTCTGTCATATAGTGCATTATGGGTATGTTGCATAGTAAACTATTACGTTGCATTGTGAGATTACACACACACACACACACTGTATTTTTTATCAATGTGGTTACAGATATGACTCAAAATTTCCCCCTAAATAGTGCACTCTTCTGTAGCATTTAGTAAAGTATCAGGTTCTATCCTGAGCTCAGGTTACTGTCTGTGTGCATGTTCTCCCAAATCCCACTCCCTCTGGGTTCTCTGGTTTCCTCTCAGTGTCCAAAAACATGCTGGTAGGTGGATTGGCAACAGTAAATTGCCCCTAGGTGTGAATGAGTGTGTGTGTGTGTGTGTGTGTGTTGCCCTGTGATGGACTAGTGTTCCATCCTGGTTGTATTCCTACCTCACGCCCAGTGTTCCAGGGATAGACTCCGGATTCACCACGACACCGCGAATGAATGAACATGAGCCTGTGCTGTTAGTCATGGACACATTCGGTTGTAATTTATTACAACGGCACTATTCCAGATTTCTGATTTAACTCCTAAGAGACGTGAGAAAGAGAGAAAATCCACACTTAATTCTCTCTTGATAATGGTACACTAATTTTGTTTTGCTTTATCAAGCAATGAAAGGTTACCTCATCACACATTCACCTCAGACTGCTTCATGGAGTTATCGACTCGCTGATGTGTACTGTATGACACTGTTGTCTATTAAAATGGATAAAATGGGCAAAAATGATGTCAGAGAGCTAAAGACACTTACCAGCTTTCTTCTAGAAGTCATTTAGATGATAATATAGGTCCAATTTGTTTTTTTTTTTAAATAAACAAACATGCTGATTTTGCACAAAGTGTTACTGACTACGTATGGTAGTTATAAGCTTGTTATCACTTGCTATAATGCTACATTAGCCTTGTGGCTCTAGTACATCGACAGAAATTTTCTTGGTTAGTGGAAATTGTGTACATTTGATTTAACGTTTTAAATCATCTTGTATAAAACATGCTGTCATATGAAGTCTTTCCAACAAGAAAGACAGCTTGCAAAATTATATGTGTGATACCTTTGACACTGTGCATTCATTTCGTTTTTAAAGGCCTGTGGTTATAAGAGGTTATAACATCTGCCTTACGTTATCCGCAGGGCATTTGAGCTTCCAGGACTGCTTCGTCACATCGGGGGTTTGGAACGCAGCCGAGCTCGTACGAGTTTCACAAAGTGAGTGAACATGTGCTCACACTCCGAGCTTTGAGTCATCTTTATGTATTTGCATGTGTAAATATCATCATTTTCTGTGGGGCTTTTTAAATATTTTCTTTCACATCCTTTCACACCAGAGTTGTGCTTTGAGACAAAAGAGTTTTATTGAAGACAAAACCCATTTTACTGAACATAACAGGCAACGTATTATCCCGAGTCTCACGTGGGTGGAAACAGACAGTCGAAATCCAGCCTGCAGTACATAACAAACTGCCTATAATTCCTAATTCCTTAGATTATACAGTTCATACAGTGTTTTTGTGTGTGTGTGTGTGTGTGTGTGTTTGAGCACCTTTGAGCACAGCAAATTATAATAAAGCTGGCTGAATTTAGTCAGAACCCTCTGAAATCAGGCCTTACTTGTTACAGTGATTAACCATCAAAAACACAGATTCAGTAAAGTGTATCATGATAGTATGCAGGTATATTACAATATCAGTATCATATCATAATATCACCCAGCCCTGTCCTTCTCAGCCCTAAGACTCCATAAACATAAAACATATTTGTAGGAAGAATAAATCCAAATGTTTCTACTCAGGAAATCCAAGTCAAAGACGTCATATTGGGCAAATTCTGTAAATACAAGCTTTTATTTGACCTTTTTAATTTTTTACCCTATGATGGTGGACCTACAGGACACCCTGTATAAAAAATTATAAAGTATAAATATAATACAAAAAACGCACACACAAGAAAAAATCTTTTCCAAATCCAAGCTGAATCTCCTGCATTTGTTACAGAATCGGATCAGATTCATTCTTTCTTTTTCTCCGATATCCGATCCACCGTTTTTTGCTGGTATCAGCCCTGGATATCAGATCTCTAGTTTTGATATAATGTGAAGGTAATTAAAATCACATGAATCATACAGACACCTTTAAAGAGCTGTAAAATGTTCAAAATCGTTATGCATGTTAATGAAACTCAAATTAATTACAAAAATATTACATTTTATAGGTAGGATTTTTTAAATAAAAAAATATAGATAATAATTATTCAAGCTTCTTCTTCCTGACATTATAAACACTGAAATCCACATCACGTTCACTCCTGAAGTTCCTGAAGACCGTACTCTTCCTCACTACACTGAGCACTGATCATGATTTTTAGATTAACATAAGCTACAAATGCCTTTCAGAAAAATACCACTAATCAGTCTTGATGATTTATTAGCTAGTATCAATGTATTATTTAATACCAAACCAAATCTTTAGATTAGATACTAGAAATGAAATTATCACCTAAAATTTCTTTTTTTTTTCCTGCATTTATAACAGGCAGCTTCTCTAATGATATAAATACAGTGAAAGTTTTCACTATAAATAAGGGCAGAAACAAGCTCCACTGTCTTCCATTTTGTGCTTTTTCATAAAAGAGAACAAAAATAATCTTCCAGGAAATCACTAACCAATATAAATCCATAGCCAAGCAGAAACGCATTGCTTCATCGCCAGCGTTCAGGCATGTTGATGAAACACAATGTCATAGCAGTGTATGGATATCACTACTGACATCTGGACACAGCTATGGAAAACCATTTCAGCCTCGCGCTGCGCCAGTTTCTACACCGAGTGTATTCTTGTTCCGACGATGTTATTTGCGATTCCCTTTGAAATCGGTGTTACAAAATTTTGGAAGAACATTTGGAATTTGATGTTTTTGGAAGCGGCACATCGCTGATGGTGGGCCGGGTTAAATTCATAACAGACCGTAGAGTGGGCTGAATTCATAACGCTTCGTACACTCCGTTATTTGCAGCGCCCACATCTGTAACGTGACTCTGTCCCAAGCCTTTGCTTTGAGCAAAACTCTGCATAAATGATGGCTATATTGCAGGAGGCAAAGAAATTGGGCCTTGAAATGGGTTTGTCTATACAAGATGGTAGTCCAATTTTTTGGAATATGCAGTTGCTCGCCAACTCTCAGTCTAGCTAAATTGCACGTATCGACATGAATTCGCTAAAAACGGCATTTGCTTTCTTTCAGATCGTCCAAAAATGCGACAAATGACCTTGAATCTGACAGTGTGATTGCCTTCTCAACAGCAGCAATTAAATCTGCGCTCTCAGAAATACCAGCAGTGTGTGTGTGTTTCTCCACTAACGATGGGAATAGAGTTTATTTTTCTCACGCCAAAACTGTGACTGCTGGAAATGTCGAACTACATCACCGGGATAAAAATATAATCGAATAAGTTTAAGGATCTAAGATTGGACGTCCTGCCAAGATACAGCACACAGACATGAGATTGTTGGACTGGAGGGACAACAGGAGCGTTTCACTTAAGATTTTGGATGACAAAATTGCAAGATATGTGTATATCTGTCTGCGTAACAGCCAAGTCCATCCAGTGCTGGTTAAAACACTAGCTCTGTCTACTTTCTTCAATACAAAGCTAATATGTTGAACTGTGACAAACCCAAGCTAATAGGTACACTTAACCATGTAGTCGTGCAGGGACTATACCTCAACAGCACCGCCATTTCATTTTGGTCGTGTCCAAGTTACAAAGTCGGTCCTCTAGGGAACATTTGAGGCTGTAATCATCGTTCTGAAGGGAGAGTCGTCTTGTAATATAACCACTAATGGGTTGGGTGGACTCGTACGCTAGACCAACAAACCGTTTTGGCATCCATGCAGTGCTTTTTTGCTGTAGCATCACGCAGCCCCTTTTTTTCTGGATTTTAATGCAAGTGCAAAAATAAGTACGAAAACAAGAACGTGGTGTTGACACGTGGGTGTGGCAGACATATTCTCAGTGTTTTTCATGACCGTCAGCACAGGCGGTGACCTGGCGAAGAGCAGGATAATTGTGGTTAGGCGTGCCTCTGCAACATCCAATCAAATTATTCTCTTTTAAAACATAGAAACATAGTGTGTGTCATTTAGCATAACATTTTCCTGTTGACATAAGATTCGATTTTACTTATGGATGTTGCTTAAGATTTAGGTTTAATATTGTAGTGGGAGAAATAACCAACAGTTAGCCAGAATGAAAAAAACATGTGCTTCCTTTAAGACACAGTAAGCACGTGTGCAGTAACACACTCACAGGGAAGTGCTATCTGCCCTCTTCCACATACATGAGCTCACAGATGAGCACGATTGGCTAGTGTTGCTGTGATTCACAGAGGAGAGAGAGTATGCCCCTCCCACCTAGATAGTACAGCCAGTTTTTGCTCCCTTGGGTCCCGGACATCATCTGGATTCAAACTCATGATTTCCAAATTAAAACATGAACACTTTTCTGTTTTCTGTTATTTTTGAACTAGTTTTGTTAGACGTTCTATTGATTCTGTTTAATTATATAATATTCTGTTCACTCCTCAGAATCGACTGTCTGATTCAGACATGTTTGAAATGCTTTGCTTGAAAGCGGGAAGACACCATTTTGTTTGCGCTAAGGTTCAAAAATACAAGACTGTGAATGTGACACTACAATTTGCTCTGCTCCACCCACAGCATTGCATATTGCAATTAAACTTCTGACCACGAAAATGAAACTGAGAAAGAACAGGAGAAAATGTCTTACACCATGATTAGCCATGATCGGGTCCACTTAGGCCGTTCCACTGGGATAGGTTTGTTTATATACCGCTGAGATGGTGTTGCAGTTGCAGAGGGTGTGTAAAATATTGCACTTTGCTGCATCCCAGCTGCCCAGGAAAGAGTAGAAGAGTAATCTGTGGTTTTTATGTAAATGCTCTTTGAACAATGACAGAGCCAAATAAAACAAAGATGTGATTCAGTTCAGGTATTGTCCTTGTTTTGGGTCTGAGCAGCACAGCCAAAAATAGGATTTGTTTCTGGAGTCCAGCTGGTCGACAGTTATGATTAAGCTCTATAAAATCCTCTATTAACAGGTTTTAAATGACTTTTATTATGCTTATTTGGTTGGTTTGGACCAAATGAGTTTATTAGAAACTAGACCAGTGGGCGAGTGCAAACTGAAATATCTGCAGGAGCAAGTGGGCGTGGGATTAAAAAAAAAAAGTCCCACACACAGCTCACAGCTCACAGCTCATACCTCTGCTGGTTCTCTATTTATCATCTCCTCATTTGATGAGAGAAAAAAGAAATTAAAAAAAGTGTTAGTTAGAAGTCTGAAACCATTCTCAAGTTTAAAATGTTTTTCCTTATGATTTGAAGTACTTACTTACTTAAACTTAATATGTTTATGTAAATAGAGTGTTTTTAACTCTCTATTCTCTCTTTTTTTTTATCCCTCTTCCTCAGCTCCTGTTGCCTCAGCCTCAGGTCCTAACTTTTCATTGGCCGACCTGGAAAACCCCGGCTACTACAACATCAACCAAGTAGCACTTGGCCGACGCTCACTGACATCACCGCCGTCTACTAGGTACACACACACACACACACCAGACACACACCAGACACACACACACCAGACACATACATCTACAGTCTGACTTACACGCGCATACACACACACACACACACAAGTACAGAAGCATACTGTTTTGTGAGTGCTCAGAATTCGACTTCCTTTCTCCATCACTGTCACCATGTCTTTGCTCTCCTCCTGTCCTTCTCCATCTCCCCTCTCTCTCTCTCTCTCTCTCTCTCTCTCTCTCTCTCTTTTTGGCTGTTGCTCCAGGGCTGAGGTGGAGTTGTACGCGAGTCTTCCTCGGAGGTAGCCTATCTGTCTCTTTACTTGTATGTGTTTGTGTTTGTGTGTGTGTGTGTGTGTGTGTCAGTGTTTGTTACAGAGTTTATTTTAAAGTGTCATCCATTTATAAAACTCTCTCTTTTCCCATTCTTCTCTTTCTTTCTCTCTCTCTCTCTCTCTGTCTCTCTCTCTCTTTCGCTTCTAGCTCCACTAAACGTAAGTCTATAGATGACAGTGAGATGGACAGCCCAGTGGACGACGTCTTCTACCCCACGCGCTCCCCTGCTGGAACCAGCTCACAGTCCAGTGGCTGGCCCAATGATGTGGATGCAGGTATATATATACACACACGCACACACATACACACACACACAACAGCAACAACAACGCACACAAACAAACAGCCTACCTGTCCAGCATTGTGTCCCTACAGCCTACAAACTACATGACCAGCACTAACACACTATGTACTGTATATTACATACACACAAATACGTACACAAGAACAGCAGTAAGAATGATGCAACATGTGCCATTTTACAAGGCTAAAATACTCAATACATTTAACCAAATTCCACATCATCAGAGCTAAACTAATATAATCACCTTTTCTCTACACCAAAATATTTATAGTTAAACACTTCAGGGGAATTAACAGCTGAATATCGCATCAGAAAACACAAAACAGGCAGGATTCATGTGTCAGAAAATGTAAGATCCAATCAGGTTCCATTATGCAAATGAGGTTAAAGGAAAACATCAGCTTTCTTAACCTTTACAGTGTGTGTGTAAGGAATAACACACTTCAGACCACACTGTTATATGAAAGTAATACATGCTGAAGCAAAGTGCATTATTTTCATATAACAGCACAGTCTGGTGTGTGTTATTCCGCTTACGATTACGATGTTTAATTAATGATCGACTTATTGTGCTTTTTAACAGTTTATAATTACATTAATGTTGTGGAACGTCCACGACGCAACACGTTAGTTCCCGTTCTCATGAGAAACAGTTGTTCCTTCAATTTCTCTCTCTTGAAGTTAACAAGACAAAAACCGCAGGTTACAGAAAAACCAAAACACGTCCTGAAGACTTTCAAAGCGCTGACACTGGAGACTCCTTCCATAAATGTTACTTAAACATTTCCTTCAAAAAACATCAATGGTTATACATTTGTCTTTCTTTAAAATCTGTTTATTATTAGATTTGGATTATGTGGAGCTTCTGCCATACAACTCCCCGTAGGAGCCGTTACTATAGAAACGATAAAGTATTAGAATGAGCATGCTAATATAAACAGTGGGAACTACTATTATATAAAGTGAATTCACACCTTCTGACCAATCGGATTCGAGAATTCAACCACTAAGTGTGGTTATAAATATTTTTGAGTAAAGAATTTATTTGTGTAAACATCTACTGGCGTAATTTAACAGCTTCCCTTAGATTTCCTTTCTGAGTTTTGAGTAAACATGTTTTCTGGGGTTTTTTTGTCAGTACAAGGAAATGTGTCAAAGAGTGTGTGTGTGTGTGTGTGTGTGTGTGTGCGTGTTTGCAGAAACTATTTCTCTGTCTTTCTTTGTCTCGCTCTTTGTTTCTCTCTCCATGCACTAACGACGTCCTTCTCTGCTTGCAGTGCAGCACCACTTGGCCAGCGTTCAGGAGAGGAAGATAAAACATGAAAATGATGGCGTGCAGTTCCCATACCATGGTTAGAAAACACACACGCTCACACGCGCGCGCGTGCGCACACACGCACACACATGTACACACACATTAACAGGTGCACCTTCAGGTGTTTGTGCCAGGAGCATGCGTACACACTCCCTCATACACACTCACACTCTCTCAGTCTGGCTTCTGGTTCCAGATGGTGCCTCCGTGTGTCTACAGGAGACATCTGTTCCCGTGTGTGTGTGTGTGTGTGTGTGTGTGAATGTTATAATCAAACAGCAGTGTTCTGTATTCCAAAAGGTTTAGAAATGTTTAAGGAAGCTGCATCTTTTGGGAAAAAAATAGAAAGAGACATTTTATCTAAATGCACAGTGTATAAATTGTACACATACAGTGTGTGTGTGTGTGTGTGTGTGTGTCACTGCTGGTTTTGGTGAGATTAGCCCTGCATTTTCACTCCTAATAGCGTGCACCCTCTGGGCCTTTTCACAATATTTATGGATAGAAAGAAAAAAGGAAGAAAAAAAAAAACAAGAAAATCAACGGCTCCCATATTCTCCTTTACACACTCCCACCTGCTCCAGACTTAACACACATTTCCACACACCCACACACACATGTCTAAAAAGCACACACATACACACATAACCGACAAAATGAAGACTAAATTGGATTTGAGGCTACATTTGAGAGAGAACGTTTTGACATTTTGTGCTCCATAGCCAGGATTTGATTCCCGCCACTGTGTGTGTGTGTGTGTGTGTGTGTGTGTGTGTGTGTGCAGTCTTGATAATCTGCCACTAAATCGCTTGTCCTCCTGTCACTTGCTCCCACATTTTCTCACCTCGCCATGTTATTTTCACCCCCCCCCCCCCCCCCCCCCCCCCCCCCCCCCCCCCCCCCCCACACACACACACACACATACACACACACACACACACACACACACACACACACACACACATAATCCATCCCTTCATCATTTTCCCATCTATCCATCATTCTCGGCCGGGTGATGTGTAGGAGCAGCTGTTTAACTGTCTGTTAGCGTGAGCAGCCTCATACATTGGCTAATGTAGTCCAAGAATAGCCAGGATGTGTTTCCTGTTGGATTGCTTTCCAGTTTTATTTCTTTTAAGAGAAATATTATGTAGAGAATAAACCTCACGTCTGACAAACACCTCTTAGCAAAGTATAACACTCCAAACCGCAGTGTTACTGCTAGTGGCCTGTGCAGGATTCTTCCTTTATACACTATTTCCTTAAAGCCATAAGCAGTGCTGCTTATTCTTATTCTTATTATTCTTATTATTATTATTATTATTATTGTAGATAATAAAATCACAACTACTTACTGCAACCATTTAGCCACTTTGTTAGGCTTTAAGATTTTATGATTTTAAATAAGAGGAAAAATATTGTATTCTTTCACATTTTACTTTATAAAATAATATGCCTTTAAAGAATCACATCTTCTACATAATTTTTTTAATTGTAACAAAATTAGACAAAAAATTGACAAACTATGTAAATCATTAAATTAATATACCAGTGCAACCAAACATCTCATTATAAAAAATAAAAAATATCAAAAAAATAAATAAATTTATATATATATAAACCATTTATACCATTTAGCTAACATGAACTGATGTTACATATATTTTAGTAAATTTTAAATCCAATTAAAATATGATTATTTGTCCAGTGTCATGTGAATGGAATGAAGAATGAAGCTTTCACTGGGCTGCATGTTGGATTTTAATTGATAAGCATGTATTTAGTTATTTATTTATTCTTGTATTGGTCTGGAAATTATATAGTAACTTATCAAAAAAGCTTCATAAACAAAATATCTTTCCCTCGAACAGACAAACAGATCCAGAAGGATTTGCAAGGCATCTACATGATTTGCTCGCAGTTTTGTACCATTATTGTTCCTCCTGTCGTCTGTAAGGTGGTTTTATCTCAGGAATAAACATTAGCTAGTGTTACGTACAAGATCAGGTGACAAGTGTGGAGAGCGCCGTTAGCCGAGGCGTAGCTTATTGTTGTTTGTTGCTTGTTGTTGTTGTTGTTGATCATGTGGTCTCTGGCAGGGCTGTCCTCTCCCGGGTCTCTAAAGAAGCCATCGGGGAAATTCGATTTCGGCGCCCTGTCGGCTCAGACGAGGTCCCCCCGCATGGCCTTCACACACCACCCACTGCCCATGCTGGCGGGAGTGAGACCAGGTGAGACATGCCAAAAAAAAAAAAAAAAAAAAAAAAAATTGACTCCCATGTAAATAGTGCGAGAGAAAGAGAATACTGGAGGCTTGTTTTAAAGAGACCCGGGGTTATATATACAAATTAAAATCTTTTTTAAACAGTTTGTAGAGCTCCACTAGCCACTTTGAGTAAGCCTCACTCAGGACACATCACCATCATTATCCATCCATCTACCCTGCTTCTTTTTTTCATCACTGCTGTCATGCGTTCCCTCTCTCTTCTCCCCCTCCATCCATCACTTCATTGTTTCTCAGTGCGGTTTCAGAGTGACAGTCACTCGCCAGAAGATTATTGCTTCGAGGGGTTGAGTCATAGCATAAAGTCTTAACATGTCTGTTCTTTGTTTCCCAGTGCATCAGACTCTTAAGCCGGAGCATCTGGTTTATATTTGGTCATAAAACACACGTTTCAGTGAGCACTCGCTTTTCCAAAATGGTATCCACTCTCTCCGAACTGGGTGCTATTTTTTTTTCAGATATGTTTGCGTTAGACGCCAGTTTTTTTATTTTTTCATGGAGTTTGAGTGCGGCATCATGTGCCAAGCATGCTCATTTCATTTTTCATTTTTTGATTTAAGACTCCCCGATGACTCATCTTGGAAGATTATTTGTGGTCTGTTATGAAAAGAGAGAAAACGGGGTGGGGGGGTGGGGGGATAAAGAAATGTTCTTAACATGTCCAAATGCGTAACCGATGCGCGACCTGATGTCTCTTCTAAAATTGAACGTTTTGGTCTCTCGGTTTTTATAATTAGCCGCTCATAAGCTGCAGACACGCTGTCATTCAGGCTGAGAGTGAGGATGAAAAACAGACCGTGTTCAGGCGAGGTGGAGGAGGAGGAGGAAATGTACTCTTATCTTCTCCTTCTGTGCTGGCGAAGGCAAAGCCGCTCGAATCAGCGTGATAATCCTGTTAATAAAGTAACGATGCGCGCGAGCACTCTCTCAGAGGGCAACGGATGAATACGCTCGTTCTGACCCAGAAGAGAAAAATCCCAAATTCTCCCCAAATATTCCCAAAGTTCTCAAACATTTAACGCCAACCAACTGGCCTGAGAGAAAACTGCAGCGTGGAACTGGAGCGAGCTCGTTAAGAAAAGGTCACGAGAATTCAGAGCTGTTTGTTTTAAGTGGATTATAATGTGGATGTGATTAGGAAAGTTTGTTTCGTATCATATAAACTTCCATAACAGCAAGTAAACTGAGAACTGAGAGGAGAGAGAGAGAGAGAGAGAGAGAGAAAGAGGGAGAGAGGGAGAGGAGATTTGTGTATTTGAGTGAGTGAGTGAGTCAACATTACTGAGTGACTAATATGTTTATGGTATGTGTGTGTGTATGTGTGTGTGAGACGGATTGAAAATGTGTGTTTAGGCCTGAGAAAAGAATGAGAATTAGAAATAATGAGAAGTGGAAGTAGAAGGAGTGGGGAACAGTCAAGGATGGATGGATTGAGAGAAAAAAAAAGAAAGGCTAAGAGATGAAAGAGAAAACGTATGGCACAAAAACACAAATATATTTACATGTGCAGGAAAATGCTATTGCATGTTGGATTAAAAACAATCACCATACACCAAACATATTTAGCTTCATGAAATTTCCCGTCATATGTTTCAGTCTTGAACATGTTTCACTGAATTGTCATTCTCTCTCTCTCTGTCTCTCTCTCTCTTTCTCTCTCTCTCTCTCTCTCACACACACACACACATACACACACATAGGAAGTCCCCGTGCCTCAGCCTCCGCTCTCCACTTCCCGTCTCCCTCCATCATCCAGCAGTCCAGCCCGTACTTCACCCACCCCACCATCCGCTACCACCATCACCAGGATCCGCTCAAGGAGTTTGTCCAGTTCGTCTGCTCCGACGGCACGGCCCAGCCCGGTGCTCAGGTAACACACACACACGCACACGCACGCACGCACACACACACACACGAGCTGTCAAATTCCTTTGCTGTTTCATTCTTAGAAGCTGCATTAGAATATTAATGAGCCTATAATTTTATACTTCCACAGACAGAAGGAACATTAGCAGTAGCACTACACTGTACTTTTATATCAAATACTTCAACATTTCAGATTTATCTACCCACAGGTGCATTTCTTAGCCAGCCCAGGATTTTGTTTTTTTCATTTCTTTTTTATAAGTTCAATTAGAAAATTGACACATCATTTTAAAAAGTAAGTGAAAATAAAATCATTTTGATACGTCAAGCAAAAAAAAGATTGAGACAGACTTACCTACGTTAAATAGGAAAAATTCAAATAGTGAACAGGGAAATTATTTCTGAAACACACACGCACACACACACACACACACACACCTCCTCTAACCCGAGTCTAACTCTTTATCTAACATCACTGCTCTGTCTCTTTTTACTTTGGAAGTTCCTGTCATCCATACCCTCTGTTCCTCATGCACTCATTCTCAGTGTGTGTGTGAATGGTCTGAAAGTGTGTGTTATCACACAGAGTCATCCCTTACTATGTGTGTGTGTGCACGCATGCGTGTATGTGTGTGTGCGTGTGTGTGTGTCTGCAGCCTAACGGGAGCGGTCAGAGCAAAATGGCCGGCTCTTTCCTGTTTCCTCCGCCTCCTCCAGTGGCACGGCCGGTGCCACTCCCCATGCCCGACCCCAAACCCAGCCACACACACCCCGACGGGGGACTCGGCTCACCCGCATCGCCCTGTAAGTGACGCCCAGAGCTCCGAGCCCCTTCATGAGCCCTTAAATATACCAGATATACAGAATATCTGCCCTAGTTCCAATCAGAAGGCAGCTCCTTAGACTGTCCCATTCAGAAGGTCATTATAATATATTCCACCATTAGCTTTAGCTATCTTCCTAACCACTTTAGTGTACTGTAGCCTAGAAAGTCTTCACTAGCCTTCGCGACAGAAAAGCGTTCACCTTGTCATTCGGGAGATCGCGAGTTCAAATCCCAATGATGCCACAGCCATCCGTGGAAGTCCAAAAGAGCAAAATTGGTCATGATTTCTGGGTGGGAGGGGTGGCATACTCTCTCTCCCCTGTCAATCACAGCGATACTGGGTGGGAGGAGTGGCATACTCTCTCTCCCCTGTCAATCACAGCGATACTGGGTGGGAGGAGTGGCATATTCTCTCCCCCCTGTCAATCACAGCGATACTGGGTGGGAGGAGTGGCATATTCTCTCCCCCCTGTCAATCACAGCCAATCATGGGCATCTGTGAGCCCATGCAGGAGAGCGTAGATAGCGCTTTCCTCTGAGTGTGTTATGCTGCAGTTGGAAAAGATGCAATGGCTGGCTTCACGTGTCTCGGAGGATGCATGTCCTAGCCTTCACCCTCTCGAATGATGGGTGGAAATTGGCAAGACCTGATTGGAAAAAAAAAAAATTGCGGCCCAATCGGAGACCTTTAAAGGATGTGACTAATAAGACAGCTGCCTCCAGAATGGAACTTCATTTAAGAGACTAATATTAAAGAAGCTAATTATTAAGAGATATGCATGCGGGAGAAAACGTCCCCCTCCCCCTTGTCGTGCAATTACAGCCTGTCCAAACATTAAAAAGTCATGGCCCATAACCTTTCACCCAGGAAGTAGTATGTATCCTCATAATCGTAAAATAGTCAGGCCAAGAATTCAAACAAAAGCTCTCCTGCTTCTCTCCTTCTATTTTTTTTTTATTTTTCCTTATTTAGTTTATTATTTTCATCATTTCCTTTCATTTTCTGTCCTTATTACCAGAACAAAGTCAGATTAAAATGTACAACCTTAATGGTTAAAAAAGGCTGTTCTTAGACCTCCATATTCACTGTCATTTTTTTTTCTTTTCCTTTCTTTTTTTTCTTTTCTATCACCATTTCCTTTTCTTTACTCTCCTCCTTGCCTCTCTTGAGAGATCAAATTCAGGGCAGTGTGCATGGACTCCAAAATCACATTAAACAAAACAGAAAAGATAATAAAATAATCAATAAATAAACATTAAACTTCAATTAAAACCATTTGACAGCAGTCTCACTGAAACTAATATTTAAAGAAAATAAAATATTAAAATATTTTCTTTAAGTCTCAGACGTTACCGTACCCTGATTCAGGTGTCCGTTTAAATTTTGTGTGTGTGTGTGTGTGTGTATGGTGTTGGGGTGCAAGTTTGGGATCTGTGTGTGTACCAGTGGAGGAGCCGGGGGAAAGGATGGGCCTTGAGAAATAGAGGGTGCTGGACAAAGACCATCCCTCTCTTTTTCTCCTCCTTTTTTTCCCCTTTTTCGCATCATCTGTTTCCTTTACGCACTTCTTTTAAAGATCTGTTTCTCATTCTCACCCACTCTCTCTTTTTCACATTTGTTACTGTATATCTGTAATATCGCATCAGTCACATTCCGTAACCTGCTTTCATATTTTACTGACATTTTTTACTATGTATATGTATATGTATATATATATATATATATATGTATATATATATATATAAATAATGTATGTATGTATACATACAAACACACGTGCAAATGCAGATGCGCATACGCGAGCTTGAGAGGACGCACACACTGGTTCTCCTCTCAATGCTTCTGCTCAATCTCACCTGCGTAAAACTATCTTAGATGTATTTAGTCTGAAATTTGGAGTCCATTGTATACCTCTGCCCAGAATTCGATCAGTTCAGCAAAACTGTCAAAGTTCATAAGACATTCGTCTGATTTACAACCTGAAAGAGAAATATTTCTTTTTGTTATGACATTTATTATCACACTAGAAAGTAGAAAATGAGACCTATACAGGTGGGCGACAGATTAAAGGAAAAAAACCGTCATGAAGTGGCGTATGAGCCGGCAGAGAAGCTAAAATGGACCTTGGCATCGATTCTGCAAGTGTCATGACGTGTACTGGAGCGATGAACACAGTGATGATGGCAGTTCTTGAGTGCTGGCTTTATCTAAAACATCACTCCGAAATCTCCTATAGAGGTTCAATTAGGTTGAGATCTGCTGACTGTGAAGGTCATAGTATAATGTTTGCATCACTTTCATCCTCATCAAACCATTCAGTGAGCCCTCGGGCCCCGTGGATGGGGTGGAGTCATCCTGGAAGAGACCACGCCCATTATCAGGACAGAAATGTTTCATCAAAGGAAGAACTTTGTATTGATTTGCAGTGGAGGTAAACCATGCCAGGAAAATGTCTTCCAGAGCCACCGGAGCCCCTTACTGAAGGGGTGAATCATTCACCTTCTTGTTGTAGCCACACATGCTCTCGCCACGATGAAAGATAACTCATCTGACCGTATCACTTTTTTTCCAGCATCTCAGAAGACCAGTGCCTGTGGTTTCTTCACCACTGAACTCTCAAATGCTGATTAGTCTTTTCTAACGAAGGGTTTATGCAGTGCAACCCTACTATAAGATCCCTATTATTACATCCTAATATACACTTCACCTGTACACCTGAACATTCATGCAGTTATCCATGCAGTCAGCCAATCACGTGGCAGCAGCGCAGTGCATAAAACCATGCAGATGAGAGAGCTCAATGGAGAATGACCAGCCTGGTTCTAACAGGAAGGCTGATGGTAACTAAAATAACTACTCTTTACAACCGTGGTGAGCAGAAAAGCATCTCAGAATCCAAGAAAACATCAAAACCTGATAGGCTACAACAGCAGAAGAACAAACTGGGTTCCATTCCTGTCAGCCAAGAAAATGAATCTGAGGCTTAAGTGGACAGTTGATGTTATCTTGATCCAATTTCCTTATATTTGCCACAGAGCATGTTTAATTGCGTCATGTACTAAAGCTGTCTGGAAGCATCTGCGGTCATCAGCTCATCTAATCAGGTTTTTCATTTAATTTGTCACCCATCTGTATATAATTATAATCTTCCTCTACTCTTATGTACTGTACAGTCAGGTCCATAAGTATTTGGACTGTGACAATTTTTGTAATTTTGCCTCTGTATACCACCACAATGGATTTAAAATGAAACAGTCAAGATGTGATTGAAGTGTAGATTTTCAGCTTTAATTCAATGGGTTTAACAAAAATATTGCATTAAACGTTTTGGAATTTCAGCCATTGTTTACTTAGTCCCGCCATTCTCACAGGCTCAAAAGTAATTGGGCAAACTAACAATTATAAATATTAGGATTATTTTTAATACTTGGATGCACATCCTTTGCAGTCAATGACTGCCTGAAGTCTGGAACCCATGGACATCACCAAATGCTGAGTTTCCCTTGCAACCTCCCTTGAGATACTTTGCCAGGCCTTAAGCTTGCATCAGAACTAGTCAGGCTTTTTTTTAGAGGATTTTTAGCAAAGTTTAATCTGGCCTTTCTGTTCTTGAGTGTTACCATTGGTTTGCATCTTAAGGTAAACCTTCTGTATTCACATTCATGGAGGTGTCTCTTGATTGTGGACTTTGATAATAATACGCCTACCTCCTCCAAAGTGTTCTTGACTTGGCTAGATGTTGTGAAGGGATTTTTCTTCACCAAGGAAAGACTCTGTGATCATCCATTTTAGTTGTTTTCTGTGGTCTCCCAGGCCTTTTGGTGTTGCTGAGCTCGCCAGTGCATTCCTTCTTTTTAAGAATGTACCAAGTTGTTGATTTGGCCCTCCTAAAGTTTCTGCTATCTCTCTGATAGGTCTGTTTTGTTTTTGCAGCCTAATGATGGCTTCCTTCACTTGCATCAACACCTCTTTGGACCGCATATTGAGAGTTCCCATGAACAGCTACAAAATGCAAATTCAACACATGGAATCAACTCCAGACCTTTTATCTCCTTAATTTGTCATGAAATAATGAGGAAACAGGCCACATCTGGCCATGAAACTGCTTATCAGTCAGTTGTCCAATTACTTTTGAGCCTATGAGAAAAGAGGGACTCTGTAAAAAAAAAAAAAAAAAAAAGGCTGTAATTACTAAATGGTTAATGCAATATTTTTGCTAAACCCCTTGAATTAAAGCTGAAAGTCTGCACTTCAGTCACATCTTGCTTCATTTCAAATCCATTGTGGTGGCGTTCAGAGGCAAAATTACAAAAATTGTGGCCCTGCCCAAATACTTATGGACCTGACTGTATGTACATATAAAATTTGGTATTTTAAATCCACATACTTACTTAGATAAACTGTAGGGGTTACAAGCAAAATGTAGTAATTTTAACTACTTAACTTTAACTTTAACAGCAAATTATTGAGATTTTTATTTGAGATTGAAATATTTCTGGGGCATGTATAATTTTATAATTATCTGTTATAACAAACAACTATATAATGTAAGTTCCTTCTGACATAAAACAATGCAGTTATATAGGAAACAATGCAGTTATATTGAGCCACTGTAGAATATCCCCAGACACTGACGTGTGTGTGTGTGTGTGTGTTGGAGCAGCATACTCCTCGCCAAGCTCCACAGCTCCCAACAGGTTTGTCGGCATCGGAGCACGGGACAACTTTCTAAACATCCCACAGCAGACACAGGTATGCGCGCACATGCGCGCACACACACACACACACACACACACACCACCTGCCTTTCCCCATATCCCAAAAGCAAATTGATTACGCTTTCTGAGTTACCCCCACATAATGACGGAGGCTGAATTGGCTACTTGTGTGTTGTCGCTTGTTTGTGGTTAGTGTAGTGCTGTGTTCAAACCCAGATGTGAGCTTGTAGGGAGCAGGTCTGCGGGGCATTGAGCTAAAGACGCTCCTCGGGTACACAGCCCTGGCCACCAGATGTTGAATACTTTCACTCCTGCCCGCTGAACGTCTTTCATGAGGAACAAAACCTCAAACTAAGCACTAAAGCCGGTGCACATGGAGGCAATCTGGAGTGTGTCTCCGTTTCTGTCTGCTTCTCTCTCTGCAGCACATGCCTGTTGATTCTACGTGATGTTTAGAGGACTTGTGAAACACCTGGATGGAGCTTTTACAAAATCTTAAACATTTTATACTGTGGTGCATGTAGACCTTTAACACTTCCATAACAGATGGATTCTGAGTGGACAGTTCTGGACAGTTTCATGGTCTAAGATAGAGCAAGTTGGAGGGAGTGAATACATGAAGGAAGTAAAGTACAGAAAGAGAGACAGAGAGAGAAAGAGAGAGTCACATCCTGACCCAACTGTCTGATTGCCCTCAGTGACCAGACATGATGTCATAGGCAGTTGAACATGAACTTGGTGAAGACCGAGTGTTTGAAGCAAGGATGGACACTGCCAAGTATTAGAGAGAGAGAGAGAGAGAGAGAGAGAGAGAGAGTTCCAGCCTGCACAGTCTTTATCTCAGTAGTGTAGCTCTGCCAAAAAGTAAACCAGTCCCTGCAGAGTAAGAAACATTTCCCAAAAGCTTGGTTCCAAAATGTTTTTTGCTGTAAAGCAAACAAGTTGACGTGTCTTCTCTGTACAAGAATTTCAAAGTAAACATAGAAATGTCAGCCTGTTATTTTTCATTTTACCAAAAAAAGTTAATCAGCCTAATCAATATGACTTAAACTTTAGGCTTGGCAGAACACTTCAGCATGTGTAATGCAGCTTTTCTCACACTCTTGTGGTCATTGTGAGAATTGCCCTGCTGAGATGCTTCTGCATGGATGTGTGTTTTAGAATCTAGAGCTGTATCAAGTCCAAGACCAGGACTAGCCAAGATCGAGTCAAGAACCGAGGCTTAAGGGGGTTGAGGCCACATCAAGACCGATCAAATCCTTTTCCAGGCTTTAACTAGTCGGCTTTGTTCATGCATTGCACCAATCATTAGGCTTTCTAGAAGAACAAATTACTTCTTGTCAAACATTGTGCACGTGAAAAGAAAAGACAAGACAGACATTATTTTTGCAAACACTCTGTCAAGACCAAGACCATATTTAGC
>CM040479.1:14407660-14431484 GCA_022758105.1 Pangasianodon gigas | reverse complement strand
CATACAGCGGGGCCAAACCATTCTCCTTTCACTCCATCACAGGTTGTTGAAATTAAACAATTTTAAACAATTTTCCTGATATTTTAAATCCAGTGAAAATGAAGCAAAGCGTGAAACCGGGATGGCGTCATCCACATGTTCCACATCAAGCTGCACTTGATTCCCAAGCCTGTCTCAAGCATCTGATTGGACAAGAACTACAAAAGACTCCCCAGCACCCTGGACTTTGGATTGGCCCATCACGATGACTGACATTATTAAATCATTGGTGTGTCCCAAACACTCGAATGTTAATAGTAATTAGCAGTAATTAAAACACTAGGGAAAGAAAGGTCTGAAACACATGAGATCTGATCTTATTAGTCGCTATTTTAAGTTTATTTTTTAAGTTTAATCAATACATTTAACCGATATACTTTCAACCTAATGTGTCTGTAGTGTGTGTGCTATTACCACAGAGCAGAATTTCAACACTGAAAAAAGAACAGAAAACCTGGTCACTCGTGTTCATGAACAGGAATTGGTAGATTTAGCTACATGTAGCTAGAGTTAGAGCTGTGTCACCTGCCAAGTCCCGCCCACCAGCCAGCTCTCACCTATCAAACGACAGCTACCAGCCGAGGAGGGTGATGTCTAGCACATGCTTTCTCTGAGTCACGTGAAGCCAGCCGTGGCATCTTTTCAAACCGCTGCTCACACTATGTGAAATTTAACACGCTCGGAGGAAAACGCTATCCGCCCTCTTCCGCATATATGACCTTAACAGATGCCTACGATTGGCTAGTGTCTCAGTGATTGACAGGAGAAATAGATAGCAATCTCTTTCACCCAGAGAGCATGGCCAGTTTTGCTCTCTTGACCCCTGGCCACGGATGGCAGTGGCGTCGCTGTTGCGATCTCGCCCTTCAGGAGTGAGAGGGACATTTTTAATCATGTAGCTGCTCATTTTCTGTGAATGACCACAATGAACAGAAAAAGCAGACTGATTTCATGTTGCATCAGTTAGGCGTCTTGCTGTCAGACTATACCAACCCAGGCGTGGTCAGACCAAATGCAAGTTAAACTGGCCTGGTCGAAAAAAAAAAAAAAAGCAAACATACTTGACACGGGAACGAGAAAAAAGCTGACCACTAATTAGCATCAGAGCATCAGAGCTAGCGATTGAATGGGATACAACATTACAAAAATATGATGTTCTCCTTTCTTTTCTATTTGTACACTACCGCAAAGTATGTCCTTTCAAGTTTTTCAGACAACTGTGATGGAACAGCTCTTCTGTCGAACGCTAGCGTTTGGGACACACCCAATGTTAGCATGCACAAAAACTCCACATATCAACATGAAATCGGATGAGGGATGCTTGGGGAGGTTGTAGCCCACGACATACAGCAAACCTTGACACACTCGACGTTATCAGCTAATACACTAATAAACAGGTTTTTGTTAGCAATAAACCGAAGACAGTGACGCATTAGCGAAAATAGTGTTGTAAAACCTTTATAAATGCACTAATTCAGCTTTTATGACCAACCATCGTGCGTAAAAAAGTTTGCACCACTTCCAGCAGTAACTGTTTCTCTGGATACTTCAGTTTCAGTGCAACCACATACACCAGTAGAAAGCTTCAGAAAAAAAGCCTTCGTTTTGCCTCTCTCTCTCTCTCTCTCTCTCTCTCTCTGCTGAAGTGGGTTTTTGTTTTGGTTTGCAGTAGTTTGTTTTAACTGGTTTTCATTTTGTGTCATCTGGGTTTTTTTTTTCTTTTACAGAATTAACTGCATGGGAGTTTAGCTTCTTTCAGGTTTGCTTTTACAACGTAGTAACAGAAACATGTACGATTTCTACAGTGACACTCTTGTGATTTTTTTTTTTTTTGGCTTCATCATCAATGCTACATCCTTCCCTACTGCATGTCTGATCACTCTTGTTATCTTATCATCAGCACTCACTTCCTGTCAGGAGTGGGTTTCATATTACTGACATCACTTCCTCTGTGCATGCTTTTATTTTTTTTTTCTCTCCACTACGATATAGATGGATTTGGTCAAGACCATCATTACAGACCGTTCTCCGGATCACGCACACATACATTGCACTATGATATATAGTTCTCTTAAGATGGAAAACACCTTTCGTCCCACGTTTTATGATTTACGTTCCTTTTCTTGAATGTGAATACGAACAAACCGGTAACAGCGTTACACTGTGTATATCTGCATCCCGACAACACCACTGACATCACAAAATAACTGGACTGCCCAGCTGTCAGTCACATGTCAGGGATTCTCTTTCTCTTTAGCCCCGCCCCCTCCCTGACGATTCCAATCCGCGCAGCAAAGTGCCTCCCTTTCTTTATTTTTATGCAACCTGGCATTGAATTCAGGGTCTGTATTTCATGTATAAGCTACAGAATTAATGTACAATATGTATCATGGCTTAGCAAGAACCAGAAGACTGGAAACATCGCCTTTATAAATATATATTATCCAGACATAAAAATCATACTCATACGTGCTGTGTATATATATGGAAATATGTATAGTAGCTCTTCTTTGGAATACGGCAGTCTAGTTATTTTTTGACCTTTCACCCCAGTTCACGTCAGTTGTCTTCCAAAAAAAAAAAAGAAAACAGTCCTCACAACCCATAAAATAATATCGTGGTATTATCGCATATCGTTCATACACGGTACAAGACTGATTAAAAATATCAGTGTTAGTATTTAAAGGGGGAAAAGAGAGCGAGGTGTTTGTGGGCCGAGGGTACAAACCTGTGAGTCTGTACGAGAATGTTAAGAACTTTTTTTTTTTTTTTTTTTTTTTTAAAGTCCACTCGTCCTGGACTCTAATCTCAAGGGCCATGAACAGTATCCCAATCTTTATAAAATTTTGGGTGTTTCTCCTCCCCTTCATTTACCTTTATCTTTTTTTAAATGTTATATTTGTAATCTTTTTGTTTTTAAACTATTAGGGAGGGTGGAATGAACAATTTTACAAAACAGTGTATTACAGTACGATCCTGGTGCTTGTTCACGTGGGTTCAGTCTATGATTATAAAGAATAATTCTTTCTCTTCTGACACGTTTTAGAGAACGTGTCACTTCTCTTCTTTGGTGTGCTCGCTGGGGGTGGGGTTCGTAGTTTTCCAGGTTGTGACAAAAGGCATTTTAATTCAACCTTTAAGAAGAGCGTATTTAATTCCATAAACCTTACGTCCTGATACACGGAGAGGTCGTTTTGTCCAGCTCGTTCATGCCAGAGTCCACTTTTTAAAACCCCAGGATTTCATTACGGTTCAACTCATTGAGTGTAAATTAAGGAAATGCGTAATTAATCAGCAAAAGTGTTTTTGCCTTTGTGATGATTTGAAAGATGTTGTAATGAGTATTTGTAGAAGTTCTTGTAGTTTTTAGACAATGTGAAGACGGGTTCCTGGAGGAGAAGGAACGTTCCAGAGAATCAAGGAATCATGTGGAAGAATGAAACTTAGACGGGCTTCATCCCAAACCTCCCCCCTTCCCCCCATCCCCCCCCCCCCCCCTTTAAAATGTAAATGACCCTCCCTAGTGCTTGTGATTAGTGTAGTGTAGTACTAAGCCAGCATTTAAAGGTTGTTCCCTTCAAAAGTGCCTTTTGTTCACAGAGTCCATCTTGTAAAACATGATTCTTAAAAAAAAAGGACAAAACGTTTTCGCCCCATCTTTCCTCGTCCACCCTTTTTTTCAATCTTTCGAAGCCGTATATATATAGTATATAGTAATACAGGAAATGGATGTGATTTAGTTCTTTTTATTGTTCAATACTGAAAAAAATGTAAAGGCAAAAAAATCTTTCTCTGTCTCTTTCCCTCTTTCCCTCTTTTGCGTTACTGGAGATGTTGTACAAGACGTCCGTCTTACCCCGTCGTACACCCACCCTCCCCCCCCCCCACCCCGAAAACAAGGCTTTTATATTTTATTTTTCCTCTTGAGCAGAATATCCTTGTCTGTATGCTTGTTCTTGTTACGCCATACCGATCTCTCTCCTGTTCTGCCGCTTCTCCGTTTCTACTGCTAGTGTAAGTGAAATGTGGCCGTCCGGGCTCCGTGGGGTCAGGTTACAGTTCCACACGGCCCCGAGTACCAGCATGTGCCATCGTAGTTGGTGGAGGAACAATGCTAATATTTTCGATTGGCTTCCATGGAGCTGTGTCGAACGGCTTTGCTGTAAACGCAGGACACCGGGTGATAATCAAGCAGCTCAACGTTTTTTTTTTTTCTAATTTATTTGTTTGTACTACGATTTTATACTATATTTGAAATTTTTTTTAATGCTTTTCTATCAGGGTACGGTCCAAAAGATTCTCTCCAAGGGAACCATGGACCTTAAAATAAAAATATAAAAAGCACCTTTCTTTATTAGAAGAGCCAGCCTACTTTTAAGAAACTGTTGACTGATGATTTGCTGAAAGCACCTTATGAGGCAGAATGCACTTAACGTGAAATGCACTTAAATATCACACGAGTCACACTACGGAGACTGTCCATTTTTTTACATGTACCACATTTCAGTCCACTGTAATGGAAGATTGACAAGAGTTCAGGAGGTGTGTTTAATCTAACCGAAGTCAGTATTAATATTACAGAGGATGAGAGATTGCTTACAGAGTGAACCATTTTTTTTTTTTTAATTAAAAAATCCTAGGACATGGAGCGTCTACCTAAATATTCCCACTCTGGCATAACATCAGTCGAAACTAATCAATTCTAACTGCCTTGTGTTTTTCATTTTAATATTTTTGTTTTGTTTTGTTATGCTTCCATACTTTTCTGAGCTGCAGAACTTGTGTTCGACACGTTTCTAGTCTTAGTGCCCCCTAGTGGATCCCTGTGTCCTGCGCTTTCAGAAAAAGCTCCTGTTTCAGCTAGTGACCCCTCAGAGCCCGCTGGCAAATGTGCATGTGTTAACTACAGATTCTTTTTCCATTATAAAGAATTAAAAAAAAAACAGTTTGTAAAGAGCAACTGGTTGAATAAATGATGTTCTTGACTGCATAAAAATGTCTGAGTGCTGTGTGTGTTTTAATTCCAAAAAAAGAAATGAAAAAGCTGCATTGCTGTGACTCGGAGTTAAGTAAGTAAGAAGCAAGTAATTAAGAAGGAAGGAAGGGAGGGAGGAAGGAAGGAAGGAAGAGGTAAGGAAGGAGGGAAGGAATGAAGGGGGAAGGAAGGAATTACGGAAAGAAGTAAGATAGAAGGAAGGACGTAAGGAAGAAGTAAGGAAGTAAATTGTTTATAAAGCACATTTAAAACAACCAAAGTTGACCTAAGTGCTGTACATCATAGTTAAAATTACAAAAAAGAAGCAAGTAAAGAGCATAAAAATAGGTATAGACAACAATAAAAGAAGAAATATAAAAGAGAGGAAAAAAGAAACTACTTGTCACAACCAAGAAAGATTAAAATGCTAATTTAGACTAAAAGCACACTTTTGTAAATGTATTTGAATTTTTAATCTTGATTTAAAACTGTAACAGAGGGAGCACATCTGATGTGCAATAGGAGGCGATTCCACAACCAACCTCCTCACAGGCGCTGCAGAGGCACAGACACCCTTAACCTTCAGCCGAGATCATGGAACAGCCAACAGCAGCTAGTCTGAGGACCTCAGACACCTGCGAGTAGTGGCACAGCAGCTCAGAGATATAGGTGAGCATTAAACCGTTAACAAAACAACTAAACTTTAAACTGGATCCTGTAGAGAACAGGAAGCCAGTGCTAGGATGACAGAACAGGGCTGATGTGGTCTCTTTTCTTGGTGTCAGTGAGCAATCTCACAGCTGCATATTGTACTTACTGTAGGCGAGCAACAGATGCCTTATAAAAGGCATATAAAAGGCCAAGATAAAGCGAATTGCAGTATGAATGAAAGGGAGAGAAAAAGTATGTATAACCTTTTCTAGGTCTTGAAAATGAGGACTGGCTTGATTTTAGAAATTGTTCCAAGTTGATAAAAACTTCTTTTTCCAACAGAGTTGAAGTAAGGAATAAAACACTTGACGGGTGTACTGTTACAGGAAAATAATCAATGACTGGGTGGTGTGATGCGGCCTGACACAAATCAACATTGATTACTTTCAAATAACATCACATTCTGAAGTGTTTTATTCCTCTTGCACCACAGCCATCTGCCAACGATTGCAGTTTTTATGATTAAAGTACGACACGTCATACATTTCATCTGTTTATAGTTACATTTAATGTCCATGAAACAAATTCATTCCTGTTATCCCTTATGCTATAGCAGCTGTAAACAGTGATTCCCTCACCAGCCTCTCTTCTTTCCTCTCTTAAAGACGAAAAACACAGCTTGTCATGTTACCGAGAAAGCATAAAGTGTAAACTCTTCTGTCCTGAAGACTTTCCTGTGGAGGAAAACTTACTGACTGTATTGACGAAGCTCTGACACTGGAGACTCCTTCCGTAAATGGCACGTCTTCTTACAGAAAAATCTGACACGCTGCAGTAGAAACAAAAGGACAAGAAATATTTCCCCACAGAGTGACATTAAATCCATTATTTAAAAAAAATGGAAAGAATATGACTCTGTGTAGAGGAGAGGTGGGGTGGGGGGGAATACTTATGCAAGACACTATGTGTTGAGAAAGAAAGTGATTCAGTTTTAATGTAGAGCTGCTACTTTTTAGCTCTCTGACATCCTTTTGTCCATTCTTTAACAGGAAGTCATAGTCATAAGCACAGAATTAAGTGTACTGGAGACTATTTAACAACTCTGAGACATGCAGTTAGCACGATGCTAAACTAGTGGCTAAGCTACTGGCTATAATCTTGACTTGCTACAGTAGATTCGTAGCTCAAAGTGCAAAACGCCGGACACCGAACGTCTTGAATAACTGGCTGTTTTTGTATTGTGAGTGGAGTATTGTGTTAATTTTGCTTTTGGCTGAACTATCGCTACAGTCCTTACCTCTCACACGAGCTTCAAAGCGATATTAAAACACGAATCAGCTCAGAGAAGCTAAAGCAGGGCCCCATGGTCAGCTCCACCAGTTTTACACACACAAATTACAGACGTATTCTCTTGGTGTTTTGTGGCCATTAACCAACAGTCACGAAAAGCCTTGTTGTGGAAATTGAGTTTAAATCCAGCTCGTGTCCAAGACACTTTATCAACCTAATGAATTCTGAAGGCTCTTTACTTATAACATACATTTTAGTAGATCGCTTACACTGAAAACGCTCCACTCTGAGGTTCCTACCCCACACTTGGATCTTACACACACTCTGTAATTTAGTGTGCCTGTTAGGACCTGACGACTTTACTGAAGAGGACATGCTGGGTTGCTTTAGGGCTTTAACCTGAAGTGCCATTAGCTCTGAGAATTTACACCACAGCTGTGTCTCTATCCATCAATCACTCAGTTTAAAAAAGGGGGGGGGGGGGGGATTATTGTAGCACACGTACATCCTTCTGAGAACCAAGGTTTAAAAAAAATAAAATAAAATAAAAAAATAAAATAAAATAAAAAAGCGTCTTCTAGTCTAATTTTTATGTCCATTTTTGTTTTTTCTATTTTTTCTATTTCTTTAAAGGAGAAATCCTTACAATTTAGACTTTTTAAAAAAATCTTGTTTTAATATGTCCACTGTAATAGACATTTCAATGTAAAAAAAAAAAAAAAAAAAAAAAAAAAAAAAAAAAAAAAAAAAAAAAAAAAAAAAAAAAAAAAAAAAAGTCAGCCTTGACAATACAAAATGTAATGATTTCAGCTAAACAAGAACATAAAAAGTTTCTATCATTCTGTCATTCTGCTCTATTATTCATTTGCATAAAATGTAAATAAGGACATGAATATTAAAGTCGTATCTCAGTAAAATGTAAGTAGTCATCCTGTAACTAAGTAAAGCATATTGCTAATAAAAATGCTTATATGATAGAGCTTTTTTTTTTTTTTTAAACAAAACATGATCATTGATGCGTTCATCTTAAATGATCAGCATTAAGAATTCACACTTGTTTAGGTCCTAATCTCATGAACACAAGACTTTTCTGACCTTTTCCTTTCCAGTGGTCTGTTTTTCTAGCACTAAAACACAGTATGACTTCAGCTCTCTTTACACTCTGGTGTTTACACTCCGGCTTTCTATTCCAGGACCTAAGAAGAACTCAGCAGGTGGTTTTGGGCTTTTGCTTGAGACTTGAGAGCCTCTGACTCACTCTCGACTCTAGTGCTCGCTTTGGCTTCTTCTTTTATTTGTACTTTTTTAATCTGTTTTTGCTTCTTTATAGAACTTCAAAGTTCCCTTATATAACATTTATTTACTGCATGAACTAACATTAACTTAGCATAAATAAACTGTAAGTAATGTTAACGTGACAGTACTTTTAGCTCTAACATAAATCACATGAGTATATTAATGCGCTAATTATAATGTTATAATTTCTATAGCAACAGCTTATTCAGAGGGACAATGGACTATAAATAATAAACAGGTTTTTAAAAAGTGTTGTTATTTAACAAAGAAAGATGTATAGTCATTGATTCGGTGAAGTTTTCTATAAGGAAATATTTATGTAACATTTAGGGAAGTCTCCAGTGTCAGTAACAGTCAGTAAATTTTCCACAACGTTTTCAAAGTCAGGACAAAGATGTTTACGCTTTGCTTTTTTTCAGTAAAATGACATCTTTTGTCTTCAACAGAGAGAAAAAAGAGATGCTGGTGAAGGAACGACTGTTTGTAACTGCTATAACGTAAGCGAGAACAGGAACTAACTCCTCTCATGTACATTCCACAACATTAAATGTAACTATAAATGGCTAAAACATCCAATGAGTCATGGATTAATAAATTAAAAATAGTAATTGTTAGAAAATAGTCCTCCGCTTTGTGCCATGACGTATCACATGACCTCAGCGTGGATTCTTTTTGAAAAACAGCATGGTCCATCGTGTGTTATTCCTTACTCCAATGATGCTGGCTTAAGTGTTAATCAAATCCCCCTGCAGTGACTCTTTATTCAATCCTTCCACATAAATTAGCACAAATTAAATGACAGTATGTCGCTGAATGTTGGTAAGTTACTGAAGGTGTAAATATTAAAACTATTAGAACTCAGCTCTGAATTTTGTCCACTAAAAGCATGAACCATGGACATTGTGGATTTAATTTTACTCGCGGATGGTTTGAACTTTAATCGACTTATTAGGTTTATTATTTAGAAAAATATCAATTAATACTAGTGTTAGTTCCTTATAAATGTTAATCTTGTTCATTGTGTATTTATTTTGCTATCATATTAAGTAATATGTTAAATAAGGTCTGTTAAGAGAATCTTAATGTAAAGAGTGTAAAGTGTCATGTGAAGTGTCACCCTTGTTCTATTTTTACATTTTCTATCCTTCTTTTACATCACTTAGTTTTGTCTTTATTTCTTGTTAGTTAATCATAGTATTTACTTCCTCGTTTTAGTTTTACATGCTTTTTTCCCCACTGTTTACTGTTAAACATGTTGAATGCATTGTCTTGCCTTTAACCTACCGGAAAATCAGTTACTGCTCCAAATATGACACAATTAGAGAAGACAAATTCATTATTTTAATAATTATTCATTTGATACGTGCTAACAATATGAATAATAGTTTACAATACAGCGTTAAATCATAATCAAGTCCCTTTGTTAACCTAAACCAATCTTCTCATTCTGTTGATTGAGAAAAAAAATGGTGTGTGTGTGTTATCATAGTATCTACATCTAGTAGTAGCCTTAAAGGTGGTGTCAGTGATTTTGTTCAAATTTTAGTAAAATTGTCCCTGAAATTCAGGCGAGACCACATCTCCTCATTGCTAGTGCAAAAGGGGAGGAGCAACATGATTGACATTAGGCTAGAGACACATCCTTGTCCTGATTGGTTGCATGTTAATGGTTCACTTTCATTTAGAGTCTGAGCAGACACAAAACAGAGACTGGAGTTTTTTCTCCAAGCAGATATTTTTATTAAAGCATAGTGAAACATATCCTCAGTGCTTAAGTAATTCGTTTTAGTGGCACAGTATTGTTCTTTAATCAGCAATCAAGTTTTTGGCATAAAACAGAATAAATTCAAGTTATGCTGTTTCCCTCATATATGCGATCATAGATCATACACTCGCTCCCTCTCTCTCTCTCTCTCTCTCTCTCTCTCTCAGACTTCATACACACATCTAAGTGCATTCATTCAGTCGAACTGATGAATAAGTAACTAACATTTTTTTTCTTCACCAGTTATCCCTTGATGCCCATTTCCATTCCTGTATTGCTCTGTGAATAATAAAGGCAAATCAGTTTCAGAACACACAGTGTTTATATCGGGAGTAAAGGGGTGGAGCTTGCAGGGGAGGCGGCTCCTGGCGTCTCATTCATCTTTACAGTAAGCTTAACTGAGCAGGACTTTCAGCGGCCAGGGTCTTGTTTCTCATTCACACGTAGACAACCAGTGCCTTGGTAAAACCTAGCTCTCAAATGAGAGAGCGAGAGAGCGAGAGAGGGAGAGGGAGCTTGCTTATGATAGAAGAGTGAAAGAAATTTGCAGCTTGCATCTTACTGGCAAAAGGCATGGCTAATTATTAAACCATTAATAATAGAATAATTCATAACTAAGAAATAAATTAGACAAATATAGTCAAGAAGTAATATATAAAACCTCAGAGAAGCGTCCTTTATTTTTTAAATTTTCTACACTACAATATGAAAAGCACTCCTTCAACACAGCCAGAGCAGTTGTGTTATTGGTTGAAGATGCAAATTCCCATGTCAGAAATCATTAATCTTTGACGAAAGGTTGTGTGCGTTTCTGAAATTTATTCACGCTGCAGGTCTGGATGCAATTTTGCTCTCTTTCGCGCACACACACATACTTCAGTTCCTTACTGTGTCACTTGGTGGTGTTGTCAGGTGTTCCTTCATCTCCCATGCAGGCCGTATCACTTTGCTCCGCCCCTTCTCCATCTCTGCTCTCCTGCACTGGCTCATTCAGCTGTGAACATTAAATGTAACATAACATTTAGAGTGCCAGGCCTAAAACTAAATAAAACTGTTCTTGCTCTTTTCATGAAAATATAGTACATCCAAGAAATTGGAGTCTTAGCGCTCCTGGGGCCTGCTGTGAGCTGTACATATTTTCAGTTACATAAACACTTGTGTCATGTTTTAGTTAGAATTCTGAAAAGACTGATGATTGAGGGATGCAGAAAGGAATGAATTTACTGATATAAAGTGCATTTCTTTACATGGAGGGAAAGTGATTGCATTTCAGTGTGTCACGACTGCAGCGCACTGATGAACGTGAAATGCAATGCAACAGGGAATACTTTGTGCAACAAGGCATAAATTAAATTCATTAAAAAAAAAAGCAATATCTTTTTGAAAAAGCAGATTTTTTTTTTTCCACTGAAGAGCCGCAACAACTATGTAGTAAAGGTTTTGCTTTTCATTATGGCACGTTGTCCTCATGTTACACTGCTACATCAGGACTACGGCTAGGTGACATTCAGTAAAGCTCTTGCTGTGCGTTTAATATTTTTTGTTCATTATTTCATTATTTTTGTTCAAACAGGATATAAATTTAAACATCAGAATTATTAAGCAACACAAAATCATCTTCTATTATTTTGTTTTGTTTTGTTTTGTTGGTGAACTAGGTGACATTTCATTCTTTTATTTCAAAGACATTTTAGAGATTTAATTAAAAGCCTCAAATATCAAATGTACAATTAGGCTGAAGGCATACCCCTACTCAATGTGAAGTTTTGAACTAAATATTAACTATGGTGTAAAATTGTGTGTGTGTGTTTGAGTGTGTTTGTGTGCATGTGTCTGTGTTTTGACCTTTTCTGCATTCTCCAGACTTGCCTGCTCCTCTCCTGAAACAAAAGAGACAGGTTTTTTTTTTAAACTACAAAACAACATGCAAGAAATGTTATGTACACCCTAACCCTGACATTCTCAGAGAAGTTACTGAAAGAACAACCCAAAAAAAAAACATGCAGCTGCCTTTAAATTATAAGTGTGCACTTTGAGAACGTCCCTTTATTGGCGTTAATGAGGGACCCTGAGTGGACTCACCCTGGGTCTCCGGTGTGTCTGACGTGGGTGTGTATGTGGACGTGGGAGTCGTCTCCTGCACAGGGCCTCCGGAATCAGCCTACGAGAGACAGGATTTAGAGCTGCTTTTAACCAATCAGGGAACTTCTGAGCCTGTCAATTATTTAGCATCCAAAAAATAATCAGTAATCAGATGTGAAGCCCCCAGTCCTCTAGTGTGTGTGTGTGTGTGTGTCTGTGTGTCTGTCCAACTGGTGTTCTAAAGCAAGTAGTTCCCAAACTAGGGGCCTATAAAACTCACAACCTTTATTTATTTCACAAATTAATATTACAACTATCGCTCTAACTATGAAGATGGATTCTGTGTGCTACTATTTGTGTGTGTGTGTGTGTGTGTTATCTTAGTATCTATATCTAGTAGGAGCCTTAAAGGAAGTGTTAGTGAGTTTGTTTAAATTTGGCTATTTAAATTTCAATTTTCTGTGCTACTATTTTGAAATGTTACTTAAACAAGCCAGATTTAAATTAAGAGTGTATGTGCTTTTTTAGTCTTTTCTGTAATATTGATACACCTGATTAGCATAGATAATCATCAATAAAAATGCACAAATGCGAAAAAAAAAAAAAAAAGCTTAAGTATTTATTAAATATGGATTTATGAGTACGATGGTAAATAACAAGGAGAAACAAAAACAGTGGGTTGGGAATTCGAATCCCACCTCCACCCTGTGTGCGCAGAGGCTGCATGTTCTCCCTGCGCTTCGGGGGTTTCCTCCCCAGTCCAAAGACATGCGTTGTAGGCTGACTGACATCTCTAAATTGCCGTAGTGTGTGAATGTGTGTGTGATTGTGCCTCGTGATGGGCTGGCACCCTGTGCCTCAAATCCCCCGGGACAGGCTCCAGGCTCTGTTCATTAATGTGACAGTGGACAGTATACTTACTAGTGGTGCAACGGATCACTAAACTCACGGTTCGGATCATATTACGGATTTTGAGTCACGGAACGGATCATTTTTCGGACCGAAAAAAAAAAATAATAATAATTTGCTCTTTATTTATTACTGAAAGCTTATTTTAAGTACTTCTATACCACAGCAAAAACTACTAGCTTATAATAATGTCAGTAATAAAACAAGAGCAATTACACAATTACAGACATAGATGAATAACAAAGTTACAAATAAAGTCAGTAACAGTAGTGTTCAGGTGCAGAAATGTAATAATTAAGTGTTAAATAGCACAATAGTGCTCACTGCATAAGTTACATACAGATTAATCTTTGTTAAAGCTGCGGTGTTGTTTGATTAGCAGACAGAAGCAAGTTATTTATAGGCTGCTGTCTCTTTAATAGCAAATGCACGGACCTAGTACTGACACACATCCTGTTTCTTTCTCAGCTGTTTATGTTTTCGGTTAACCGACTGTGTTTACCAGAATACTTGCCAAAACGAGTATTTTAACATAACTTTGTGTGTATGTGTCCGTTCAAGTGCAAAGAGGCATGAAAAGAGGAATCAATTCGGTGTTCACGCGCCGTCTGAATCGCGCCTCTGTCTTTCTGCGTGTGCGCGCTTCGGGTGTGTGTGAGAAAACAGCGCGCGAGTCCCGATTCGAGTTCTCTTCCGCGTGAATGGTTTAAAATTGCTTGAATGTGTAAATTGGCAAGACAAAACACCAGCAAATGATAAACTTTCACTCTATGATGGTTAAACTTAACAGTTAATCCGCGAATCACATGTGTGCCGAACCGTGGGGCCTGGTCCGTACAGATCACGGATCATCTATGATCCGTTGCACCCCTAATACTTACAGGTGTTGGTATTGGAGTGTGAGTAAATGAGAACCTTATCAGTCTGACACCAGTATCAGTAGTGACGCATCTCTACTTGTCAGTGATTACAGTTTTGCAGTATAAGTGCAGACAAGGTCAGTAAAAGGGACCCAGAATCGCTACCACGTTCTCTAATAGCTAAAAGTGATGATCTGAAGTTACCTCGTTCCCCTCATTCGCTAGAGCCCTATCTGCAACACACACATAACAAATTTATTATAGTAGAGCTATAAAACTACAGAAAAAACTGAAGACATGACTTTTTTTTTTTTTTTGCAAAAGAATTCATACATCATTACATTGTGGCACGATACTGACATTGGGCTTGGATTTAATCTGCTTTTATTATATTAGAGATCTGTGTGATATAGATTACCTGATGCTGGAGAAGGATCATCACCATTATCATTACCTGAGCCAGACCTGAGAGAGAGAGAGAGAGAGAGAGAGAGAGAGAAAGAGAAAGAGAGAGAGAGAGGGGAGTTCACTCTAATTGGAGACTCTGCTTGAGCTGTATATACTAATTAGTATATACTACTAAACAGGAAAATATGATATTATTTACCAAAAAAAAAAAAAAAAGAAGATTTACACACCTCATATGACTAGACAGAAAATTTAAATTAACACTAACAGCAACAGCAATATTAATAATACTAATATTGTTATTATTCTATAGTTGTTATTATTATTAAAAGGTGAATGAATGAATTATTATTAAAGCACAGTCCAAAGTGAATTAATATAAAAGCTTAAAATAAGTATACATTATAAACCATGTTATTAGTAGATTTACTAAAAATTTTTTAAAAAACTTACTTAAAAAAGTCAATATAAATAAATCTAAGTCAAATAAACAAGTATGATTTGAAAAAAAATGTTCACCCTATCGTCTGGAGATGGCAAGTTTGAATCCCAGTGATGCCACAGCCATCTGTGACCAAGAGACCAGAAGAGCAAAATCGGCCGTGCTCTGGGTGGGAGGGGCATACGCTCTCTCCCCCGTCAATCACAGTGACACTAGCCAATTGCTCATGTATGAGGAAGTGCGTTACGGCGTAGTCTGACACTGCATGAGACGCTGTTTCAAAAAAGATGTGGGTGGCTGGTTTCACATGTTTTGGAGAAAGCATGTGATAGCCCTCGCCCTGCCTGGTATCCGTCATATGACAGGGGAGAACTGGCTCATGCATGGAATTCGACCAAGACCGAATTAGGAAGAAAATGGGTAAACACACACGTACCCTTGTGTGATTTTTATTTTGACTGACGAGTCGTGAAATGTAGCTTGTGTTTCATGGTGTCGAATATCAGCAGAAATGAGTCCACATGCTAACGCAACTCAGCATTAACCCACTCTGACCTGCTTCTGGTAGTCATACGTACTGCTGTTGGCTGGGCGGCGGCTGAACAGAACCGTTCCCACGACTGTAGGGCATCGCTGCCGGAGAAGGACGAGGAGGAGGAGGATAGCGATGAGAGGAAGTCGAGCAGGATGGAGACTTTTTTGGTGGAAAGAAAAAGATTTTGAGAAAAAATGTAGTGAGAATTTATTTTAAAAACAAACCAAAAAGACACTGCAAGCCCTTACCTTGCTCCCCATGACGTCTATGAACCTCTTCTCGTCAGTGTTGTGCTCTTTGCTCTTTGATCAAAGTGTCGTCTGGAAGATTTTGCCCGTGTAGGTCAACTTCTGCATTGGGAAAAAAAAAAAAAAAAAAAACCTGTTGGTTTTCTTTCAGTGCACTGACCTGAACCTGGAACTACCACCCCACACACACACACACACACACACACACACACACACACACACACTATTTATGTAATATTATCAGGTACTGTAGACTTGCTCATTGACACAGGAGCTCCTCTCTGGGATTTGAACCACTCTTTATGAAAAATAAAACCTATGAAGTGTGCCTCACTAGTTTACTGTTTCTCACTGGTGTTTCAGTCTAGTTAAAGAAGGAATTATTGCTATTTGTTTGCTCACCCAGATGTTTCTCGAATCAAACTGGAGCTTTTAACCTTCTTTTGTCATGCCTTTGTGACTTTAGTAACGAGAAACAAACGTTAAGTATCAACGTGCTTCATTATTATTAAAAAGATCCATTATTTTATTACACTATAATTCATTGTTCATTACTGTGCCCTGTTCTGGTTTCGTTTTAAGCTTTGCGGTGCGCCGGCATGAGGGCGTCGGTCAGGATTAGCTCAGATGCTGTTCCTGACCACAAACACATCTTTAAAAAACAACTCTGGGGAAAATACCGTCTTGTAAATAGGAACTGACCCCAACCTGCTCTGTATATAAAACATAATTAATACAAACACAATTAATGTCTTGATCAACCATCAGGCAAGTATTTTGATTTTAACTGTGTACATTTCAGTGTTTATATTTTTCCTTAAATGAAATGATAGATCGATCAACAGATCAAAAGCCCAAATGAAAAGGATGAAGAACTTTAAACTACAGTGTTGATCTGTTTATAAAGATCAGTGAATTTAGGGAAGCAATAAGAAAATTATGAGGAGGAAATCAGCCTAGTCATTCTCTCCATCTCTCTCTCTCCATCTCTCTCTCTCTCTCTCTCTCTCTCTCCCCCTCCCACTCTCTTGTCTTTGAACTGCAGTTTGGATGAACAGGTTTAAATAAAGTTTTAATTGTCTTTTTAAACTAAATTATTACTGTGGTTTAATTATGACATGTTTGTGTATTTATCTACCTCTTTATTTATGTAATAAACTATTGATATTTTAAAATCTATTTATTGATTGATTCATTTATTTAAGCAGGTATTTAAAACTGCTATTTATTTGATGTTAAAATGGTGGACACCTCATGAGTGGTTAAAATAAAGGAATGTAAAGTCAAAGTCTTTCCTCCTCTCTTCCTCTCTCTCTCTCTCTCTCTCTCTCTCTCTGTGTGTCAGTGATTAGGAAGTAATTTATAGATGACTACATGAATATGAACTGTATTCAGTACTTTATGTGTCCTGGGTTTCTGTAACTCACCGGCTGATGTAGATGTGAGTGATCTGCTGCTGTGTCTTCAGTGTGATGTTCAGATTAAAGTCCACAGGAAAGTGCTTTTCTCCTGAACAGCGGTCCTTTCTGCGGGGATAAACGTGCTTCTTAAGTCAAAACACACTTTAACACGTATTAAATCTGGATTAAAAGAAACCAGGCATTACAGATGCTTTCCGTCGCTTCCCTCCGCATACACACTTACTACTTATTATTACCATGCTCATAGGGCGTCTTCGCCTGACGCACTTCAGTCTCTTTCCGCATCCCAATTCGCTTTATTACACTATGCACTACAAGTGTGTACTTATTTGTGAAGAGTGAAGATAACGTAGTGCAAGTGCGAGGACACGCGCATCCTCATAACCTCCTGTAACGCAAGTGAAGTGAAGGCTATTGCCTAGTAACACACACTGTCACTGTAAACCAACTCCTCACTGCATTTCAGCCTTTCTTCATTCATTATTCCTTAAAAATAAACTTTTCTTAGTGCTTAACATTCAAGTTCTTACACTTAAATACTGAAGACCCGTCCGCCATGTTTACAAATTGCAGCAAACCATTACAAGACTCCTCCTCCCTCGCGCAAGGACTTGTGGGTAATATAAGCCGACTGTTAGCTTAGCTATGATTAGCTTTGTTTGTTTTTTTTTTTGGTTTTTTTTTTAATGTAGTACAAAAACAGGACTTCAATAATCGCAAATAAAAATAACTGAGCAGCAGCAAAGGCATGAAATGACAGAATAAAGAAGAAAAGAAAACATACAGGGGGTTAAAATTTAAACTTTCTCCAAATCAACCAAAAGTAGAGTCTTCTTCTTACAGATACTCTTCAGAGATTTGTGAAACATCATCAACTCATTTTGGAGAGACAGAAAAACCTGGCAGTGTTTTTGAAGAACCTACATTTATGTATATAATATTTCACTAAGATCAGAATGTTATTTACCTGAAATTCAGTTGTAAAGTTTGCATTAATTAATACCATTACCTTTTATATTTTTGTATCCCTAGTTAGGTATTAAATATATCTTCTTTACTCACAGATGGAGGTCATCCCAAATATTTTTTTTTTTTTTTTTTTTTTTTTAGAAAATTTGCAAGAATAAAACAAATGTTCCAGTGTTTCTATTTCGGCTTCACAAAAAGTGCACATATGATATTACAATCCATATTAAATCTGTGTCTTAAGAAGTCATTTCCTGGGTAGACATCATTGATCATTTTACAGTGAACTTCCTCAGCCTTGAGTAAGATCAGAAAAGAGAGAGATTTTTCCACCTCATCCACAGAACAGTCAAATATAAGATTTCTCTTTCTGACCTGAGCAGGAAAAGATTGGGTGAACAGGACAGATCTCAGAACCCTGTTATTACACTTTTTATTCAGAAAGTTGTGACAGAAATGACTAGGTTCTGCATCTTGGCCCCACAGGAGAGTAAACCATTGAGCTTCTGGTTAGTTGAGTGATACTAGAAGGAACAGAGTTGAGCACTGTTAATTTTATTTTTGAGTACAAGTGAAATTATACTTTTTACAGAAATCTTTGTCAGTAAGGAAGTTCCCCACCTCATCCATTAGGTGTGTCCAATCATGCATCCATCCAATCATGAAAAAAATTTCTTTCAGATTTTCTTTTAATGAGAATCAATCTATTATTCCACAACGAACAGCTGTGTGGTGAAAAACTGCGCTTGTATATTAATTTCCAATATAATAATACCTGACTGCGAAAAGATGAAAGCTTGACATGTAATTTAGAAGGTTCAAAATCACATTTTAAAGAAACTCAACACCCCCAAAAGCCTCAAAAACTTTACTAAGTGGTTTGAACCAGATCAACTGTCCATTTCTAAGAACTGCCCGTAACCACTTCATTTTAATGCTTCCATTCAAGACGTTATAGTCAGTTACATTCAATCCACCCTCAATAACAGGTTTTACAATGTCGCCCTTTGTAATATCCATCCATCCATCCATTCTCTGTACCGCTTATCCTACACAGAGTCGCGGGGAGCCTGGAGCCTAGGAGTTCCCAGGGAACTCGGGGAAAGAGGCAGGGGACACCCTGGATGGGGTGCCAACCCATCGCTGGGCACAATCACACACACACACACACACACACACACACACACTACGGACAATTTAGAGATGCCAATCAGCCTACAACGCATGTGTTTGGACTGGTGAAGGAAACCGGCATACCCAGAGGAAACCCCTGAAGTACAGGGAGAACATGCAAGCTGCACACGCAGGGCAGAGGTGGGAATCGAACCCCCAATCCTGGAGGTGTGAGGCAAATGTCCCCCAGCCCCATGTTTATTCTTCCAAGTGAAATTATACTGAATTTGATTAATATTCTTTACCGTTCTGTCAGAGATATCGTTGTAGGTTGTATCGTTAATATCGTTGTACAACATCTCTCTCATTTCAATAAAACAGTTCCCAAATCCAAAGTATGTCAGCATCTATAAAACGAATATTGTTGTGAATTAATCTACCTTTAATAAACCCAGACTGTGTTTCACTAATTATTTGGTTTAAACCTTTAAACCTTTTTAGTCTATTTGCAATTGCAGATGTGAAAATTTTATAATCTACATAAAGGAGTGTAACTGGTCTTCCACTTGTAAAACTTGTAAAACTTTGTTGTTAAACCGTACTGACTCAGGATTTCCCTAAAGCCATTCTTTTAAGAGCTGAGTCAGGCTCCTCTATTCTCAAAATCTGAGTCACAGATGTTTTTGAAATCCAATTTTGAAATTGTTTTTGAAAAATTCTCTTATCTGTGTAAGGAAATTACTGACTTTTAAATTAGAATAACATGAAGAATAAAATGTTTTATAAAAACTGTATATCTCCTCAGATATTAATTTGTTATCTGTAATTTCCTTGTTGTTTACAACTAAACAATTGATTGTATTTCTCTCTCATCTCTTTTTCTCTAACTGACAACAGTAAGCTGTGTTCTTTTTGCCCTTTTCTATCCTCTTAGCTCTAGACCTTACATAAACCCCTGTGCTTTCTGTAAGTAAAAGTTTGTAAATCTAATTTGGTTGAAGATGCTGTAACTCGATTCTATCTCCTTCTGTCATAACTTCTTTATTATAACAGTCATTAATTTCTTGAATAATCTTCATCTCTCTCTTTTTGATTTTTACTGTTTTTTTTTAATCTTATGATAAACTCTTTAGTTTTAAATTTGAAATACTCCCATTTTATCTTTTTTAATTTCCCCAATCAAGCTTTGAATTTTGCTGCAGTTCTCCTTCTCCATTACCAGCTCTATAGTAAATTTCCAGTAATCTTTTCGGAAGGAAGGTTTCATTGTTGGTTTCAGCTGTAACACGATGAGGCAGTGATCTGTCAATGGAGCATTTGAAAGAGTTGCATCAAAAACAACCCTAGCAAGTTCATCACTTATAAGCCAATAGTCTAATCTTGATTTACAGGATCTATTAGGCTTTACCCAAGATAACTGTCTTTCGTTGGGATGCTTTACTCTCCAAATATCTATTAAAGTGTTTGTTCTGAAAACTTCATGTATAATTGTGTTCAAATGGTAGTCAGAATATTGAGATGGATGTCTATCCAGCCACTCATCAGGCGTCATATTGAAGTCTCCTCCAACCAGAATAATCTCTGTCTGATATTTGGTTTTGAGGGTTGAAATGACATCTGAGATATTATTAGCTGAAAAAGTGTCCATGGATCCACACTTGGAAAATCTACTGGAAATAGTAACCATCTGGGTATCTTTGGGATACTCATTTCAACATACTATGATTTGGGACACGCTAATTCTAATCTCAGATACTATTTAGGATGGATAGTAAGAGAATTGGGACACAGCACTAGTGCAGTTTTGTTTGCACCCTGGAAGTGTTCTTGATCCTCCCCAAAATGTCCAAAATGCAAGCGATGGGGACTTGTAAAGGAATGGAACTGAAGGTCCCATGATTCATTGCGACATCTTCACTATGATGTGTGCTCACGTCCATTGCGGTAAGGGCTCTTACTCTAATTGAATGGTAGCAGCATTGTTACTGGCATTTTGACATAAAACAAGGCGAGAAATTAGTCATGTAGTTGAAGAGTCATGGATTATTGTCACTGTCATGTGGTACACACCCTACATTGCTCACATGCCCTGCCATCTGCCCACATAGTGACATTATACATACTACAAAACACAATCCCCCCCTATTGCACACATACATACTGTAGTCACACACACACACACTCTTATTGTGTGTTATTGCACAATTCTGGCTTAGCAAATTCTTATTTGTAACACATATTGCACTGTAGTTATTGCTCTAATCCTTAGTTTTCACCTATACTGTAGTATTGCACAGATTCTTAGTTATTGTGCACCCTGTAGTGTCCATGACTGACCGCTGACTGTTTCATCAGGGTGACTGGCTTGGGAAAGAAACCGCTCCTATACCTAAGCATGTGAGCAGGTGTTGACCTGAACCTCCTACCTGATGGGAGGAGAATGAAGAGGTGATGACCGGGGTGTGTAGGGTCTGGTTCGTCCATCGGGACAGGTGGTGCAGCTCCCCACTGTTTAGATCAGTTGTTCAATGAAAAACCCAGATTCACAACTCAAAATATTTTAAATTCCATTGAAATATTAATTACATCTTTTGAGTCACCAACGATTTAAAAAATGTTACTATCTAACAGATATAAGCCAATTTTACACTGATTCGCTTGTGTTCTAGATGTTGCATACCCTGCCCCATTTAGACCTAGTGGTCAAAATTAGAAACTGCAACAAGCACTAATAGGGATCCATAGGGGCAGGATTTTTCATCAGAATTACATGTGAAGTATGTCACATTGTTTCCCATTCAAAGGCGGAGAAAAAGAAGAAATGTCTCCATTTTCCGATGCCAGATTGTTTGGCTAGTTTCAGCTATTTTGTGTGGTTTTGTGGTGAGATGTAGTTGAGCTGGAAATGTTGCTGAAACCTGTAAACGCTGGTTAATGATAGCACCTGAGCCTGGACACAGTTGAAGATACACCTAAAACTGAGCTGTTAGACTGTACGCTGGATGAGCGCATGTTGTCGACTCTCAACTATTACAGGGTTACTCTAAAAATGCACTCGATAGCAGCCTATAGCACAAGTCAAGAGTGATACATAGCCTCTCGATTTATTTTGTTTGAGGCTGTGTCAGTATTCATGCTGGCTTACCTCACCAAAGACAGACAGCAGTGTAATTGTCTGTTAATTGGATACCAATCATGTTCATTATCCACTGCAGTATTTTATTTATTTATTTTTTTGAAGATAGCATACCACACTGTCCAGCAGTATGTGATGATGCTTTTTAAATGGCGCTGTGGTAGAAGTTGACCAGGAAGTTGACGGAGTTTACTGCGACTTTTCAGCCTCCTCAGGTAGCAGAGGCACAGATGTTCTTGCGCTGTCCTGTTTATCCTCGCAGAGCTCTAAATAATCTTCCTCTTCTTCCTTTTCACACCGTAGACGCTCCTCCTCCTTCAAAGATGTCATTTGGGAATAGATGGAAGATGGGGGCAAGTAGAGGTCAGACCTCAAGAGGCTTCAAGACAAAGCAGCGGGGTTTGAGCACTCCAGATGTGCGCTTGATGAGACATCTGGCCTTGGCATGGTGACTGTTGAACTCAGCCTCAACTTGACTTGATGGGAAATCAATAGCAATGATGTTAAAACAACAACAATGACAACAACAACAACAACAGCAACGCATTACTGTGTCTGTGATTGTGAAGGCTGCTTGTCCTGCAGGGCCTCAGTGCAGCTCTACTCCAATCACACAGAAGTCATCATAACACTGTGGGGTGTTTAATAGGGTTGTGCTGCTGATGCATTATTAGCTGAGTATATAATTGCATGAATGTGCAGTTGGCCAGGGAGTGTGTAAAAAAAAGGTACTTTTTATATATTTTGCAGTCATTTCTGTTTATTTATTTTTGTATTTACTTTGTGTTTTTCTCTTTTTATTTAATTTTCAGTCATTTGTTCCCGAAGTTATTCATTTTTCCATCTGTATTTATTCATTTCTGCTTTAATTTATTTCTCATTTACTGTACTTCTGTACTCATCTATTTAAATTTTCATTACATTTTGTATTTATTATATATACATATCGTTCGTTCTCTTATTTATTACTTCAGAAAGTACGAAAAAATAAATAAACTGAGGTATATATAAATTCATAAAGTATTAAATAAAGGCATATGTAAAATAAAATACATAATATATACGCAATTTTATTATTTAAAGTGCTTAATTTAAAGAGCATTAAATTTTATTGACTTTTAGTTACTATTTAGACAGCCTTTGTGTGTGTGTGAGCGGTGGCCTGACGTCAAACTCCATTTCCCATAATGCACCAGCGTTTCCACTTCCGCTCTAGCAGTTTGTAAACACAGCGAAAGGAGAGATGGAGTCGACAAGAGGTCTCACCTAAAAATATTCCTCAGATTAGATTTCCACACACACGCACACACACACAGAGGGTGCAGAGTGTGTGTGAGGCGTGAGGAGCGGACCTGCAGGGACATCTGGACATTCCGTTTACACCGGAACTGGCTTTTTATTTTCCTTTCGGGAAAAAATATCTAACGCTCATCTCCAGCTAGCTGCTGCTGTTTGTGTCCTGACTAGCTGCTTACAGAGACACACAGACAGAGAGACACACAGACAGACAGAGGGAGAGACAGACACACACAGACAGACGGCGGTAAATTTGTGACTTATCCGGAGTTTATTTGTCGCTGGTTTTGTCTCCTGCTCGGCTCGATGGGGAACTGTCTCTCCTCTCAGAGTGCTGATGATCTGTCCCTGCTCAACGAGTCTGAGGGAGCGAGTCTCCCCGGAGAACCTCC
>CM040479.1:14384155-14407560 GCA_022758105.1 Pangasianodon gigas | reverse complement strand
ACACACACACACACACCTCTCTCCTCCCCGGAGAGCCTCCAGCTCCTTACCAGGTACACGCACACACAAACACACACCTCTCAGAGCCTCCAGCTCCCTATCAGGCACACACACACACACACACCCTTCTCCTCCCTGGAGAGCCTCCACCTCCCTACCAGGTACACACACACACCCCTCTCCTCCCTGGAGAGCCTCCATCTCCCTATCAGGCACACACACACACGCACACACACACACACACACATGTTCCTCTCGGAGTCTCCCTGGGGAGCCTCCACCTCTCGATCAGGTACATACCCCCCAACACACACAATGCTCACACACTAACACATTCACATACACTCCTGATACACTCACACACTCCTCACACACAGTCCTCAGACACCTCACACACACTCACACATTCCTTTCAGAGTATCCTGGGAGAGCCTCCACCTCTCGGTCAGCTACACACCCACAGTCTCACACACTCGTACACACTTCTCACACACATATACACACACACTTTACACACTCACACATCTTGCTTCACTGAGAGCTTCCACCTCCCTATCAGGTTTACGCTCCTCACACACTCCTCAGCCACTACTTACATACACACTCACCTCTCACACACACACTCCTCAGCCACTGCTTACATACACACTCACCTCTCACACACACTCCTCAGCCACTGCTTACATACACACTCACCTCTCACACACACCTTACACACATGAACTTCAGAGACTCTCCTTACACACTCTTAAAATACACACTCACCTCTCACACACTCCTCACACACTCCTGACATACACACCACATTGCACGCAGTCTGCTTACACACACCCCTCACACAAAAACACAACACTCACACACTTCTCAGCCACACACACACACACACACACACTCCTTACACACAGTAGTTTTTGGCTTCTTGTATCTCTCACTGTTATCTATACGAATAAACAAAAGGACATTACAGAGTTGAAAACTGTTGTAACTCCGTCTGGAAGCATTTCAGACTCTGATGGGAGGCGTGGCCTAAAGTCTGTAGGCGGAGTCATACAAATTACTTGAATTATAATATAGTTCACAGTCTGATTAGTTTTGAAATTATTTCTTTATACAAAAGGCTGGCTTGATTCTTCTAAAATGTGAGATTCTAAGCTTCATCGTAAATTATGTATAGGTTGTGAATAACGAGTACACAACTAGTGTCTCCTGCTCCGTATAATTAGAAATTAAGCTTCCACTCAGATCTGCTTGGCATTTGCAGAGGCTTAGACTCTGTGAGAGACCTTTAATCCTGGCAGGCTAATGTTTCCGTAGCCTCCATTACCAGGCAACAAGATCAGCTGTGGAATTTGGGGAGTGTTGTTCAAATACCAGTCAGTTTGCTGGTCATGTAACCGGAGAACAGTTTTCCCCGTTCTTCCAGATCCAGGCATCTTCACAGAACTCACACTGACCTTACAGATTCATTGTATTAAATATGTTTTTGTCTGTCTTAGGTTCACTTTTGAATAAGCAGTACAGTTATGTGTTATAAAATATTCCTGTCTTAAATAGTTAGACTTAGATTTAGAAAGTTACCTGTATAGTAATATAATCACTGTGTGTGTGTGTGTGTGTGTGTGTGTGTGTGTGTGTGTGTGTGTGTGTGACATGCAGGAGCGTGTGCAGGTGCCCGTGTACCACCCCACGCCCAGTCAGGCCCGTCTGGCCACTCAGCTGACGGAGGAGGAGCAGGTCCGGATCGCTCAGCGCATTGGCCTCATCCAGCACCTCCCACGCGGCATCTTCAACCCGGGCTCCGAACCCTCCGACAAGAAGATCAAAGAGTCTGTACCACCACAGTAACCATTACAACCACAACCACTGTGACCACCACCCTAACCACCAGCACCACCACCACAACCACTGCGACCACTACCCCAACCACCACCACCACCACCACAGTCACAGTAACCACCACAACAACCACCACCTTCAACACAACCACGACACTAACCACCAACACCGCCACCACAACCACTGTGACCACTACCCCAACCACCACCACAGTCACATTTACCCCCACAACAACCACCACCTTCAACACAACCACAGCCACTGCAACCACAACCCTAACCACCAACACAACCACAACCCTAACCACCAACAACCACCACCTTCAACACAACCACAGCCACTGCAAACACGACCTTAACCACCAACACAACCACTGCGACCACCACCCTAACCACCACTACAACCTCTTTAACCACCACCACCACAACAACCACCACCTTCAACACAACCACAGCCACTGCAACCACCACCACCACTGCAACCACCAACACAACCACAACCACCGCAACCACCAATACAACCCCTCTAACCACCACCACAACAACCACCACCTTCAACACAACCACAGCCTCCGCAACCACCACCACCACAATCACAAGAACCACAACAACCACCACAACCACACACCTTCAACACAACCGCAGTCACCACACTGCGACCACCACCCTAACCACAACCACCGCAACCAACACCACAATCACAATAACCACCACAACATCCCCACAACCACACACTTCACACAACCAGACTCCTCAGTGATACCTATGGGACCTTGTGTATTAGAAAATATTATATATTAAATACTTGTCCAGCAAAGGGACTGTTATACGTCAGTGCAACTAATATTGCAGAAAATTATCCTTCTATACCACAAGTGTAATGTGTGTTTGTGTGTGTGTGTGTGTGTGTGTGTGTATGTTTTCTTCTCCCAGGTGTGTGATCTGTATGCTGGACTTTGAGTACGGAGACCCAATCCGGTTCCTGCCGTGCATGCACATCTACCATGTGGACTGTATCGATGCGTGGCTCATGCGCTCCTTCACCTGCCCCTCCTGCATGGAGCCGGTGGACGCTGCGCTGCTCTCCTCCTACGAGACCAACTGAGCCGCGCTCACTGCCACCGAGACACGCCAGCACGGGGAACATGCCAGTCGAGTCAGCCGGGGGGGTCGTGAGGGGGGATTAAGAGGGCAGGAGGGGTGTGTGTGTCTGCGTATGCCTGTGTGTGTTTGTGTATGTGAAGAAATGATTGAGTGTTGGTTAGAGGATATACAGAAGCTGACCAGACTGGCTTAAGGACAAACGGAGGCCTCATTTATGATCATTTATTGGCCGAATGATTACATTTAAATGTGGTTGATGAAAAGTGATCACATATTTAGCCAATTTTCTTCCCAAATGTGCAATACACACACGGAGGAAGAAGCCGTCCATGTCTGATCGAGCTTCTCCTCGTGAAGGTGTGCCCTGGCTAGGATTGATGGGCTCGTGTCACAGCTTGTGGCTGTGAATATCCTGCTGAAGCACAGCGCTCTTTAATTATAGACAAATTGAAAATGTGAGAAGCGAACGTGCCATGCCTGACATGTCTGTCTAATATATATTGCACTACACACTTAGGTCTGCTTTCGTTTTTTTTTTTCCGTTTTATAGGAACAGCGTGATGCAGGGATTAAGGTTTTCTTTAATCCGCTCTAAAGCACCTCATTAAACTCGTCAGATCTTTAACAAGTCGAAGTAGGAATACACGTGTAGAAATAGGAAACACTAAGTTTGTAGGGACGCACCCAAATCTTGGGAGAAATAGTAAAAATGCTGAAAAAATGCCGTTGTTCTGTTTCTGTTTTAAAAATTAAAGGTGCGGTTTGTAATTTGTGTAAAATATTTCCTAGATTTATAATAAGCCTATAATTTCATAAATATCGTAGGAAAACTGTGATTCAATATTATCATGCAGTGTAAAGTGGCCAATTTTTATTCATTCCAGGCTTCTGTTTACAGTTTTCCGGCCCTGAAATTGGCTCCGCCTCCATCCCAAAAAGAACTGCTCAGCCACTTTTCTTTAAACATTTAAAGCTCACAGGACATTTACGTTATGTTTTTAGCACCGAGGGTGGAATTGATTAGGGGAAAGAAAAGGCGTCTCAGTGTTTGTATTATAATTGCAATTCATCTTACATGCACCAGAGGGCGCTGAAATTTTTTAAACTGCACCTTTAAATACACAAACATGACAATTTAATGCAAATCACTATGTAAATAGCATCTTGTTGAGTCAGGTGTGTTGCCAGATTGGGCAAGATTCCTCTTCTAATCAGTTTATTCCTTTGGCTGGTAGTTGCATTTCATGGCTTGTTTTTTTCGTAGTCCGTTCTGAATTTCAGTTAAGGCCAAGAACTTTTGTTCCGATGCATCCTTGCTGTGGGTTTTTCTAGAAAACTCTGACGTGGACTTTGCAGATAAACCCATAAGGCAGATGATAATGTTTAGGTAATGATGTTCATTTGTTGTGTTGTGTTGTGTTTTGTCGTGGAACTTGGTTCCTGTGCTGCTGTTTTCTTCGCTCTCGGGTTGCTAGATGTTGTTTTGTGCGAATCCAAGATTTCAGATCAGCGTAAAAATCACATCTCTACTCCGAAACTCTGTATTTTCTACTATTTTTCTGCCTTACATATAACGTACTGTACATGAAGCTCTTAATCCACTTGGCTGTGAACCTTCACCTGCAGTCATTTTGTTGTGTGTTTGTGTGTTTGAATGTTACACTGAGAGATGTTTGGATGATACAATCATCTTTGTGCACCTTTTGAATTTGCTCAGCCAGCAAGAAGCCAACGTCGAGAGAGCTGAAGCTTTAAAGTGATTCTCCTTCCTTTTTGTAATGGTTTTTGTTTTTGATTTGTTTTTTGAAAGAGACAAAAAAAGGACTGAAAATTCAAGTCATTAAGTGCTTCTCAGTTTTGATACTGCTTGATGTAATGTCTTTTCTATCTGTCGGCAAAACATAAAAAGATATACAAATTCCTTTTCTGTTCTGCGTCACCCCGTGAGACATCTATGCTAAAAGAAAAAAAGACTGGTGATTTGTATTTTTCATTATTTGTTCATGTGCAGGGCTGAAATGAATCCGGTTCATTGTACTAATCTGTGTGATTATATAAGCACTAATGTATAGAGGCTGAGTGCAGAACACTTAAACGCCATGGATTCACATATTTTATTTACTGTTTTCCTGTGATAACCAGGTCATTTCATATGTTTACACATGATCTTGTGTTATTAATGTCATTATCACAAGAAAACAAACATTTAAAAAAATCCTGTTATAACACCAATTTGATCACTCATCATCTCAGATTGTTGTGTCGTTATCTCGGGAAAACAACGTTTTGTTCGAGATCTTAAATGATGCCATTATCAAGAGCATTTCGATTTTTCCAGATATTATATTATGTCATTGCTAAGGAAACAGTTTTGTTTTTTTACCGTCTCAGATGGTTTTGTGGAAAACATTTTGTTCTTTAGAGATTTCAGACTGTTGTGTCTATCTTGAGAAAACAATGTTTAGTTTTTTCACGATCTCAGGTTGTTTTATAGTTGTCTCGGGAAAGCGTTTTGTTATTTCAAGATCTCAGATGCAGGTGTTGTCATGAAAAAAACAACGTTTTGTTCTTTCAAGATCAGAGATTGTTGTGTCGTCATCTCTGGAAACCGGCATTTTGTTATTTCAGGATCTCAGATTGTTGTGAAATTATCTTGGGCAAAATGTTTGGTTCTTCTGAGATATCTGATTATTGTGTTGCTATCTTGGAAAAACAAAATTTTTTGTTCCTCTCGAGACCTCAGACTGTTGTTATCTCCGAAAAACATTTGGTTACTTTAACAGCTCAAATTGTTGTGTTGTTATATTGGAAAAACAGCATTTTGTTCTTTCAAGATCTCAGATTATTGCAACATTATCTCAGAATAAAAACAATGCTGGGTTCTCTTTGAGATCTTAAATTGTTTTGTTCTCTTGGGAAAATGTTTTGTTCATTCAAGATCTCAGATTGTTGTGTTGTTATCTCTGGAAAGCAATGTTTTGGGTCTTTTGTTTTTTGAGATTTCAGACTGTTGTGTCATTTTCTTAAGAAAACATTTTGTTTTTTTGAAAATCTCAGATAATTGTGTTGTTCTGTGGGAAGTGTTTGGTTCTTTCGAGATCTCAGATAATTAGTTTGTTATCTTGCTAAAAGAATATTTTGTTATTTCGTGATCACAGATTGTTGTTGTTATCTCGGGAAAACGTTTAGTTTTTCAAGATCTCAGATTGTTGTTGTTATCTCGGGAAAACAGTGTTTACTTTTTCAACATCTCAGATTGTTGTTGTTATCTCGGGAAAACAGTGTTTACTTTTTCAAGATCTCAGATTGTTGTGTTGGTATCCAGGGTAAACAATGTTTTCATTCAGGGTTTGAGATCGTCTGAGATTTAAGATCTCGGATTTTTCTCTGTCTCTGGAAAACAGTGATTGGTTCTTTTTAAGAGCTCAGATTGTTGTGTTGTTATCTTGGGAAAACAATGTTTCTCAGATCTCAGATTGTTGTGTCTCTGGAAACCAGCACTCGTTACCTCTTTGTAATGGCATTAAATAACTCCTTACCTTGTGAGCGCAGGAGAAGTGAGTAACTAAAATATGTGAATCATTTTTAGGGCTTGCTTTAATAAAATATTGCTATAGAACTAATCTCTTATGCCTAAAAAAGCCTGATCTAGAAAAAGTTTAGGAACACAGAACCTGAATTCAGCCTGAGGAGAACATAATAAAAAGAAAGTTAGCTTCCACAGATATGATTCTGTCTCAGACGAGGGCAGATGATGCTTAATGAATGTGTGTGGAGGGAAAACAGAAGTCTGTCTGGCTGTCTAAGCGTAGCTGAAGTCTAATTTTTTTTTTTTTATAGGACATGTATACTACATTTCATTGCAAGTCATCTGAAGTTGAATATGTTTAAAAATGTAGCTCTAGTACAGACTTTTCTCTTTATTTTTCAATGCAAAATGACAAAATAGTGATTTAATGAACTCATGTGAAGTACAATCATCTTTGTTTTTCTTTTTAACAGAATATATGACATGGTTTGATGCCAAGTTTGCTTCAGTAATGTGTAGTACTGAATCTGGGCTGCTAGATAGGGATGTTAAATGTGTGTGTGTGTGTGCATTTTGTACATGTGCAGTGATGGCACAGCTTTTAGGAATATGTAAACACCATGATGAAGATGAATATGATGAGGATGATAATGATAAATGAATATATAAGTAAATAAATAAATAAACAAATAACAATTCTTCCAGATACCTATTTGAAGTGACTTTGTGTGTGACTTAATAGCTGGTGTGTATATTCAGAGTGTGTTTTTAAATTATTTTAAAATACGGTCAAAATGATCGCATTTTCTGGAATATTCTCGCACACTTCTGTCTAAAACCATTAGTCCGGCCTAAAAGGGTTGAGTCATCAATTAAATCCCAAATTGTTTCCCTCGTGTACATAAGTACACTATATAGGCTTTAAAAGACATTACTTTACAAACTATGTAGTGTACTTGAGTAGGGAGTAGGAAGCCATTTTGGATTCAGCCATCAACTTTGTCCCGGTGACTTCCCGTGGCAACTGAGCTCTATAAGGCGCCATGTTGGATCTAATATTTTGTATGGTCACCTTTTTGGAATTATCGGAGGTTGAGCCAAAATGGCGTCGTTTGCCGCGAAGCCTGTAAGATATGCGGCTTCTTTTTTAAATATGGTATATTCCAGACTGTATCGTTTACAAGATGGCAGCTTCGGTGGAAGACGAATTTGAAGATGCACCTGATGTAGAACCTTTAGAGCCGACGTTAAAAAATATAATAGAGCAAAAATCTCTGAAGTGGATTTTTGTAGGTGGAAAAGGTGGCGTAGGAAAAACGACATGCAGGTAATTTTAGCGTAAATGTAGTGTTTGGGATAAAGCTAGCCGGCTAAAGTTAGCTTCCTATCCATTTTACTGTCTAGCTGTCAGTATTGAAGTGAGCTAGCTAGCACTGTACATGAGCTAGATAACATTTTCTAAGTTAAATTATTATTTATATTATTTAGAAATGACCGAGTGCACATCATTTCTCTTTCATTGACATATGTTTGCACTCCTGTATCTTGTAAAAAAGCTAAACAGTCAATGAGGAAGTTGATATTGGGGTCATTTCTGAAGGAATATAAGTGTCCTGTGAATTAAATGACATTAAAATAAATCCTCATTAACTAAACAGCTAGCTGTCTGATAGTTATTTATGATCATTATCTTGTAAACATTAGCAGAGACTATATAGCACCTTTAACCACCTGGCTGGTTTACAGACATGTATACAGGCTTTAACTTCTTAGTTAAATTAATACTAAAGAGATTTAAGTCCATGTTTGAGGCTGGAGTATTTACTCCACATTACTGAGTTACAGACTCTTCTGAATGGACTTCAGGACACTAAGTGTCCCTCTCATGGGCTTTGTGAACAGATCTGGGTTTCATTACAGGTATTTATTTATAGCAGCAATAGTAATATCTTTCTCTTTCTGTCCTGGGCTTGTTTTTCAGCTGCAGTTTGGCCGTGCAGCTGTCCACGGTGAGGGAGAGTGTCCTCATCATCTCCACCGACCCGGCACACAACATCTCAGACGCCTTCGACCAGAAGTTCTCCAAAGTTCCCACCAAAGTGAAGGGCTATGATAACCTCTTCGCCATGGTCAGCTCTCTTCCTGCACCAAACTCTCGTGCTCAGTAACTGATCAGTGTTGTGACCAGGCAGTATTTATCAACTGAAGGACATAATTGTTGTTTTTCCTGCAACGTCTTCTAAACATCTTTTCACAAACAAATTATGTTTAATAATTCTGTGTCTTGTTTCATGGTTTCATCTCTCATCTCAAATGATCATGAGCAAAAACCCAGATACTGTTTCACTCGGATGTAGGACATGTTACAATTGATTGATTTCCTTATCGTCTTCAGAAGCACTAATCTCCCTGATCTTGATCCTGATATATATAGTCAAGTAAAACTTTAATGAGTAGAAGACACTGAGAGTTTAATCCTGTTGTCCCTTATTCTCCGAGGTAATGCAGACTGTTTTCTTTTTTCTTTTTCATGGCAGTTCATGGCATTTAAAAAAATAAATAAATAAAATTAAATCTTGAAATAGTCCAGAAAAGTCTGGATTTATTTTACTAAAGAAAGTGCAAGAATCCTGAACAGGACGATGAGGATTAAAATCAAACATTTTCCAGCTGAAGATGTTTATTCCAATTATAGTACTAAATGGTGTACAGTTAAAATTTTATTTACAGTCTTAATTCTACACTAATACAAGTGCAGTGGAATTTGCTCATTAACTGCTGTACATCTGTAATATGTGTATTTCTGTGTCGCATGTCAGATCCAGAACGCTCATCACCTCTCTCTCTCTCTCTCTCTCTCTCTCTCTCTCTCTCTCTCCCTGCAGGAGATTGACCCGAGTCTGGGCGTGGCCGAGCTGCCGGACGAGTTCTTCGAAGAGGACAACATGCTGAGTATGGGCAAGAAGATGATGCAGGAGGCCATGAGCGCCTTCCCCGGCATCGACGAGGCCATGAGCTACGCCGAGGTCATGAGGTCAGACACCATGTCCACCAGTAGCTCTTTCTAATAAACACATACACGTGTATATATATATGTATTATTATATATATTTGTGTACATGAAGAGTTTGTTTCCGAAATGTGTTCTATGCAAAATTTTCATGTAATTACTACATGTACTAGTTCTGGCTGCTCTCATTACAAGAAAACGTGTTTGTTTAAGAGGTTAAATTATAGATTTCTTTGCAAAACACTTTATCCGACTCGTCTGTGTTTTTAACAACGCATGATACCGGCATAATTAAATCTCTGTCCCAGACAGCTTTGTCTACCTAACCTGCTTCACGTCAGCTCTGTCGGAAAAACAGCCTGCCTTAAATTTAAAACTTTAACAGTTTTAACAAATTAATTAGCGGATCTGAATATAAGCACAGAAGGAATGAAGGTCATGTGAGAGAAAAATGAAAGGAACTCATTAATCGAGAGAGATGATTTCAGTCAGTGTAAAGCACAAATCCATAACATAACATAGCCTAATCACTGAATTCAATTCTTTTTTTTAATTTAATTCAATTAAATTTTTTAATTACTTTAAAGTTATTGTTATAAATTGATTATTTTGCCTTAGCAATGATTTTTTTTGTCATTGTCATTTTTGTAAGATGCTTTAACTAAATTCAGGTCCTATTGATTAATATTCATTATTTTTATGTTAAAATTTATTGTTAGAAATCAGATAGATATTTTTAATGAAATGAGTTGATGTGGAAGTTTGTTCATGGGCCACCAGGTGGAGCCAAGAGACCTCGTCGATTATTCCGTGTAACCGCTTTACTGTAATTTGCTGATTATTGACGTCTCTCTCTCTTTCTCTCGCTCTGCTGCAGGTTGGTAAAAGGGATGAACTTCTCAGTAGTGGTGTTTGACACGGCTCCTACAGGCCACACGCTGCGCCTGCTCAACTTCCCCACCATTGTGGAGCGGGGCCTGGGCCGCCTCATGCAGATCAAGAACCAGATCAGCCCCTTCATCTCTCAGGTCTGCTGCACTGCATGCTGGGAAATTGCAGATGTGTGTGTGAACAGATTAGTGCACATATGAAATTCTATAATCATAAACTGTTCAGTGCAAAAGTTAACACCTCCTTGCTATCCTTTTATAACCTTTTAGAGCCTAGATATTACAGCAACCGAGTCCAAGTCAGCGGCTGTCTTTATTAGTAAACGTAAAAGTTTGCATCCCTGATGACATCCTTATTAAGATGTCTGATAACCTATTGACACGTGTTTACATTATTTAAGGCAGAAAAACTCAAACAGGCTCAAATTCTCAAGCAGTTCACTGCGAGCATTAGATTTAAGAGTCAGTGGGAATCAGGAATAAGACCTAAATCATAAAACACTGATGTATCACAGAGATGTACAAGGATAAAAAAGATGTCAATGTGATTAGGGAGAGTTTTAAGATCATCATTGAGAAGAAACAGATATAAAGACATGACCAAAGAGAGTGTGGGAAAATGTCCATTTTATCACCTTCATAAATACAATTTAATTTTGATTCTTTCACTGTTGATATCCTGACTGTTTGTGTCACCTGTGATAATAAAGGAACATCTATAATAAAACCTCTTTTCGTAGTAGGGGTGTACACACTTTTAACTGTATGCCTTTTGGGAAATGTAGTCTAATCAGAGGGTTTGTTGTTGTTTTGTTGTTTTTTGTTCTTTTGCTGTAGATGTGTAACATGCTGGGGCTGGGCGATATGAACGCGGATCAGCTGGCCTCCAAACTGGAGGAGACGCTTCCTGTTATCCGCTCAGTCAGCGAGCAGTTTAAAGACCCGGTGAGTCCCAGAGCGCACTGTTAAACACTTCATACTGGAAACCTGCTCACTGTGACCAGCTCAGCAAGAGTGCTGAAGTTCAGTTACCTGTGGATCTGTCATTAATGAATGACTGTCAGCCCGAATGACGCCACACACACACACACACACACACACGTGCGCACACAGACAGTTTCATTCATTACAAGTATGCCCAATGTTCATTTAAATGTTTTCCCCTTTTTATTACTCAAACAAAATTCTTGTTTCCTGTTTAGCATATTTGTAAATCACATATTCACAGAGTCATTTTAAGCGTATCTGCTTAAAACATGTCCGAAATGGCTAACAGGAACTTATACTACGTGACCTAACGGACGCCAGTGCTCCAGATGATCTTTGATGCTGATGGTCTGCGCGGTAAATTGATAAGAGATCAACATTTACTTATCCATGTTAACATGGAAAACAAAGGATTTTATACATAAAATATAAACATAAAAGTAAAATTTCTGTTAATATAATTGTCAGCATTCACGTCTGTCACGTTGTAAATTACAAAGAATATAGATTTAAACCTTCTTTTTATTATCAAGAGCTTTGTAGTTGGAGCGATCTGAATGTAATATCTGTATGTAAAACATGTAGCTGGCGAGTGGAGGATTTTCAAAATTGTGATCTCCAGAGATAAAAAGCTTGTGGTTAAATATTTCTAAGAGCTGGTTTTAGCTGTAAATGATTCTTTATGATTTTTCTGTAGAAATTTGTAGGAAATTTAAAACGGTCATGCCCAGTTTTTCTCGAATCAACCACACAGGAGCTGATTTTAGCTTTAAATTAGTATTATTATTTTTTTGGTAAATACATCCCCAGGAGCTCTAAACCGTCTTGCTTTTTTCTCTTCTGTGTGTCAAAACAGGAGCAGACGACGTTCATCTGCGTGTGCATCGCCGAGTTCCTGTCCCTGTACGAGACAGAGCGGCTAATCCAGGAGCTGGCCAAGTGCCACATCGACACACACAACATCATCGTCAACCAGCTGGTGTTTCCCGATGCTGAGAGACCCTGCAAGATGTGCGAGGCCAGACACAAGATCCAGTCCAAGTACCTGGACCAGGTGAGTGTGTGAGGTGTATGTGTAAGATATGGTGTAATGCATTTAAGGCTCCAGTCATGCACAAGTGCTTAGATATATTTACTCACTCGTAGGTGAGTGTTTAAAGGATGAGGGTGTTGTAGATAAAGGCTGGTTTATACCTCTGCAGTGTTGCAGTGCAGAGAGGGGGGTTTATATGGCAGGCTCACATGAGCTCCTCTAAGATCCTTATTACACGTCACGTATATCTACAGTGCATCAGCCAGCGAAGACTGTGTACCCAGAAACATGACCAGATGATTTGACCCTTTTTCCTCGATTTTTATTAAGTCTTTCAGGGTAATATTGCCAATATTATTATTTAATCTGACTGCAAACCCGTAATCGTCTAAATGCAGCTCTATATTGAGCACAAAGCATCCGGAAAGTGCAGTGGGCGGGACTTGTTATATATTCTTCTTTAATATGCGGGAATCTGAAAGTCACCCTTCTGGTCGACTTTAATACCTAATAGCACGATATCTGTGATCAAGAAACTGGTAAGTAGCAATCCTCAGCGTTATCACATCCACCACTTCACTTCTTTTCCATTTGTTCAGCTGTGAAATGTGCGAATTTCATTTTGTCATTTTCTGCCCACTAATTCAATTACATTCAATTTTATGTGCACCTACGTGACCACCCGTGCACAGACATAAAAACCAGGCCTAGCATGCACAAAGTTTTCCATAAATATTTCATAAATCTTCATATAATACAACCATCATCAAGCTATCAACAAGAAATAATTTCATTTACAGATCCACGGTAGTTCCAGCTTGGCAGTCCGATTACACGTTTAAACGTTGGGGGGCGGAGCTTAATGGGCTTAATGAGTTGTCATCCATGATGGCTGCTCTCAAAACATTAGTGCTTAGCTTAACTGTGAAGTTTTGAATGAAATTATTTTGTGTTTGAGCCGTTCGTTACTTAACGTAAGCTTCGCAGTAGAAGCAGAGAAGCAAACATCAGACACCAAGTATGTCTTGGTTAATCGACTACATTTTAGGAATTGTGTAAATTAAATTTGAAGTGAAGTATAACTTTAAATGTGCTTCTCACCTGTTTTTTTTTAAGGTGGCACTCCTTTTGTTAATGTGTAGTTGTAATTACTTAAAAAGAGTGTGTGTGTGTGTGTTTCAGATGGAGGACCTGTATGAGGATTTCCACATAGTCAAACTGCCTCTACTGCCTCACGAGGTACGAGGAGCGGACAAAGTCAACACGTTTTCCAAACTGCTCCTGGAGCCCTACAATCCCCCCAAGTGACTTACCTTTCCTTAAACACACACACAAACATTCATCTATACAGCCTTCCGCCACTACCCGCTGGTCCATTAACCCTCTCAGACCCCACAGCAACACATCTTCATCGACACGCTCATCATCGTCAGATCTGGAAAGCTTCATAGTGATAAAGGCTCGCAACACTACATACACCTGTGTCTCTGTGTGAGTGTTTCTCTCTCTCTCTCTCTCTTTCTCTATCTCAATCTCTCTGTCTCTCCATCACACTCGCTTTCTCTGCCTCATTTCTCACACAGAGGCTGTTTATTTTACTCAGAGCCATTCCTTATTCTTATCCGTTAAATAGCATCGAGTGATTATTTTATTGTGTGATGGTTACTTGTGTAAAAGGGTATAAAAACTGCTTGAAAGATGATGAAATAATGCGTCTGATCTGTGACTAAGAATGTACTTGATGTTTTGAAACTGACCATCCTTTTCATCCTTCTCAGTCCGTCTCTCATGTTCATTAGCAGAAGCGTACGATCTCTCAGCACAGCCATGTTTTGCTGTAACTTTGACAAGTAGGCTCGGGGGAGCGCTTGCTTTTACTGGTGTACGTCAGATGGTGTAATGTATGAATTATATGAACCCTGCGCAATAATTGAAAAATCAAAACACATGCACATGGTGGAAGACCAGTGTAAATGGCGGCAGCTAGGGTAGTGCGATGTAGATTTTTCCCTGATCACAATATCATGGTAAATGATTTAATCTTCCAGAAAAAAGACAGAACAAATGAGCATTTCTACCATTTCTAGTTCATGCAGAATAAGAAGGTGTAATAATATTACCAGCTGGATGGTGGAAGACATTTTCACTGTGTTAAGCAGAATAACACGGTTCAAAAAGAAAAACGAAACCCCATATTTTAACCCCAACCTTTTTTCCTCTTTAGAGCCGTTTTGACCATTCCAAAATTTTTTCGTGCCATCCCTAACAAATATAATAAACTGATGTTAAATATATACTTGACTAATGTTAGCTAAGTTGACCATGAAAGATTTGATTTCACAGTAATGAACTTAGAACATGCTCTGTTCTCTATGACAGAAAGCGAGAGAGCAGTGCGAGCACCTCCGCATGAGTTGAGAGCACCAGGGGAAGAGAGCTCGCGGAGAGCTCCAGGGCCGCAGTGCACTAAACTTTCTGCACTTTGGCGTAATTTCTATATTTTTGGAAATCTAAAATTTGACTTTAAAAAAAGGGGACGCTCACAGCCTTGATCCTCACCCCCAAACTAACCTACCCATAATGCAGTGCACCTGAAGAACAACACTTTACTCTCTAACGCCAGCATGATGTTTGTACACAGCTTGTAAATCTTGTAACAGTTGATAGGTCTGGTGATGTAATATACCCGGCGATAAACATCACTGGATATTGTGGCATCGTAATATCGTCTAGGGACGAAAATATGCTTATGTCGCACAAGCCTAGCGGTGGCAGCATTTGATTAATAGCCATCTACATTGATTTTTGATGTTTTCTCAAGATACGTATTATCTTAACTTCCACAAGTCCCTAAGTTCACTGTTTACTTTGTAATGCAAATTCAGCGCAAGAATTTGGTCAAAGAAGGTTTCAGATCTGCCCAGTCCCCCCAGTGGACAGACCTTTTAATCCTTCAGATGTACACAAGGTACACAGGAGCTGAACTCTAACACCCTTAACCCTAACCCCTAACCCACACATCATTGTACCACACACTTATCCAGCCACCATTTTCCACCTCAGGATTTTTGGCTTGACTCCACCCACGTAGGAGGGGCTAGATCAGCTCCGACTCCACCCCATGGACTTTCTGTTCTGCATGGAGGGATCTTTGGCTGCGTCTGCACACGTAGACAAGTATAACCTCACTCTTAGTTGCGTTCCCACAGTCATTTTTGTTTTACCTCCCTCAAAGATAAAGAGAATTAATGGTTGCAGGCTAAAATTTCAGAAAATGTGTAAGGAGCCTAAGTGGATCCATCATCAGAAGTGAAAATATTAGCAACATGAAAGGTGATGAGCTATTAAGTCTTAAAGGAATGGTGTGGTCAGAATTCAAATTTCCACAATTTCCTGTTTTTCCCCAAATGTAGTCAGTCACTTGATCCCTAATGCTTGCTTTTTCAGTTTTGCACTATAGCTATGATGAAGTGATGAAGTTTGTCTCAAACCACGTCCAGATTTTCAGTGATATTCAAACAGAATTCACCATGTAGCTGAACACTGGAATATTATGGCGCCCGCCATCTTTAAAAACCAGTTTGAGATCACTCGGCCCCGTCTCCCAAGTTTCAGTGGGAGCTTGCTTTAAATATGGACTATTGTTGCTATTTTTAATTTATTCAGGGGCTTGTGAGATTGACTTTCAGTACTTGTTAACTACATCAGCTACGTAGCTCCAGTGCAAAAAAAAAAATTGTGGAAAAATATTAAACCTACATAAAAAAAAAAAAATCTGAACACATCAGCTTTATGTTGTACTTATTTAATTTGGCTGAGTAAAGCTTATACTTACTTTAAGTAAATTTCACTTTGCGTTAACGTGAACAGTAATGATGGTGTGTAAATGTCTTAGCTGTCAGATGAAGCAGGCAGGGTCACGCTGGGAGAAGCTTCATCTCATCACTATACACATCTGCTTTGCCGTAAACATCTTTGCAAAGCTTGAGTTTTATTTCATGGCATTTTTTTTTGTTACAGTTTCCTCTCAATGAAAGATTTCTATTTGTAATTATTGTGTACAAACTGTGTAATTATGGCAGTTAATTATACAGAGTAACGCTAACAGTATTTCTGTTTATTTGCATTTGGTTTCAGCTGGATGTTTCTCTGAATTCTAATGAAGCACATAGTAAAGGAAAAATGTTTTACCTGCTCCCCGCTCTCTCTCTCTTAATCTCATGAGTAATATTGTTGCTGTTTCCTGTTTTTCATTTTTGAGTAAATGATAATGTTCCAGTTAGCTTTCATTCTGTTAGCCAGGTTTTGACTTTTTGGATGAATTTTTTTTTTCCCCCACAAGACCTTGCTGATCTTTATGTTTAACTGCAAACCGTAGAAACCATCCAGACACAAATTTAAATTTTTTCCCCTAAAGTCGTTTATTTGAAGTAATATGATAGGAGAGCAACTGATGTTCTCAATTTTTTTTTTCTCACCTTCCCACAAATCAATTAATTTGGTTTGCATGAATATGCAAATTAGAAACATATTGGAAATAATTAACTGAAAATAATAAACTGCCACTGAGTGACAATTTTTATATTTTATCATCTGCTCACTGACAGTTATACAGCCACATAGATTTAGTCCTAAAAACATGTTTAAATAAACTTTAGGATGACACGGGAGCTTAAAAAAAAAAAAAACAACAACTTTTAAACATAGGACAAGAAATTGTTATTGTGTCATAAAACATAAGAGCCAATCAGGTTACAGTATGCAAATATAGGTCTTACAGCACTGACTGACCAGGAGAAAGCTCCTGGACGTGTAGATTTGGATCTGGATTCTTTTGTGCTTTTTTTTTGGAAGTGCTACATCAGGAAAGTATTAATATAGAAAAATGCATTGTCTCTAAAGCATGCTGTAAATCATCCCAGAGCCTTAAACTTCCACAATTAAGTTTAATCTCATTTCACCTGTCTAAAGTGCACCATGTTTAAAGCACAAGCTTTGCTACATAAATTAGAAGGTTTGGAAGAAAATTGCAATAAGAAGGTTTGCCAGGCTCCAAAAAAATGTGAAGTGACTGGAGCAGCAGAGGCCACCTTTCATCCTGTGGTCATAATCTGTACAAACAAGGAACCCTGCAGTGTCGTACAGTACAGTGGGTTACATCATGAGGGTCAGCGAGGGTGAAGTATTCCTGAAAAAATAAAGAGAAACCTGAAAGCTTCAAATGACGGATTTAACGAACAGACAATACAGTCATTATAGGCTTCTGTGGTTTCCTGCACAATACCATCTTATGATCGGTTGGATCAGCCTCACACACTCGAGAGTGTCTGTAGGGGTTTTGGATGAATTGCGGTATTTACCTCATTGAACACATCAAAAATCATTCAGACTTAATAAGTTTGAACTATGTCACATTAATGGTTAATCTGTATCTCTATAATCAGTATGATGTTTGTGCATGTTGTTCATCTCTAGTGCTCTCCACACACGAGTGCTTCTTGTTTACCGCTCCATCGCTCGCAATTTATCAGCCCTGAGACGAGAAATGAGCGATTAATGAAGGAATCGGTTCTTTTTGAGTGACTCGTTTGAGTCATTCCTTTCATTTGATTACTGAACTTGAATCAAACATACCCATTCTTAATGTAGTTTAATCTTGCTATTTTATTTTTGACTTCCTTTCGACCTTGGAGCTGCATTTATTATAAATTATTATTTATTTTTACTATCAGAACTGCACCGTGGTTTGTTTCAAAGAATCGATTAGGTGAAATGACTCATAACCAACATCTCAATGAAGAGAACGAATCAGCGCTCTGATCAGTGGGACTCCGCATTAATGAGCTTCATCCTCCTCATAACGGAGATTTATCCTGGCGCCCCTGGATAGACTGAGCTCCAATGTTGTCTTCGCTTAGGTCAGGGCTAGAAAAGAAAAGAAAAGAAAAGAAAAGAAAGAAAACATAATTTGGCTGGTTGTAGCCTAAAGCAGCAGAGGTGACGTGCATAATTTGTCACATCCACTTTCTTTGTGTGATTTTTTCTTCTCAGAATATACATCCAGTGGATTTTTGATAGATCAGACACTGAGGTAAATGGTTCTGCAGTCTCTGAGGAAACCCATCAAACCTGGATGTAGAACCCTACAGAATAGTGTTTGCATTTCAGACAGGGTTCTTAGCAGAACCCCAGTCAGAAGCTGTGAACCCTGAGATGACGGTGACGTACACGGCACGTGTGGCAAACGCTCGCTTCTGTGGCTTTTCCAAGCTGCTTCTGGCCTGGAAGGGAAGCATCTATAAAGTTCTCTACAAGGAGTTTCTGGCATTTTTCGCCATGTACACCGCAATCAGCATCACGTACAGGTGAGTAAGTTACTAAACAAGAGACGACCATGATGGACATCTGTTTCTGGACCCATTAGTTCACCCATAAAATACTCAGAGCTATTGGTGTAATGTAACTAACAAGTAGGTTGAATTGGGACAGTTTTGAATTCTTGAATTTTCTTATTAATGGCAATCTTTCTTGTTTTATTCTAAAATAAAATACCTCAACACATGAAACATTTCTGAAATCCTCAAGGTGTTGGAATTCAGGGCAGCATGGTTGGGCATTTTGTACAGTGTGTTTGGGAATTTAGGCCAGCAAATGATTGGGAATTCGGGACAGAATGGTTGGAAACATGGAACACGGGTTTGTGAATTCAGAACAATTTGTATGGGAATTTGGGATAGAGTGTTTGGGAATTTGGGACAGTGGTTGGAAATTCGGGGCAGCATGGTTAGATATTTGGACAGTGTGTTTAGGAATTTGGGCCAGGGAATGGTTGGGAACATGGGACATGGGTTTGGGAATTTGGGACACTGGTTGGGAATTTGGGACAGTGTTTAGGTATTTGGGACAGCATGGTTGGCAAAACAACTTTGTGGGCCTGGCACAGTGGTACAGTACAGTTTACTCATATGTACAGTATTTTTCCCAGATTTTTTCTTGTGGACGAGCAAAAGAGGCACTTCGAAAAGCTCTCAATTTACTGCAACCATTACGCCAGCCTCATCCCAATGTCTTTCGTCTTGGGTATCAGTATTGATTTATTTACATTCTTATACACTACAGAAACGTACATAGTGGATATGACGCAGTGTGTATTTCTACATATCCATGTTGTAAATCCGTGCAGGTTTCTATGTGACCGTGATAGTGAACCGCTGGTGGAGTCAGTACACGTCGATCCCGCTGCCGGACCGGGTGATGTGCGTGCTCTCGGGCGGTGTACATGGCGGGGATGAGCGTGGAAGGCTGCTGCGGCGCACACTCATGCGCTACACCAGTCTGTCTGCTCTGCTCATCCTGCGCTCCGTCAGCACCGCCGTCTTCAAGCGCTTTCCCACAATGGACCACGTGGTGGAGGCGGGTAAGCCTGAAATATGTAGCTGATGGGTCTGTAAACACATGTAAGATTAAAGCAGGAGTAAACTCAGGTCTTATAAGGATTGAGTTTCTGGTGTTTGTGATCCTGGGTAGGAACTCAAAGAGCTCTTCAGATGTTTCTGGTGCTCAAAACTATAGTTTTATAAATGTACTCAGGTTTTATTTTTTTTAGAAACCCTGCTAAGTTAGCTCGTCATCTATTAATTTTTTTTCTGCATTGTACCTAATAACACTGCGCTGAGGTGCATAAATGCCTTAAGTTGAATTAAAGCTGTTTTTTAAGAGAGTTGGTTTTCCAGTAGTAATAATTCATGATTAATTAACTTAATCTTTAATCGCTAGTTTTAAGCAATTTAATTTCCATATGCATTTTCCCTAATCTATGAGAAAAGATTGAGAAGTTTGAGTTCTATGTAACTGCGGCCTGGTCATTAACTGGAGTGTTTCTTTAGGTGTGTTAGGGGAGGAAAATTCACCAAACTGTGCTGAACTTTGGACATACAGCACATCTCTCTCTCTCTCTCTCTCTCTCTCTCTCTCTCTCTCTCTCTGTGTCTCTGTAGGATTTATGACACGGGAGGAGAGGAAGAAGTTTGAGAGTCTGCACTCTCCCTATAATAAATACTGGATCCCGTGTGTATGGTTCGCTAACCTGGCCGCTGTGGCTCGATGTGAAGGCCGAATCAAAGAAAATAACACTTATAAACTGCTGATGGAGGTAATCATTTCAGTCGTTTTCTCCTACACTATGATCACTCATGGTTCCACACACTACTATACACTTACTGTGTTCATTTGATTCAGATATAACTAGCCTAGAGAATTGGGTCAAGTTTTTAACAGAAATGAGGCACCATCACTAAAATGTTCTTGCAGTAAAAGTGGGTCATTTTTCATGAAACATTTCTAATCACAATAAAATTCTTTAGTTCTGAGATAAAGATCAGGTCAGTTTAATTTTTTTTAAATAAAAATTTCAAGATGACACAACAAATAGACTCTAAGAGCAAAGATCAAGTCTAGAACCCTTAAGCTTTCTTTGGTTAAAGAACAGTTAAAAGTTCTATGCTGATCAGTGTTTTCCTATCAGAGAGGGATCCAAACTAGAACCCTTCCAGGAAGCAAGCAACTCCTTGAAGAATGTTCTAAGTGTTGCACCAACAAAGATAAAACTTTAACTCAGATTTCTTTACTGCACCAAACTTTAAATCTTGTTTTAAAAATAATCAGGATTGCATTTAAGTCATGTTTAATCCTGGTGTTAGTTTTACAGTAATTTAAATTACTTTAGTCCTGTTCCTTTATTACTTTCAACTTTTATTTTTGTCCACCAAGATCATTAACATTTCCAAAATGGCAGCATATAATAGACTGACTGCAGAAAATGAAAGAGTTCCTCAAAGGAAAGCTTTTAAATTCTGGTTAGCAATTTTAAAGGACGTAAAGAAAGTACTGATAATTGATCTCATGAGTAATATTGCTGCTGTTTCCTGTTTTTCGACTGGTGAATCCATCACGGTGGACCTGAAGGTAACAGTATAATCAGGGATTCATTGAGCTAGGTTTAAAATGAAGTGGAATTACAGTACAATCTAGGAATCAGGTTTTAATTCACATGGATGTACAAGTTGGTGATTGTAGATTTATTATGAAATCAAATCCAAAAATGATGATAATACAGTATGACAGTTATTTGTGCTTGGCCTGCCGGTTCTTTGTGTTTTGTAGGAGCTGAATCAGTTCAGAGAGAAGTGCAGTATGCTCTTCCACTATGACATGATCAGCGTGCCGCTCGTTTACACACAGGTGAGAAACGTGTGTGTGTGTGTGTGTGTGTGCTGGTGAGGAAAAATAATAGTGGAGTATAATTTACTATTCTGATGTGAAGTGTTAGTTTTGATTGCATTGGTTATTGTAATTACCTGCTAATATGTCTAATTATATGTTGTGTTGGATTAAATCTAATTAAATGTTGTGTGAGTGCTGGCTGAAGCCTACTTAATTAAACCTGCATTATTAACGTTAATTAATGCAATTAAAGATAGTCTTAATCAACAATAAATTGACAGAATTAATCACAGAACATGCCAAAGCATGTTCTACTTACAATCCTTTTTTAAAAGCAGATGTACATATTAACAGCCAGTCATTGACTTAACAGCAAGAATAAGGCACTTAAAAGTTTTCAATCAGTCGATTTAATAGTTTTAACACAACATTAAACAAAGAAAGGGACTTGTATGTTAAAGTGCAATGGATATGTGACAGTTGACCTGTCGCCTTGTCTTGTATGTTTGTGTCCTTATTATAAAATTCATGAGTATAACACCCTTCCCTCCATCTCAGGTGGTGACATTAGCGGTGTACAGCTTCTTCCTGGTGTGTCTGATTGGCCGCCAGTTTCTGGACCCGAGTCAGGGTTACCCAGGTCACGACCTCGACCTCTACGTCCCCATCTTCACCCTGCTCCAGTTTTTCTTCTACGCTGGCTGGCTCAAGGTCAGGAACAGGGCATTGACGCACAAAACATCTCTCTAAACTGTCTTTTCAATTAAGCCAGCTGGTTAATATTTATTATACTACAGCGCTGTTGAATGCTCGACTTTGATTGGTCGGAATTTTGTTTACAGGTTCACAGGAAAATCACAGGTTTATATTAATACGTTCGTTCTAATATGTTATCGTTTCTATAGTAACAGCTAACACAGGGATTATGTATGGCTTTGTATCCACATAATTTAAGTCTCATGATAAACAGGGTTTTTAAGTGTTGTTAATTAGCAACAAAAATATAACCATTGCTCTGGCGAAGCTTTCTGTAAGGAGATAGTAAAGTTTCAGTAAGTGTCAGCACTATAAGGTAAAGCTGTTACTTCAGGACTTTTTTTTCGTTTACTAAGTTCAAGAGACAGAAAAATAAGAGGTTTCACCCCATATAAATGTAAACTGTTAGCACTGGCAAACTGCTGTGGTGTAAGAGGAGTAAGGCACATAGCGACATGCCTTTGTGGAATATAATCAACTTCAAGGTGGTAACAGTAATTCTGCTTCACATTGGGCCGCATCACACCACCCCACTGTTGATTATTTTCCTGTGACAGCACATTCCCAAGTGTTTCATTCCTTACTTCTTGAAGGTCCGGAAATGGAAGGGCCTAAATTGTTATACATACCAAATGAAAGCTCTTAATGAAACCTACCTATGAAAACTATGATTCTTTTGCGGTTTTGAATAAATTGTCCAAGCTTAAATGAACTATCACGCTGAAGTCAAATGAAGTTTGTTTTTATCTCTGCAGTGCAGTTTGTTAAATGTCTTTTATGCCACTCTGGTTCCAGCTTTGCTGTTAAGTGGAGCTTTGAGTCTCATTAATAGACCTGCAAATGTCATTCCTTATATAAAATTCTTAGTCTGTCTGTTACAGTGTCATATCTGTTTGTAAATGTAGGTAGCAGAACAGTTGATCAACCCATTTGGTGAGGATGATGATGATTTCGAAACCAACTGGCTCATAGACAGGAACTTCCAGGTGTGTCTACAGCCATCCATACATCCACCTATCCATCCATCCATCCATCCATC
>CM040479.1:14360069-14377473 GCA_022758105.1 Pangasianodon gigas | reverse complement strand
TTTTTTTTTTTTTTTTTTTTGCTGCTAAATACATTACTGAGGACAATGAAGCAAATCAAGACTCAGATACTGAAATCAGATAACACTCAGGTCTACTTGTGACAAATGAAAACTACTTTGCTAGCCTTTAGCTAGCTGGGTCACTAGTAGTGATAGGAGGAGAGGATCTTAAAGGATTGACTTTAAGGGTTTTCTATGTGTGAATTTAATTATAGGTCTCACTTGTAAGTATGACTTATGAATGTTTAAGTGCAAGCTTTATGTCTGTTACTGTAGCATAGTTAAATTGGTTAGCATAGTTCAGCATTAGCCATATTAGTTACACATCTTAATTACAGCTGCTGTGTGAAATAGTAAAAAGTTTGGGCTCCCTCAAATGCATGTGAAAATGCATGTGTAATCCTGCTGATGATAATAATATCAACTAGTCAAATTCATCCATACAGCACAAATGCTCCATCCTGAAACAAAACAGTGAAATGTGATGTACCAGACTCATTGTCTCATTCCACGCAATAGTGATGATGTCGTTTTGACCGTAGTTCTCCCTGATGCTCTTAGCAACATTTTGACGAATTTTATCCAGCAATTTCTCTGCCTGAGGAAACAAAGTAAGCAATGTTTCTGTGATAACTGTTACAACAAACACACCCTCATTTCAAATTTGCTTTTTTTAATCTGTAGCTGGCCTGGTGTACTCTTTCAGAATGTGTTTTTCCGTTATGCTTGTCACGGTATGTGGCAGTTAACCACTCATACTCGTTTAAAAAGGGAAGTTCATTTCTTTCTTTCTGTCTTTGCTAAGAGGCTCTTTTAGGTTTCTTAACTGTCTAAGGTCTAATGTTAACTACAGTGCAAAAAAAACGCGATGACACACTTGGAATGTGAAATGTGAAATCAGTACAGTTAACACGAATTGTTAAGAAAGGAAGGAAGTAGACATAATGGAAGATTGCGACACGAAGGGGAATGTAAAAAAAAAAAAGCTTTACAGTAACTGATACTTAGATAGCAGAACTTTCTAGAAATATGATGAAGATATATTTATAAAAATGAACCTGCTATAAAATGTTATTCTGTTGCATATTCCAGTTCATGTTCATGCATTTTTCTAAAAAAATTCACAAGAAGGTGATACTGGGATTAAAATCTGTCCAGCACACCTCTGGGGACAGATACTGGGGACCAGTGACCTAGATACAGTTTTCAAGGCTGCCTGGGTATCATACTGTATGCTTAGGTGTACACAATAATCTACTGTATATTCAGGAGCATTGCTCTTACCTTAGGCTGGTAAAGCAGAGCGACTACTGCTGCAACCACCTCCACGACAAACACAATGAGGATGATGATGAAAAACTGTAAGGACATGTGAAATTGAATATAAACACCAAAACAGAGTCAGTGAAGCACATGTGTTCTTGAAGGAATACTTCGGTGAACAAAAAAAACCAACTTCCATACCCCAAATGTAGTCGATCAGCCAAGATGCGTTATATTTAGTGTCGCACAGAAACAAAAATATAATGTATAGAAATGAACAAAAGTTTTCTAGGTAGCTGAATACTGGAATATTATCAGGGCAGCCATCTTGGACAGCTGGTTATCATGTCCTTCCTTAGAGCAGTTTGAACTTTGAGCTACAAATTGTTCGTTTAAAATTTCAATTACATAACACGATGTCGTTTGAAGTAAAAATAAATGAAGTACAAAATTTGGCTTTATATGTCTTGAAGAGATTGTGGTTGAGGTAGAGTTGTTAGCTTCATTAGCCTTGTAGCTCCAGTGCCAAACATCAGACACTAAACATGTCCTGGCTATCTGACTACATTTGGGGTAAGAAGCAGATTTTTCACAGAAAACGGTGACTAAAAACCAAGGTCAGAGGTCACTCACGATCATGAGCATGCACTTATTCTCGCAACAGGCTCCGCAGCAGCCCAGGAAGCCCATGAAGGCGATTACGGCCCCAACAGCGATCAGCAGATAGCCAGCATTAGCCAGGGGTGCTAATTCTGCGGAAATGTCTTTAAATTTATCCAGCACTCCAAGTACATGCCTTCGGCTAATTTCGACCAAAACTCCGATGATCACAGTTGCAACTCCTGCTAACTGGAGACGTAGAGAGAAATAATACGGTAAAAAAAAAAAAATCCAAATTAGAATGCAGAAGTGAAAGAGAGAAGAACTATAGGATGCCGTAATTCTAGCTGGGGAACTGTGGAGTTATAGGAAGCAGTGAGGGAGTAAAACCAAGAAAAAGCACCAAGAAAATGTAAACAAAAGTAGGCTACTGTTTACTTTCTCAGCATCGAGCTAATAGAAATGGACTTAATTGGGATTATATGTCATGAATCTACACAAAATATAATGATACTGAAAATTAATATAGAACAAAAACGCTCTGACTACATAAGTATTCACCTCCAATGCTGTGAAACTCCTAAATTACTTCTGGTGCAGCCACTTGCCATCATATAATTAACTTAAAGTATTGCACATATGTGCAATTAAAAGTGTCACATGATCTCATACAATATAAATACACCTGTTCCTAGAAGAACCCAGAGTTTGTTAGAAAACATCCCTAAACAAACAGCATCATGAATACCAAGCAGCTATGAAAAAAAGTCCACGTCAAAGTTCTAGAAAAGTATCAATCAGGGTTTGGTTATATAAAAAAAAGAATCCAAACTTTGAACATCCCACAGAGCACAAGTAAACCCATTATGAGGAGGCCATGTACCAAATGTCAGTGACCACGTAAGGAGCGGGAGCATCAGTATCAGTTAGAGAAGCAACCAAGATGCCAAGGAAGACTCTGAAGGAGCTAGAGAGAACCAAAGCTCAGATGGAAGTATCTGTTTACCGCCTGGACACAAAGCTGGACATTATGGAAGCGTGCTGAGCCGTATGATATCTTGTATGGAGTTAGCAAAAAGACAAGTTGGAGGTTGAGCAAATGTGTTGAAAGATGTTCTCTAGTCTAATGAAACGAATTTATCATAAACCCAGAATGCACTATCCACACTGTGAAGCATGGTGGTGGTAGCATCAGGTTCTGTGGATGCTTGTCATCAGCAAGCATTGGGAAATTGCTCAGGATTAAGGGCAAGATGAAGTCAAATACAGGGCAATCCTAGAAGAAAACCTGTTCCACTGGGCAAGAGACTTCCAACAGGACAACAACCCTAAGCATACCAAAACCCTTAGTATGATTGAGAATCTGTGGCACGAATTGCTGTTTACCAGTGGTCTCCGTCTAATAAAACCGAGTTTCAGCAATTCGACCAAGAAGAATGGACAAAAATATCAGGGTCCAAGGATGTGTACAGCTGATAGACATATTCCAGAAGACGTGCAGCTGTAATTGCAGCCAAGGTTCTACAGGAGGGGACTCTTTAATCTGTTTAAATGTTTTTTTAAATTATTTGTTACACAGTAAAAAAATAGCATCTTCAGATGTTAGACATATTGTGCAAATCAAATGGTAACAATTCCAGTTAAGTCGATTCCAAGTTGTAACACTATAAAATGTTCAAAAATTAAAGAAGGGTGAATATTTAAGCAGGTCACAGTAGGTCTACTGAATGACCCAAGACATATACAATGGGGTCCAAAAATCTGAGACCACTAGAGAAACTGCTTCTATTTTACAAGCTTTACAAATTTAATACAAAAGGTTTAATGACAAATGATATTATCAGCAATAACTTGAGTGAAAAGTAAAATTTTATAGAATATTCGCGTGAATTATAAAATTTCTTTGTATTTGGCATGTCCCTTTTGTTTTAATGACAGTTTGCACTCGAGCTGGCATGGACGCCACAAGTTTGTGTAAAACGTGATGATACAAATGATGTTAGATCAAAACCAAATGTATGGTATATCTAGCAAATCCAGGTAGTGTAACTAGCATGAGACTGACTGTCTGTGCAATTGATTACACTTGAATATTTACATGTATTTTTCACAAAGATTAAATTAGAAATCTTTCTCTGCACCACACCATAAAAACAGCTGTTCACGTAAACCAAAGTTTCAGAAACTTTGCTTATTCTAACCCCAGATTATGACTGAAAATGGTTTATATGTTTAATATTTGACAAAATTATATTTTCCTGTTTTGGAGAAAATGTGGTGTAGAAATCAACCTACTACACATTTGCTCCAACCACTTTTTTTCAGTTTCACTGTTAGTATACTCACTGCGGTTTACCTAGGGCAGTATATTAATCAAAAAGACAGTCTCACTTCTTAAAGTATAGTAAGTATAAACACACTTGGGTCTGAACTAATATTAATACACCTTAAATACTAAAACAATTAATGCTATATATTTGTACTAATGATCATCATTAAAAAAACAACATGTTTATTTAAAAAAAGGTGACTTACAAAGATCGCACTGTTAAAGATGACCATAAGTATCTTCAGGATCCCTTTGCAAGCCATCTTGCCAGGTTTTTTTTTAGTTTTCCTGAAATCCACGTACAAATCAGACAAACTGTCTGTTGCTTAAAACACGCACTGCAAACCCAACTGTGAAAGGAAGTGAGCTACCACAGTTCTTCCTAACACGTATGCTGTGTCAAGTCTTCTGCATTTGCACAACCAAGAAGATCAGACGTGATATATTCTAGTTCCCCTGAGCTCAATCCTTCCTGTATGATTTCAAGAAAAAGTTAATATTATAATTGAGATTATGACATGGAAGACAATGCAATACAAACAGTACTCAGATGTTAAATCAGTTAAGCATTTAAAAATTATATTCATAAAAAATAGATTTGGAAAAAGGAAAAATCAGTCATTTGATTTCATCATCAACAGTGATGGTTTTAAATGGTGCAGACTTTTACAAAACATGAGCCATGCTCATCATTTTAGCAGTTATATTATTACAAATAGGCTATTATTTAATAAAGGAGGTCTATGAAAATGCAAGTAATATAAAAAGAAATGTAGTTTAGTCTTTAGAGAAGTGATCGAGTAATCATTTATTATTATATCATCGTCAATTCACCGAATCCAAAGGTGTATCAAGGTTTTACTTGATCAACTCTGACATCTTGTGATAATGTAAATCCATCAACTGTACATAATATTTGCTATGTTGAGGAGTTAGAGCAGTTAAATGATGTGTTAGATGGTGCTGTGTACTCTCTGCTGGACACAAACTTGAATTGCAGGTTCAACTGAAGACTGCAGACAGAAATTTCAGGATAAACACATAAACAACAAAAAAAAAAACCGATTAAAATTAGGACCGACAACTTTAATGCAGTTATTAAGTAAAGCCTATTTTTTTTTTTTTTTATTTTGTATGCACCATTACCTGTCAATTTATTGTAATGCTTTCTGCAGCTTTCATTAGCAGCAGAGCAATGCACAGTGGGCACAGATTCACTGAAACTGGACAGTTGAAGATCATGCAATGTTTTTCAAATCTTCAACTGTCCAGTTTGAGGGATCCTGTGCCCACTGTAGCCTCAGATTTCTTGGTTTTGGCTGATAGGTATGAAACCTGATGTGATCTTCTGCTGTTGTAGCCCATTGTGAGATGCTTTTCTGTGCACCATGATTGTAAAGAGTGGTTTTTTGAGTTAGCTCAAAACAAGTCTCAAAACAAGTCTGGTCATTCTCAGGCCTCTCTCATAAACAACAGAATTGCTGCACCCCGGATGTTTTTTTTTTTTTTTCACACTATTCGCACCACACTGTCTAGCGACTACTGGGTGTGAAAATGTCAGGAGGTTTGTGAAGGAGCCACTTTCTATAGTGAAGTGTAGCCAAGTATGGTGACCCATACTCGGAATTTGTGCTCTGCATTTAACCCATCCAAGTGCGCGCACACACACACACACACACACACACACACACACGCACACACGCACACACACACACACGCACACACACACACACGCACACGCACCCGGAGCAGTGGGCAGCCTTTTTTGCTGCGGCGCCCAGGGAGCATTTGGGTGTTCGGTGCCTTGCTCAAGGGTCTCACCTCAGTCGTGGTATTGATGGTGGAGGAGAGCGCTGGTCATTCACTCCCCCCCACCTACAATCCCTGCCGGACCTGAGACTCGAACACACGACCTTCAGGTTCACCTTCAGGTTACAAGTCCGAGACTCTAACCATTAAGCCAGGACTGCCCCCAAGAAATACTGAAATACTGAAATACTGAAATACTCAGAATCACTGAGCTCACATTTTCCCCCTGTTTGATGTGAACATTAACTGAAGCTCTTGACCTGTATCTGTATGATTATATGCATTGCTCTGCCGCCACATGATTGGCTGATTGTAAAATTGCATGAATGGGCATGTGTACAGGTGTTCTGTAGTAGTGATCCACAGGATGGTGCTGTTGCATTGAGATTAAAATCATGTTGCAGTCATGTCAAACCACAAGACATGAGGTGACAAAAGTACAGGGTGGGAGAAGCAGAAGTAGAAACGGGGAAGCGAGATTATGAAATAGAGATGCAAACGGATGAGACAAGAGCAAATGTCGTGCAGGTAAAATTTGCACTTTCACCCTTTCTGTCTAAAACACTTCTATTGTGTGCTGATGTGAGTTAATGCTGTGTACGCCAGCACCACCAGGCACACCTGACTTTGTATGTGGTAAAAAGCGGTTCTTCATGGCGTGCTGCGTCTTCCAAATCATCTGTATTCTTATCATCCACCTGTGGCTCTCACCCCTAATCAGCAGTAATACAAACGGTAAGTCAGGATCTTAACCTACATCATTTATTACATCAAATCCTTTTTTATTTACATCATACTGAATGTCTGTGGCATCATGCACCCACTTGGCAAATTACCTTACTAAGCTTTAATCGGATTAGAAGCATTGTAATTAATGAAGTATGAAAATCCACAGCTTTAATTGTGGACACAAAATGAGATACTGCTCTAAAATGGATCATCTTCATCAGCGAATAATTATTCGCTCACCTCTCTGTTACGTAAACGAGGTTTCCTACTGCTCTGGTGGTTAATACTGTATGTATAACTCAAAGCCTTAATTTTATGAAGAACAATGGTAGTCAAACTTTTTTTTGGCAGAGCCCTCCATACATTCTGTACATACATATATTTGGCACAAAAGGGCCTAAGATAAGATAAGATAAGATAAGATGATATACTATACTATACTATAATATAATATAATATAATATAATATAATATAAGATAAGATAAGATAAGATCAACTTTATTCATCGCAATGGAACTTTTTGTGGCAAATAGCTCTAGACAATACAAACAATGATGTACTGTATGTTATAGATTTGATGCCACTGGACTGACATAAATCCATATTGTAAACAGATGCTGTCGCGTTTTCTTGTCTTGGTTGTTTCTGTTGCCTTCTTTAGTCATGTCCGTAGTCTGTATATAATACGCCTTCTGCATGTTCTCTACTAAATAACAGCAATGCATTGACCTGTATATATTTTAAAGGCTTCTATGAATAATAGAATTGTATATACATAAATTTTATTAGAAAGTGTACATAAAAAATACTCAAAATACATTCTGCTTGTTCCGCCAGAAGGGTGGCCTGTCCCATAGTTTGATTACACCTGCTGTTGACCAGTCTAAACAATGCTGATATGGTGTCATATATGTAATATACCAAATGTAATTTATATTAAAGAAAATTTCTGGCAAAATAACTATGACGTAAACATGGAATCTTGTAAGTCGGTAGTGAAATGTGCCTTGCTAACAAGATTGTGTTTAAAGTGCTACTTGAACAGTATAGCTTGTTGTCTCTTATTTACCACTGAAACAAAAGTCATATAACTATATATATTATAACTATACTATATAACTAAACAATATAACACAATTAATCATGTCTTTTTTTTTAACCCTTGTTTTTATGCTAATATAAAACCCCCCTCTGTGTTCCCCTAAGAAAAATCTCAATTTCTCAGAAGTTTTGAAACCTTTCCCCTTTTCTGATGTAATTTTACACTAAAGCAATGTCTTGTAAACAGGATGTGCCCCCTCAGCTCAAGATGGAGGAGGTGGGGGGCTCACCTTCATCCCATCACCTACCCACAGTGAAACACACACACCCACTAATAGATATTTCACGAAAATGTGTAATTTTTGAGATACTAGTAGAAAGTGAATTTCCACTTATTTTTGTGTGGGGGTGAGATGATGATTCAAGGTTCAGTTGCATTGTTTATCATCTTTCAGTTCCCGTCTGTCCAGACCATTCTTAGATAAAAAAGGGTTAAATTGAGAAGCTTCCTTTTGTGGTTCTAAGGGAGAACCCTATCCTTTAATGGTTCTAGGAAGAACCCTACAATAGTGTGTTTCCCTGTGAAAAAGGGTTCCAAGCAAATGACTTTTAGAAAGCTAAGGAGCCTTATCTATCTACTGTGTACTTTCGCATTTCCCATATTTAAGTCATTCTTCTTCATTGTGCTTTTTAGAAAGTGATCCGGACTGTATCCCTTCTATCATGGTGCCACGGAACACGGTGTGGAAAGCTCCTGTAATGAATTCCCTGAAGATCAACTGTACTGTAGACAGTGAATTACACTGTTGGAAGAACATAAATGTCACATGGTGTAGAATTGATGATAAGAATGAATGCAGAGCTTTGAACCACTCCAATTACACCACAAACGAATGGGAAAATGTTAAAAAAAAAAAAAGATTGTTGTTCCTGATTTTCCATAACATATCCATGAAGGATACAGGTCTTTACAGATGTAGAATAAATTCACCGACGCCCACTGTCAGCCATTCTATCAATGTCACTGTGACAGGTAAACACATCATACTTCACATCACACACAGTGTTCGTATCAACACTGATAACACAAATATACTGTATGTTATGTGCTACGAGTGAGTAATTTGACACAGGTTTGTCTTTTTCTGATAGATATTTCTCTCTGAATTTTTTGCCATAAAATAAAACTCACAAACATTTCTCAGTTCATATATATGTATTTATTTCTAATATTTCCAATTCTAGACTATTTAACCTATTTGAACCTATTTCTTAAGGTTTTGACTTTTGACTGCCGGTGCAGATTTAGTGATCATATTATTCTTTCAGATTATGTTCCAGATTGTAACACTGACTCCAAAGTTGTAACTGAAAAAAACAATACAACAAGTAAGGACTGTTGTTTTTACATCTAATTTCATGAACAAACTCATGAGCATAGCATTGTGTCATATGTTTTTTGACCAGTACACTCATATTTAGCCTTTAAAAGAAAGCCTTGAATTTATTGATTTAGCATTAGTGATTCACAACCCGCTAACTTCTGTTCATTAACTGCAGCAGTAATGAAGCACTGGTGATGAAGTACCTTCATAAAATGCTTCAAAATTTTTTTGTTTCAGACAGTTCAAATCCGAATGTTGAAAAAAGGGAACAGCTACAGCCCTACGTGTACATCTACAGTGGGATAGGTGTGCTGCTCCTCGTAGTGGTTGTTGTGTCTGTAATTGTCATCTGGTGTCGAGGTATGTGGATTTTTTCCTCTGTTCTCTACCTACACAAAAAAACATCCAGCAGTGCTCTGTACTGGACATGTACAAGAGTTTCAGTGACATGCATTTCTGTTCAATTTTAACAGGGCAGAAAAAATCAATTAAAGAAAAAATACATGAGAATCAGGTACAGTATGTATCTTTCTTACTTAACTAGGTTACTGATTAACAATGAAAATTTCTCCTGATCCAATCCAATTTACAGTCCACAGCAACTCCAGTGGCTGATCTTGCTCCACCCATATATAATCCCAGGGAGTCTCCACGTAGCAAAACCCAAACTCTTCCTGCCCAACTCAGTCCACCACCACCCTGTATCTATGACATCCCTCCTGTAAGAGTGACATCTCTAAGAGACCGATCATCAGCAGGAGGACATCCTGTAAATCGGGGATCACCGATTCGATGCCACAACCATGACACTGTGGAAACGGAGGAAGACGAGAATCCTTTGATATATGCCACCCTAAATCATGAGGCTGTGCCACAGAGACCTGTTAGAGTTGCTCATGTACAGATTGAGGCATCAGAATATGCTGCCATTAAAGTCACTTAACTCTAAGTCCTAATGCTACAGAGAACTGACCAGAGGCCAGTTTTGTGTGTACTTCTCTAACTGTTAAAGTCTGGGCTCAGAACTTTACTTAAGGATTTTGCTGTAGGCCTATTGGTTGACTGCATAGGCAGTATAGACCTATTTGTTGACTAAATTCTGTTTTTCACAATATTCATACATCAGCTATATTGCTTGTGACAGCGTGCTCAGTGTGGAATGAGGGCTAGTTGTCAGTGAAACCAATGTTCATACCAGCCGTAACTATGATCCATACCAAATAAGACCATGATCCATACCAAGCAAGAATGTGATCAATACTAACCAAGACCGAACCAAGACTAAGGCCCATATCAACCAAGAACATGAGAAGACCAACCTACGCAACACCAAGGCCTATACCAGCAGAGCACATGGAAAGGCCCAAGCCCATACCAACTGAGATCAAGACAAGCTTGAGATGCATACCAACTGAGATCAAGACAAGACCAAGATCCATACCAACTGAGATCAAGACAAGGCCAAGACCCACACAATCAAGACCAAGACAAGACTAAGGCCCATACCAACCAAGACCAAGAAAAGATCCAGGCCTGTACTGACCAAGACCCATACCAAACAGGAACCAAGGCAGGACCAACACATAATTATCATTTCTCATGTTTAAGACTTATTGTCAAGACCAAGACAATATGCAACAAAATGTGATAACACCAAGGTCAGGATACAGTGATCTCAAGAAGGCTCTTGGTCTTGAAACCAGTGTTGTAACTGGACAACTCTGGTTGTCATTGAGCACATAGAAATGTGAACCAAAAACATGGATTTCCAAATATACTGAAATTATGTCTTGCTGTTTCAGAAATACATCTAAATACTATGTGAAATGGATGATCATGGTGAGGTTTCTGTCCCACAGACTTGGCTTCAAGGGGACAAAAATACACAAAATAGTTGGTAGTAAAGAAAAAAGCACCCATTCCAAGCCTACGTCAGCTTCCAGTTTTCCAAAATGTTCACTGTTTGAAGTTTAATGAATATTTATTAATGGCCTAAACATGGTTTGATACATGACTATATAGTTATAGGCTTATCTATATAATAGACCACTTGTAGTAAAGACAGTGTCTTAAAAAGCAAAGCTGTAGTATGTAGGTATAGAGCATTGTCTTTATGAATATTGATTTTATTTTTTTTTTCCCTTAATATAGCCAACTCCATGGGGCATGAATCTTACAATATTCTTGCACTTTTGGATGGTTCTGAGAAATCGTGTTTTGTGATTTTTGGGTGCTTTGTTCATGAGAAATGGGACTGTTCAATATAAAGCTAAGTTTACCGTAGTGCTTCATGTTCTATCTCCTTACAGTCTTTTTAGTGCACTAGGTATTATCTTCAGATTTGTATACTTACTTGTGGTGATGTTTTTTTTTTTTTTTCCTGAAAGTTATGTGTGGAATAATGATAAAGTTTTTGGTCCACTTTCCCACATCACCTGACTGACTACTTGCCCATCACAAGCATCTACCATGTAAAATAAACCTACACTGCTGTTGACAAAATGGGTCACTGTACACACTGTGCATTATTATGTGATGGACTGCAGGAATATCTGTGCGTGCATTTATCCACCATTTCTGAGAAAAGTTCCCGATCAGTTGCATTCGATGTTATTTGGATACTGAATACTGATTCTCGATCAGCACCCTTCACACCAGGTATATGCTTGAACAGATAATGTGATATAAAATTTGTAATTTGACTTGAAACAAACTGGTTCAGAGAGTGCATAGCGGGACAGCATTGTGCAGAGAACAATCGTGGGGAGCCCACAAGCACTATAACAAATGATCACACTTCCTGTGTGAGAAACTGATGGAACGGAACAATGTAAGGTGTAGTGGGGTCTGACCTCAACCTGTTCCTTTAGTCATAGCAGATGAGTAGCATGTCTTTTATACAAACTGTATGTGTGTGTGTGTGTGTGTGTGTGCGTGTGCATGTGTGCGTGTGAGCAAGTTATTCCATACTGTACAGCTGAGGGCAAAAATTTACATAACCTTATTACAAAGTGAAACAGCTGTTTATTTATACCAACAAGGCTGTGTAAGTTCCTCAGCTGTGCCTTTATTATTTCTGAATATGATTTAAATATTTTCTAATAATTTGCAGCTCCATCCTGTATAACTTTTTCAAACTGTTTTTCTGTTGTGTGTTTTGGATTGTTCTTCTCACAAAATTGTTTGTAGATAAACTATAAAATAGAGCAGACACAGAAACCATGGGGATGCACATCTTTGCACTCAGCTGTATCATTGTGTGTATGTTTGACGCAATAGCAGTTTCACTTGTGAATATGAAAAACCTGTGGAAATTTTGTTTCTGCTACATAGAAGTTCCTACAGACTGACTTTTGTTTCTGAGTTTTGAAAATCAAACAGGATTCATATAAGGAGTTTCAAACATACAGGCTGCGGGCCTGGACTGGGCCGGTAAAGGTTCTGATCTGGTCCATCAAATGGCCTTGGGCACTTGAGGTGAAATTGAAATTGAAATTGAATTGAATTGATAAAGAAAAGACAAATGTGCTGATATACAAATGATATATAATTCTTCATTAGAAACCTAAACAAATTATACTGTAACCAGGTTTCAGAGCAACAAGGGTGAACTTCTTACTTATGCAAATGTTTTAAATTATTTTTAAAACTATACAAGTTAACGCCCCCCACCCCCTCTTACTATAATTAGTCCTCAGTCACAGTTGAACATATGAAGAATGGTGGAGTCACTGTTTCATGCTCTGGGCAAATTAAAGACAAAGATAAATGTTGATTGAATAGCCTTAATCTGTCACTGTCTGAAAATACAGCATATGAATCCTACTGAGTAATAATTACTATTAACGAAAGGCTAAAGAAGGAAAGCTCGGGACTTTTTGGGACATCACGCTACTTTCAGTTCAATGAACTGGTTCCTGTGATCTCTGTACACTCCTTTCACATCTACTTTAAGTTGATTCTCTGTGTCTAAGAGCAACTGGGACTCTTTCACTTAAGCAGTGTATCCGTCTTTGGCTTTTATGTAACATGTTAGAGGATGCTGTGACAGGGGATGTATGATTTGTGGGTTTTAGCAGCACGACTGCAGTGCATGCACAAGTGAGATGATTGACAGGTTGTAGATGCTATCCTTGCTGAACTAGTCCTTATTGGTCTATCACCTTGCAGTTTCAAAGTTAACCTCAAACGTTAACACACCCTACGTAAAGTCAGGAGGTGTTTACTACTAACCTGAAATTGCATCACACGGGTTTGACCTGGGAAATTTGGTGACATTTGTAGTAATTGCGATGGACGTGATCCTCAGTGATTGTGCAGTGGCCATTTTTCAATAGTTTAACTATGACAACCATTAAACTTACAAATCTTCATCAACCACTGTAGATTTTTATTTTGTATTTTACATGACTACAGTATAAAAGCTTTAATTACAGTTTTACAGTTATACTGCCATTTTTTACACTTTTATACATCTTTAAAAAAAAAACTTGAATTAAATCAATCATTTCATTTCAGTAGCTTTTCCAAGTATCTAGCTAGTTACTCTGTTTGGTGTCAGCAGGGGCTAGCTATTACCTAGCTGTGTTAATGTGACATCATCAATTAGCTGATATCCTTAATTACAGTCTAGGTGAAGGACATATCATTACTCTAGCTTATTATCACTCAAAGCATAGTTTAGGTTTGAAAGTTGGTTATAATTTATATTTAAGTAGTTACCACCAGCTATATGGATCACCTACTTAAATTAGCAGGGTACTAGGTAGCTAGCTAGCAAAACATTAGCTAGGTCTTCTCTCAAGTCTGTCAAGTGTATAGTTTTATATCTGGTTTAAACTTGTTCCGGTTTGCTGATATTAAGCTGTTGTTCCGGTTTGCTGATATTAAGCTGTACTGAAGCTAGTAGAGATACGGGTTCTTTGCTACTTTGGATCATCTTGTTTACTTGTGATGACAAACTCACTCTTTATCCTGAGCTTTCTTCAACATGCCTTAGTGACTTTTTAGGTTTTCAGGTGTTGAACTACTTCCAGGCTGATAAAATGGGTTCTGCAAAAAATTTAAAAGATTAAAAAAAAGAGCTAGTCCACTAGGGGGCAAAATATAGCAATAAACTCAGCTACTCATTAGCAAGCTAAAAATGTGGCATGTAATCCTATTTAAGCCCATTTCCCAATTAAGTCCATTTCAGTTCCAGTCTGTAACACCAGAAAACGTGGGAAACTTCAAGGGGGTGAATACTTATGCAAGGTACTGTAATGTAAAAACATAATTTGGACAATTTGTTTTGTGTTGCAGTGTGTTCACCTGGTTTGTAGGTGTTATAAATTCATTCCATGCATTTATCTGAATTGAACACATTTAAGAGGAGTTCTTGATGTGTTGTTGGTCACTAAACAGATTATTTTGGTCCGGCCAGAGTGTAATGTCTCCCGTTACCTAAAATGAGTTTGACACCTCTGGCTTATACAATTTTCATGTCCTCTAAAAGCATCATGAGTTCATGGCCTTGCTTGACCTTTTAACAGAACTCCTTTAAGAAATACACGTGGACCGATATAAAGTTCGCTTCTGTAAGCAGGCTCTGCTGATCAGCAGGTGATGTGACTCAGTAGAGTGCTTTTGTGATACACATTTTCTCTTGTTCCTAAACATTCAAACACTTTCAGTTCTGCTCACATATTCCTCATAAACATGATTCAATCAGAGAATCAGGCTATTTCAGATCCTCTGATCTCTGGGAGTATCTTTCACATCAATAGTTTCAACTAGTTTCATTTTTGTCTGCATTGTGTCTCCATCCCTGAGCTTACTTTCAGGCTTAACAAAAAAAGGTTCTATGACATAAAACAAAAGTGGAACCTTTGTTGGTACCATAGAGACCATATTTTCATCAAGAATTTTAAACAGTCATAAAACCACATTTTCTTAATTTTGGTGGATCCCATGGATTTTCCTTTGGTGTCTCATTAATGACCATATAATCATGTTGTATACCACAGCGCTGATGAGGTCTTAATTTGTGATTGGTCAGAAGGTCGATCTAAAAATTTTTTTTGTTTAAACCAATAAAATTGTATGCTTTTATAATATGAATAATGCCTGGTCACTGATTGGTCCCTGATCAACCAAACACAATGAATACAGGAACCTCAATCAGCAGGAACCTCATGACTTATCAGTATCAGTGTGCCAGGTTGTAAAATTTGTGCAAGCATTTCGGAGCTAAAATACAGAGCTAAAAATTTTAATGTTAATGTTTTATGAACATTAATGTTTATTAATTATTAATATTATTATGGGTCCCTGGAGGACTAGTGGTTAGGCTTCAACGCTCTCACCGCCGTGGCCCGTGTCCGATTCCCGGCCAGGGAACCAACCACAGCCACTGGGGGTGCACACGACAGTTCTCCCCGTGTTCTCCCCGTGCTTACATGTTCCCCGTGCTTCAGAGGTTTCCTCCGGGTACTCTGGTTTCCTCCCCCAGTGCAAAGACATGCATTGTAGGCTGATTGGCATTTCCAAATTGTCCGTAGTGTGTGAATGAGTGTGTGTGTGATTGTGCCCTGCGATGGGTTGGCCAGGGTGTCCCCCCCACCTTGTACCGCAAGTTCCCTGGGACAGGCTCCAGGCTCCCCCGCAACCCTGTGTAGGATAAGCGGTACAGAGAATGGATGGATGGATGGATGGATATTTTAGAGTATAAAATGACATTCGGTCCAAAAAGTGGACCCTGAGAATGATCACACATGCTTTTCACCTGGCTAGTTAACAGTTGGTCTGAGTTGGTCTCAGGATGCCAAAAAGGAGGGCCAAGATCCCAAAAAAAGACATCCTAGATCTCCTCCATTTCAAAATGAATGTGGTCCAGTAACTGGTCAGAGTGCACAAGCCAGTAATACTACCAGCAAGTACACATAAACACAGCCACAAATGCACACAGACATATACACACACTCAGACTCACACACTGAATAAGACAAGTTTTTTTGAGACTTCATCTTATCATACAACAACCTTTTTTTCTTCATTCTTATTGAATTGTTCATTGTTACAGTATTCAATTAAATTCAATTTTATTTGTATAGCGCTTTTAACAATGGACATTGTCACAAAGAAGCTTTACAGAAATAAAAAGGTTCAAATTAAATTGAATCAAAATAAATTGTAAGTATGTGAATTTATCCCTAATGAGCAAGCCAAAAGAAGGTGGCAAAGAAAAACTCCCCAAGAGGATATGAGGAAGAAACCTTGAGAGGAACCAGACTCATAACGGAACCCATCCTCATCTGGGTGACACCTGATAGTGCGGTTATAAATAAATCCCTTCTATAACTGTTTACTACATGGACAAGTATGTATGTTCTTTTCAAAATCTTTCAGACTAGTTCACATACTGTATATGTTTAAACTCTAGTTCACAAGTATCGTTAAAATATGAAAGGTTTCTTGAAATTTTACATCGCTTCAGTCGTGGTGTCCATTGTAGTGGATATGAAAAAAAAAAAATCTAATAAAAACATGAGTTGACACAAATCTTTTTTTAAAGACTCATTTCTACATTGGAGAAGAGTAAATATCAAGTGGGTAAAATTTTTTTTGCTCAGTGGAAAAAAAAAACACGTCTGAAGGGGTTAAGAAATCAAAAGTTATCATTGATATGGTGAAGCTTGGAGACATTTATATAACATTTATTGAAGGAGTCTCCAGTGTCAGTGTTTTGTAACAGAGGTAATAACATTTATATAACATTTATTGAAGGAGTCTCCAGTGTCAGTGCTTTGTAACAGAGGTAAAACTGTAAATTTAAGTTTTCCACTAGGGAAGACTTTTTTAACTGCATTTTGTGGTTTCTCCGTAATATGACAAGCTGTATTTTTGTATTAGTAATTTCACGAAAGATAAAAAAAGAGACACTGTAAACATTTAAAGCATATGATGTGTGGTTCACAGATACAGTCAGGTCCGGAAGTATATGGACAATGACAGAGTTTTTGTGATTTTGCTTTTATACACCACCACAATGGATTTGAAATAAAACAATTAAGATGTGATCGAAGTGTAGACTTTCAGCTTTATTTTAAGAGGTTCCACAAAAATATGGCATTTACCATTTAGGAATTACAGCCATTTTCAACAAAGTACCTCCATTTTCAGGGGCTCAAAGGTATTTGGACAAAGTGACATAATTGTAAATATAACCATAATTTTAATACTTGGATGAAAATCCTTTGCAGTCAATGA
>CM040479.1:14335356-14355519 GCA_022758105.1 Pangasianodon gigas | reverse complement strand
TTTTTTTGGGTTCATCTCAGTCTAAATGCAGAAAAAGAGAAGAAAACAGCACTGGTATTAGACAGCATGAACAAGTCAACGTTTGAAAACAGTACAAGACAGAATCACAGTTTTTATATGTCACAGTAATTCTGTGTTTTGAGAATGATGTTAAATGATATGGTTAAGGAAACTGGGGTGTGTTGTCGAAACATAATTGCAGGATCACTTTAAGCCTTCAGTTTAGTCGTTTATCAAAGCAGAATGTCGAAATACCTTTTTTTCTAACTGTAGCATGAGATGATTTATGAAGATCATGCTGTTTTTCTAAAAATGTTATCATCGTTTCAAATGTCCGAATTGTGTTTCTACAGATTCTAAACCTAGAAATGTAGAAATAACCCCAAAACAATATGCAATATGGGTTTTTTATGTCTATGTTCCCATTTATTATTTGAGTGGTGGGCCAGGAAAACCCATCAGATCCTACGGTGGCAGAATTACATTCCAATAATATATTTTGACACCTCTTCTTTTACCAAAACAACACGGAAATGTTTTATTTAGGCTACTGCATAATGTTCCCTTAGCTTTCTGCCAGCAAATATCATGTTGGGTAAAGAATCAGTTTAACAAACTGCATGGTAAATACAGCCAGTCTTCCTGAAGACGTCTAAGACCTTGCTAGCTAAGTGTGATTTCCTGTGGTTCCTGTGATTTATGTGCAAATAAGACACCAATTATACTAACTATACAGTACTGTGTGAAAGTCTTAGGGACACATAGAAGAAAATACTTCAGATATAATGAAATGAAACATTTCTACATATACAAATGGACTATAAAGACTAGTTAATAGTAAAAACATAAACAAATAAAGCAAGTCGATATTTGGTGTGTGCAATTTGCTTCTATACAAGACGGACTTCATTATGTTTTTATCTAAAATGTGGTCTGGTACTTAAAAATGTTACTACAATCAAACATTTCTTTGTAACATAAAATTTTTTAAAATGGAAAATCATTGTTTGGAAACCTAACATTTTGAAAGATATGCTAATGCAGTAAAGACAAATCTTTATTTAAAAAAAAAATTAGCAGGCCTATGACTTTTGCACGGTGCTGTGTAGTCAAAACCTCACCATGTGAAGCGTTTTCTCAGGCCACCACACATTCAAGATGGACTCTGTACCACTAGTATTCATTTTCTCACCGAGAAATGTGACCTTATGGTGAAAAATATGACACACAGGAAGTGATGGCATTTCTGTTACCATCACCCTGGTGTGAAATTCTCGGTAAATGACCATTTTCTCTGCCGTCAACCTAGTTTACTGGCTCGCTCTCAACAAAAAAAGTAGGCGACTGTGGTTTAAAAACCTTGTGGTATATTTTAAGCGAGGTGCCACAAAAAGGAAAAAGTTTTAGATGTTATCGTCTATATTGGCGTTCAGGTGTTTCTTTAATGCGGTGTACAATTATGCCATGAAAACTCCTTTTATTTTTTATTTATTAGCAAACATTAGCAAAACAATAAATTAAGAAAAAATAATTAAATTAATTTAAAAATTAATATATATATACTGTATATTTATATTGCTGATCACAAGTCGTAAAGTATTTAAGAGGCAGTTGTAATTCTGATGATCAGAAGGTTGTAAGTTTGAATCTCAAAACCATCAAATACCCAATGAGAAAGACTCTTTACCATCAGCCACCCAGCTGTATGCTTGTATCATGTCCTGCCTCACATCCAAGTCACTTTATAGTCTAACAAACTGATATAAATGTAATGTAAATGGATCAATCTGGATACGAAGGACAAAACTAGTCCCAGACCAGCCCTCATACGTCAACGAGATACAGTAGGTGTGCCAATGGAATCTGATTCATTTTAAAATCCATTATGCCATTTCAGTCTCACCTTTTTCCTGTCTCTCCTTTAAAAAAAAAAAAAAAAAGAGGTCCAGAGTCATGCTAAGATTCATCAAAACACTGGAACACTGTAAAATGTGGCCAGTTCAGATAAATTTAAAACACACCCTTATCTGGAAGTTTATTTAGGTGGCTAATCACTTGTGCCAGGTTTTCCTCTTCTTTGCTTTTTAAGCTGATTGTTTTAAGAGCCAAACGTATCAGCAACAATCACTTCTGATTAAAGAAAATATCCATATCAGACTCCGCAGACTGCATCTGGGTACCGTGAAAACCAGCAGCACTTCAATTCAGACATGAGTCCCACTATTACAACAAAATATGCCATAAATATTAGTCTCTAAAAGTAAATGAGTCACAGTGCTCATGTTTTATTATCCGTTATCTATCATATTCACACCCTAAACAATAATATCTCAAAATGTACTCTTCAAACAGGAATTTCCCTTTAACCAAAGACAGGTAAAAAAAAAATGGCAGTCACGAGGATGGGAAGACTTCTTGTAAGAGACAGGAAGTGGTAACACCCCATTTCCTGTGGTGCTACAAAAAAAAAAACATTAAGCCCTGCAAAAACATAACTTCAAAAGAAAACCTGTCTGCCGTGCATTTCCTCTGTGCAATGCACAAAATTTTACGCTGCTCGAATACAGTTCTGAGGGTGTGACACTGTGCTTTTATTCACTTTCAATTTAGACTTCAAAAAGACTTCTTTTATGTGAGTTTAAAAATTACAACATAATCACAAAAAGATATTTCAACTAAAATAAATACAAAAAAAAATCATCCTTGACTATAGTTGATAAGTTGATTTAAAAAAAACAAAAGAATCACTCCATCTGAACATTTATGAGTGTTTTGTCCTGTTTTATTACCAGACCGGTGCAGCTGAGATAATTTTCTGTAAATCTTTAGTTTATAATGTTTGCATAATTGAAAATCATCATCACACTGCACATGTTCCACTGTCAGAATATTTCACTGGTGCATTTGGTGCATTTAGTGCATTTAGTGCTAGATGGCTCTTTGAAAGTTCTCTTCTTTACACTTTAGCCGTTGGAGTGTTTCTCCCTAAACATATCATATTTTCATATAAGACTAGTCGTTGGAAAATCGATAAAAATGAGCAAAATGGTTGAATGGAAATTCATCTTGGTTCGATATGAGCTTTGGTAGATTAGGGTTACAATTTTCCCCTTACCCACCTCAGTTGCCATGGCGATGAACACCATGTGCTTATGTTTGTTTTGGTTTCTCTCCTGTGATTGGTTTGTTGTCTGATTGTATTCACCTATTCTGTGTCAATTCGTGATTCCTCTGTGTGTCATTGTTCATGACAAAGTCTTATCGTTCTAGTCTAAATTTCCATATAGTCCTGTTTTTTTTCATATTATCATGGATTTTCCTTGTTTAATGTTGCCTGCCTGTGTTTTAAACCCTACTAGGGGCTTAGATTACGATTCATGGATTTATTTATGCACGTGCTTCCTGTCTCTACCCATCGCAAGTTAGCCATCCAGAAACCACATCAATGTTTGTAGTGTGAATGGGTTCAAATTGGATTCTGTCTCTGCTAGTTTCTTACAGTCAAATTCCTAACTACTGAATCTGAATCTAACTAACAATCAGTGAAAACTGGGTATTATGTCATACGATGCTCAGAGATTAGAAATGCAATAATTATAGATGGTTTAAATATTTGGTTTGGGTTAAATGTAGATATCTACATTCTGAGTAACAGGAAACTACCATAGTTTCTCCCATGAAATATCACCCAGACACCACTGCAGGCCAAAATTATTCTTTTGTCAACAGTATAATTTGAGGCACTGCCATTTTTAGCTATGTGACGTCTAGGAAGTCAAAAGTTTTCCCAAGAATTAAATGTTAAGGCTACACATGGTGTAGAGCCTAAAAACCACAGTAAGGACAATGAGAATAAAGAGAATAGATAGTATAATGGTCTCTCTGCCTGCTTCAAGAGCAATGTGTGTAGAAGTTGTAATTGTTCTTGAACTGTAAATTATTGGTAATAATCCAAATCAGTAAAAATATCTTCATTTTCAACAAACAAGCCTACATTCGACAGAGAGAACTGGAAGTTATCGCTAGATAACTGACCTGTGAACCGTTAATCAGAGGAGAAGGTCAGGATGTAAGAAATGATAAGAAAAATAAATAATTGATTTCATGAGGTGAAAGGTTAAGATTTTTGAAACTCTTGCTCAATAAGTCTCCTCAATAATGTTATCATCCCTTCTTGTGAAACTGTGAAAAGTAAAAAAAAATTGGCTCTCAAGAGAGACCTTCTAAAACTAGAATTATAGAAGTTAAAAAAAAAAAAAGGGTCATCACTCCTAGAACCGACATCCTGATGTGAAAGTCTCAGAGGCTTAAAATGTGTCAGTTTATTTACAGAACTGGTCTGTCTTTAAAACGTAGCTGGCTCATATGAAAGAACCTTTCAGCACAAATACAAACTCTGCCTTGTTCCAGGTCAAAAGTCTCACGAGCTGTTACTCGAAAACAAGCCCAAAGGAAGCCTGTGTTTAACTGCGTCATGGCTAACACCTTGGTTACCGGCTGCACATTGGTTTTCTACAGGGGGCACAACTGACATGCCAAAGCTGGAGGTGTGTCTGACTGTGTTATATAGAAGATTCCTCACCGCAATGAGAGTGTACAGTATTTATAGCTTATTATATCACAGCACTGCTGAATTCTGATTGGTCAGAAGGTGGTGATATTTTTTTTTTAATAACAGCAGCTCTGACAACAGTTCCAGCGAATGTGTTCATTTCAATATGTTATTGTTTCTATAGTAACAGCTCATTCACAGAGACTTTATTTACATGGTGCAGTCTTCTGTATGGATATGTTTGTTTAACATTTATGGAAGGAGTCTCCAGTGTCAGCGCTTTGTAACAGTCAGTATGTTTTCCAGCATGGGAACGTGTCCAAGATTTTAAACACTTGGCGGTTTTCTTGGTAACGGCAAATGACAAGTTGTGTATTTTTGTCTTAATAACTTTAACAGAGAGAGAAAAAGAAAGACTGGTGATGGGAACTACTGTTTATAGCTGCTGTAACATAAGTGACAACAGGAACTAACTACAGGAACTAGATGTTCCACAACATTAAATGTAAGTATAAATGATTATAAACTGTATTATTGCTCGATTGCCGCTCTTAGTGGTCTGAAATGGTGTGGATTGGACTGAAGAAATATAGTTTGGGATTTTTACGCAAACTCTTGAGAGAAAATGTCTACTGACCAGCTCGGAGTATGTTGTTATCTCCTCTTCATGCACAAACACAGGCATATGAGCAGTACAAGCACTGCAAGCCCGACTGAGATGATGATGATGCTCTTAAATCCAGCTGCAACACAAAAGCACAGTGCGAGTCAATAGACCACACAAAGAAATAAAATGCAGTCAGTGTATGACAGCACAATAAAGCAGAAATAAGGCTGTAAACAACATCACAATGCAATTTCTTGCTTTTTCTCATCCTGATATATTGCCAAGTAGAGGGTTCATACTACTTTTCTGAACTTAAATGCTGAACTGAGACTATTTTCTTCAGCACTTTTAAGGAGGATAATTACACCTTTACCAGTATAACCACCATGAGGTGTTCTGTTCATTTTCTAGCCAATTTAGGTTAAACAGGTAACTGGTGTGATGGTGTAATGTTAGAAGGCAGGTCATTATATTATACTTGTTGACAGCTCAGAGGACACACAGTACACACAATACACACAGGAAGAAGACTTATCCAGTTGCAAAATGATACAACTATGCAATTATACCTAATTTCATTTAGTTCACCTTTAATAATATACAGTATATTATCAACCTATAATTCCTATACATCCATCTACTATATGTAAGAAATAAAACATTTAGGAATATAATGTTATAGGAAAGTAATCACTGAAGGTTTGACGTGATGTAATTACCGTTACCAACCCACAGTTGATTATTATAATCTATCTATACTCCAGTAATATACTTCAATAAGCTTCATTTATTATTTCAAACTAGGGTTAGCATGAATAACCAAGCATCTGTACAAATTCTGAAAAAAGTTTTCATTTTTACTCACCCTTGTTCAGGGCTACAGAAATGCTCGTCTCCAGGCCCTGATGGAGCGCCGTACATATCACTTGCTCCTCGTCCAGCAGTTGGGACTGAAACTGTATGGTGGTGACCACCAGTGCAGTGCCGTCTCCCTGCGGGTAAACCGAGGTCTCGGAGGGCGCCAGCGTGCGGTTATGACCCTCCACATTCCAGACGAGCTCTGCAGGAGGACGAGACATGGCCGTGCAGTTGGCCTGGATTACGCCTTTCTCCGTGGTGGCGTAGCTCACCTCAGGTTTGGGCAGGACTGTGAAAACAACACAATTGGCCATGCAGGTTAGTCTTTAGACTCTTTGAGCTAAAAAAAAAAACATATTTTCAATCTAATTCAATTATTTTGGTGACATTCAGAAGGTTTCTTATCCTATATGTATATAACAGATAGATAGATACCCTCAATACTATTATAAACACAGAAATGAAGTATTATGTCATCATAAACACTGAGTGTTTCTTGCCATGGACAGATTGGCATTTTCCTATTTCTTATCCAAGACAACATTAGACACGCCTTAACACACAAATCACATCTATTACAGCCTCCGTCTACAAGGGACAGCCATGATGCATGGTGTTTGGGAATGTAAAACACAGGTTGTGAGAAGACATGAGACAGTGTGAGAGGATGTGATCCAGCCCACTGTCTGGAGGCACGATTATCCTCCAGTGACAAAAGCCACACTGTTCGGCCAACATCATCAGAGGAGAGACATAGAGGACCTCTGTTTCCCGGAGAAAAGTGACACAATAATGGCAATAGGCCTCAGTCCAAAGCAAACGCCTTTAAATCCGCCTTCACAATCACACTCTAGCACAGATCAGGATAATAGCTAGTGTTCGAGCCAAACAGCAGTATCTACTGTGTAAATATTCGGTGGTCTGAGCAGGTAAAAAAACAGCTCTGTAATCAAATGACGTGGAGGCACTAATGACACCTCACTGCAATTCCAAGAAGCAGAACTGCAGAACTGACAGAATTACTAATCCTTTCCTCTTCTCTGGAAACTGGAACTTTGCATGTGTCAAGTGTACTTTGTGCTATTGACCAAGAATTGGCTACAATCACCCCTTCACATCCCGTGCATGAGCAGGGATCAGAAAATGACCCCAGCACCCTGTCAGATATTGACTAAGACCTTATGGATTCTGTTTTCGCTAAATTACTCTAAACCAGAAGTGGCATATACTGTATATGAAGATTCACAGGAAATTGTAATGAAAAATCTTTCACATTAAGGTTCATTTTGTTAACAAATTAAATAATACTTGTAATTAATTGTATTATTTTCCCCCATTTTCTCCTGCCTGACCTCTCCCCTTCCAGCTGGGGAGGGTGAAGGCTAACACATACTTCTTCCGAGACATGTGACTCTGTGTCACAGGGCAGCATGACACAATCCGAGGAAAGTGCTATCTGCCCTCTTCTACATACATGAGCTCACACATGCCCATGATTGGCTAGTCTCACTGTGATTGACAGGAGAGAGAGTATGCTATCCCTCCCACCTAGAGAGCACGGCCAGTTTTGCTCCCTTGGATCCCAGTCACGGATGGCTGTGGTATTGTCGGGATTTGAACTCGCGATCTCCTAATGATAAGGCATATCGATTTTCTGTAGCTATTCAATTTTTGATAATTTATGTCAGAGATGGAATCAATATTACTTAATTCAGCTTTTCATGATTTAGTTACCTTTTAAACAAACACCAATCAGTGTATGTTAAGATGTGAAATCAGTTGAAAAGTTTCCTTTTCCCTTTTCTCGTCCTCTGAACTGCTTTCGGACCATTTTGCTAGTAATGCTAATTCTCATTCTTCCAAATTGAACTATTCTGACTTTGCCAGATTGCTTGGTCAATCTTTACCCGTTCTTCTTGACATATATTTTATAACCCTGATGTCATACACTGCCTTCTGAAATCATCTTGTTGCTGTATACACTCACATTTCTTTACTAACATCTTGGATTCTAAAATGGAGGTCTTCTACAGTGATTATAAGGAATGTTAATGTAAAACATTATCACATCCTATACTCCTATCGCTCCTATATTTAGGAGGAGAATATTTCCTTTTTCTCAAGGTGTACATGTTTATGTTCAAATGCATGTAAAAATACATGTAAAATACATGTTTGGGTTAAAATGTATAAATCCAAAGCACAAACAAAACCGCACTGAAATAGATGTTGGGAAAGAACAGAATCCCAGAGCCAATAAATTTAGTAAGAGAGGCCTTGCCAAGCTAAATACAGAGTGTGAAAAGACTTTTGACCAGTAGCTCACCCACTGCTTTATCTCTTTTTATTGTCTAGAAATGATGGCGTAGTTATGTAATGACTTCCTTTTCCTGAGTGCTGCAGTGGAGAGAGTAGGTCACATAGACTCACTGTCTTTTTCCAACACACACCCACACACATGTATATAAACACACCCACACACACATATTCACACAGATTTGTAAAGCATGTTTTGACAAACAAGCATTCTTTCATTTAAGACAACAAAAGAAATGCCATGAACTTTCTTTGACCTGACAGACCAACCAATCTGACTGCATTGTTGTAAAAAATCTAAGTAAATAACTAAAACCACTTCTCTAAAGTTTGAAGCTAAAGATTGAAAAATGAAATCCACTGACCTTTGACATAATCATGTGCATTTTAAATTTGATTTTACCACTGTTGAATTCATAAGCAAACAAATAACATGCTTTTATTGAACAAAAATTGTGTTTTGTTTTTCTGAGGAGATGTTTATTTAACAGTTTTGGAAGGAGTCTCCAGTGTTAGCGCTTTGTATCAGTCTGAGCTATAGCTGTAACTTGAATTTTTCTGCCATGGGAAACTCTTCAGGACAGAAGTTTCTCTTTCTTTTTTGGATTTTTGTATTATTAAATAAGGAGAGAGGGAAAAAAAACAAGGGCTGGTCAGGGAACGAGTGTTTATAGCTGATATAAATGATAACTAACCTTCCACTACGTTAAATGTAACTATAACATTTAAAGGTGCAATGTGCCACATCACACCACCTTGTTATTAATCCTTTTCCTATAACAGCACACCCAGTTGTGTTTTATTCCTTACATACAGTACTTATCATCATTATCATCATCATCATCCTCTTGGTGACAATGCTTTAGACGTACCATAGACAGCCAGACATGCCGTGACACTCCTCAAGCCCCCTGGGTACGTGTGGAAATCGCAGGTGTAACATCCCTCGTCCTCCATGTGGACGGGGCCTATGGTTAACTGGCTGTATCCCAACGTCTGGCTCAGCTTCACTCGCTCCTGGAATGGCAGCTCCACGCTCAGGTTGCCGTTCTTGGTGTAGGAGGCCACAGTGGCCGTGTCACCCTGCTCCGCCGTTTTCTTCCACAGGATCTGACGGACCCTGTTGGCGAGTGCGTAGGTGCACGAGAGCGTCACATTCTTCCCGTGCACTGCCGTCTTGTTGCCTACCGACTCCGCTTTTGCTGAGAGGAACAGGAGGAACTATTTAATATTGAGTTGAACTGATTGAACTGTTTCTACACCCGTTTTCTCAAAGGTTCATTGGATGCTTAATGGCTCTAGCTTTCCAAATAGGTTTTACCTGGAACCTTTAAGAGATCCTTCAAGGGGCCAAAACAAAAAATACATTAATGTGCTAGATAAAACCTTTAGTCTCAGGAAAACCATATTTTGCATGAGAAATGTATATTCATTGGACAGTTTTACATGAAGGCCAGGGCCTGATGAGGGTTTTAACCACTGCACTTTGATGGTTACTGGCTTGTAACCATCTGCCTGCTTGTTTTCGTTGTTCCCACTTCTACCATTGGTGACTCATCCATTTTGACCATATATTCACATAATGGAAATATGCTGGCCTTTTTCACTTTTTAAACTAATCTGCTATTTTCTGTTTTCCTCTCTGGATAATTGTTCATGGATTAAACAGGAAGTACTAGATCATAGGACAGGAAGTTAAGTTCATCTACAAGAGAAGAGTGCCAAATCCTTTCCCATTCCTGTTGTGGCCATCACAGGGCACCTCAAAGAGACAATTAAAGCTCCTGCCATATGTTTTCAGGAAAACTTGAAACTTGTAGTCAAGTGCCACTATTAAGTGTACTGTGTGTGATGTTCTATTTCACCAGTCATATGCTGTAGGGTTCTTCAGATTGTTCCTTAAAGTCTTTATGTATAATCTTTCAACAGAGTGTTTTCTCATCCAAGAAGCTTCAAAGTAGAACCTGTTTAAAAGGCTAAGAAACCTTAAAGGTGCAAAGAACTCTTGAAGAACCATTTTTCTAAGAGTGTAGAAGTCAATCATCTGACATTAATGTAAACAACATTAAAGTTGATTTAGCCTGGCTAGCACATCTTGTTTTCCAAATACTCTAGATATTATGTTATGTTACTCTAGATCATATTATGTTAGAGGCCTTTGCTCATATTTATTAATCACGTCAGGTGTCATACAGCTGAATAATCAAGATTAGCATCATCTCACCGTTTAAAAAGAGGCAAGTCTTCCCCCGCTGCTGTCCAGATGGGTACACGTCGAACACACATGTGTAGCAGCCTTCATCCCCTGGCTTGGTCCTCTCAATGGCAATAGCACTTGTGTGCATTTGCTGGTCGATGAGCTCCACACCATCTCGCCTGATGAGGCTGCCAGGCTTTTCGGGCTGGTAATGGAGGACACTTTTGTTGTGAAAATCCAGCCAGCGAACCTGTTTGAGGACGTCACCAACTTCTATGGTCACGTTACAGCTTAGAGTAACAGGGCGGCCCAGCATCGTCTGCAGCTGAACCGGGGCAGTCACTCTAGCTAGAATGCAGCAATAAAAAACATCAGCCAATCAGGTTTGTGCATGTATAATGAAGAGCGAGAGAGAATTTATCCACCGGTGATTTCTACCGAAACTCATGCCTCTACTTATTACAGCTATACTAATGATGTTAAAGTAGAATTGTTTAATAGCATACGGTCATATAATTGAGCAAAAATATATATAAATATATAAAATGAATAGCATATGCAGTGAGTGATATTTTGTGCTTAAAAACAAACTGCTGTTATAACTGAGTTATTACCATTATATTATATACCATAATAAGCAGTATAATAGCACTAGTAGGTACAGGACATAAAAATTTACCAGAAACATAAACCTTGATATCAATTTTAGCAAATAATAAATATAGTCAAATCTATACTAATTAAATGTAGTCCAAAACTAGACATTTTAGTGTCTTTAAATGACAGTCTATAACATATTATACTAATAAAATACTTTTTTTTTTTACCTTGGCATTACAATTGAATGAACATAATTTTAAGATTGCAAATTTGTAAGAATTCACGGAAGCCAACTTGTAGGAAAAGTTATGAAAGGTTAAAAATTACAGTAAGCGCTATAACAAATTCATTTGTACGAAATTCAACATAAGGATTTTTCTAAATTTTTGTCAGGTTGAACTGGTGGATCTAAAGAAACAAAATACCCCAATTGCTGCCTGGAAGATTTTTATTTAATCCAAAAAATGAAGAATAAAAGCCTCAGCTTGTCTATCATGATTAGGAATAATGTACAGTTAGGTGATTATGTCTGTAGGGCCGTACCTTGCAGTGTAGGGAGCAGTACCACGGCCAACCACAGGCACGCAGAGACACACCTACACATCTTAGCCTGGAAAATAAAACATTTTAAAAATTTTCAGAGGTTTTAACACACCTTTGCTTGTTTTAAAGCTGTACTGAAAGCAATGTGTCAGACAACACAGGTAGGCACATGCACCCCCAACCCGAAAATTACTATGGATTACTGCTGATGTTGACTCAACCAAGACAGCATAATCAGCAGACACATGAAGAAATTATGTAAACATCATAGACCTTCATGGATTATCCGAAAGACACTTACCATACACTGAAACTAAGGTTTATTTTTCCTTTTTAAATTGATCACGCAGTGTCAGTTGTCTTCCTCACATTAATCATCTTAGTCAATGGCCATCGTTTACTGGTAGCCATCCATCTTTGGGAAGTAAACATCAAAATCTTCAGAACAAAATATGTAACTCAAATATATATACAATATATGTAATATAACTCAAATAGTTATCTCAAATATATATATATATATATATATATATATATATATATATATATATAACTCAAATAGTTAACTCAAATATCCTTGTTCAGTCGAGTTTATTCTTTTTTTGGTAGGACCACATACTACACAAATATATCAATATATACATACAGGTAAGGAAAGTCTGTTGAAAACATAACCAACATAATCTGTGATTCAAAAACAAAATAATGAGGGTCAAAGCAAAACAACAGATTCTTTAATGATTAATAGGATAAAAGGGCCAGATGTTTGACTTTTAGAAACGACAGAGGCTTATTTGTGATCATCAGGGTGTGGTGTTTTGCTCCACAGGGATCACCAGTCCACGTTTAATTACTCATCACTGTGGTGAGTGTGCCATTCTTCGCCCATAATGAACATGTGTAGCCCTAAGGAATGTGGTTTTCAGTTTCCACTAAACTAATTCTGGTAGCACTTTAACAATCAACAAACTACATGCCCGTTTCCTGGTTAAAAAATAGCTAAATAATGAAAGCAATTAGTCAGTAAATGTAGCAGTGACAAAAAAGAAATGAAATGTTAAAAAATATTTACCTATAAATAATGTCACCTTTCCAGTAGTCACAAATGATGGATGATGGGTGAATAACTGGTTTGTCATTTTATATTCATACTCATATTTGGTGAGTCAAAAATATGCCCGTCACTTTCGTATAATGTCTTATATTTAAGATTATATTAATATCAGGACCCTACGGAAGCTATTTACCCTATTTACTTCACTGAGAAATGGAAATTAAAGAATACATGTAAAAACCTGTTATAGTCAATATAAGATGTTGGATGTTGAGGACCATTTGAATTAAATGAGGTCCATCCAAATACTTTTTTGAGTCAATAATGCAAAATCGAGCTGATTTGAGCTGTACTGTAAACATGATCTCCTCCAGGTGAGTTCAAGAACATTTTTTGTTCCAGTTTCTAAAGAAGCGCCTGCTGATTCTGTGTGTTTGAAGTGTAGTTTTGGGAAACATCCTGCACCCTGCCGAGGTTGTTACCTTTCTGCTACTGTTAGCATCGTCTGGAAAACATAAAACATCTGATTTCCTGCTTTCATGTCTAGACTGGCACAGCAGCAGGACATCAGCACTAAGAGAATACAGATTAAGTTAAAAAAAAAAAGCAAAACTAAGTGATTTTGCTACAGTAGAATATTAGAGATAAAGTGCTGGGGAGAAAGGAGAATATTTGGACAATTGCTTTAGTGCCATTGGTTGTTTTTAATGCTAAGTAACCCTGCTAAATAGAGAATATACTGACTTAGCTCGGGGATGCCTCGCTCCTGCAGCTGTAACAACCAACCTTACCTGCAATCCTTAACCCCAATGTAAACACTATGCATTAAAATATAGTTTGCTATATTTTATGCTGAGCCCTGCCCCTGCTGTGCTATTAAAAGCGTCTGGTGTTTAACCTCAAGCACCCACGCTGCCAGGAAATTCACTCACAGTGGTTGGTTGTGGTTATAGCAGCCCCACACCCTTTACACACCTCAACTAAAAGGCAGCATACTATCATGCTAAATAGTGGCCTGTGTCAGAATAATACTTAATTTGAATGTAACCACAACAACTAGTGGGAACGTTATTCTGACCTGCTGTATAGTACAGTAGGAGCCCATGTGGTTTGGGAACTGGGAGGCAGCCTTTGAGAAATGTAACTGTGTGGTTTATGGGTTCAGCCTGTTTAGAAATTAAATAGCTGCCTTCATTTCTCTTTGCCACAGGAAAATAAGAAACAAATACATTTTGACAAAAAAAAATTAAAGGCAAGAATCTTTTTTTTTTTGTAGCAGCCTATCGGTCAGAGTTAAGAGTATAGTTTTTGACTTTTTGATTACTGTTTTCCTTATTGAAATAAGAGGATTTCAGGAAAAGCTTCAAAATGCCAGCTATGGTTAACATAACAACTTTACCTAAAAAAGTAACATTTTTTATAATTATTATTATTATTATTATTATTATTATTATTATTTATTCTGAGTCCTGTGTCTGAGTCCTGCTCCCAGAACCTCTTACTCTCGTATATGTTTTTAACGCATATTTGTATTTTTGCCCAAATAACAAATACGTAGTAAGGAAATGAAAAGGTGTGAAATTAATTTATCCTACTAATAAGACATGGAAACTGATGTAAACCTATCAAATGCAAAAGTCATATAATGAATGCAATATTCTGTTTTTACATGGCATCAGTTAAAAAATTTACAACAAATAAATAATAAATAAACCCAGTTTGCTTATCATGTTAGTACTTATTATCATGTTTATTGTACTTACTTATCATGTTATTGTACTTATAATTAGGTTAGTTACTGCTTTCCCACTGTATCTTATAGAGCCACCTGACCAAGAAAGATATGCTTACCAAAATTAAAACGCCATTATACTAAATCAGTGCTCACAGTCTCTCCTATACGCACTTAGCTATAAACCCTGATGTGATTCTAGATGATGAGATTCAGCTTCTCTGACCACATCAGCGACTATAGACTCTGCAGATCAGAAGAATACGACTCTTTCTGACTCCAGAATCTACTTGCTTGTCCTTGCATTTTCAGAGCTCAAAGGGCTCTGCACCAGATTTAGGCTCATATTTAAAACTACACCTCCATACACCGACTCATGCCTTTATCTTGTGACTGCTGTGTCCTTCTGAGGTCTAAACATGCTCATAACCTTTAAAAAAAATGCTGCTTCAGTATCCTGGCTCTTTGGCAGTGGAATAAGCTTCCTCTGCTCCACATGGCCCAAGGTCTGTGTTCATCCAGTAATACACAGTCGTACAGAACAAAGCCCTTATTGGCTCTTTGGCTCTTTGGCTGTCCTTCTGTCCATCAGAAACAGTTCCAAGGATAACCCTTAACTCCAAACCTTTAAGGAAGTTTCTACAGTACATTCTTTTAATAAGTTTTAAATTTAATTTGAATTCTTCTTTTGAATTACTGCTTACTTCAATCTGCATGTCAGGATACATTTTTTTTTTATTTTCTTTAGTCCAGAAACAAATGCAAGGTCAGCTGATTAATAAAAACAGGTCTACAATATGAATATGAATATTCACAGAAATATTTCACTTCAGTCAGTAGACTATAGGCATATTTACAGCATATCTGAGTGTTACACCTTTTCTCATGGTATGAACACACCTGTAACAAATATTTATTATGGACAATATGTATCTTCTGTGCACATAAAAAAAAAAACTTTGTAGAGGATTTAAGTAGAAAAGATGGTTCCATCTGCAGATTTTATTTATGGTAATGCAAAAAAGCCAAAAACAACAACAACAACAAAAAAAAACTCTTATTGTCTCTTGCATTTAATAAATAATCTTAGATTTTTTTTTAGCCTAAATAAATTTACTCACCTTTAAGTACAGGATTCATCTCACAGGCAGTAGAGGTCGTTAATAGAGACACCACACACACACACACACACACACACACCGCTACATGGCTGCTTTCAGGATTAAAAGTGCAGAGCACTCAGTCATGACAGGACTACTAAACACTAAACACTGCACACTGAACACTGCCTCTGAGCCTGAGCCCAACTTCCCACCTCCCGGTATCTTCCTTCCTGCCCCCCCACCCCCTCCCTTTCTCCCGCGTGAACGCGCTCACGCCCTCTCAATGCGCGCTCACGCTGCCTAGAAAACTCTTATCTGTCATAACTGCGGCTCTGACAGGAAAAAGGAAAGAAAAGGAAAAAAAAGCTTCTAATAAATCACTGAGATCAAGTGTTAGAGCAGTGTATTAGGTTTTACCTGCTAACATAACTAGAGGCTTCAGAATTTTATTCAAACTAGGTTTAAAGCAAACCAAATGACCTATAGGCTATAATCATAAACATAAAAACAAACAAACAAACAAACAAACAAATAAACAAACATAGATAACTCTTTGGTTGTCCCTCTGAGAGACGTTATGGTGTTTCTATATCAGTCAGAAAGGTTCTTTCGTCCTTATTATACCTATCAATATGCATATAACTAACTAACTAACTAACTATGTAACTATGTAACTAATTAATTAATAAACTGAAGGTTTATATCAATGCACTAGTTCTAACAGGGTGAAATCAGGTATATTGGGACATCACACGGAAAAAGATTCAGTGTTTCAGTAAATATGACAAAAAAAACCAAATCTGTGATTTCTACACAAAAATAAAGTTAATTATTTGAATTTCTTAACTGCTTTAAGTTTTGTACTAAATTACTGAATGGAAATAAATGTATATTTTACCTACTTACTGTATAATGAACTGTTTTGAAAGGTCAAGTGTTTCGGTAAAGTTTTCTTGGTTCACCCTCTTTGTGTTTCTCAGTCAGGTATGTGTGTGTGTGTGTGTGTGTGTGTGTGTGTGTGTGTGTTCAGCTCACTGGAGCTCTACTTCTGGCTGTTACAGTTTTAGGTGTTAGTGGCCATTAAGCTGTAATGATGATAAATGATTTAAGAAATCAGAAGTTGATATTTATGTAATTCATTTGCTCTCTCTTGCATGAAATAAATAAATAAAATTGACTTTTAATTAACAAAGGAACAAACATTTGATTTCCTTCTTTTATCTGAGCCGTAGTTAACCATTTAACTCAAGTTTGAGTAAACTTTACTAGTAAAAAAGGAAACTGCTAGTTATAGTTACTTAGATTATAATCCTTGGTGCCATGTAAACCTTACTTAAAATATGCTTAGTTCAACGTGAAATTTCTTTATATGTGGAAATTGTTGCCACACTTTTCTTGAGTAAATCTCACTCCAATAATTTTCTTCGGTGTAGGTAAATCAGGACAGTTTAACTTAGCAGCTTTCATTTTCTGGCCTGAAAAACATGCAGTATGTTATTAAGCCATTAAAGTGGAAGTGCCTGATATAAATAAAGCATGACTTAATTCATGTTACAAACATGGTTTGGTCATTTGGGATTTCAAATAACAATTCAGGTTCACTGGGACAGTCTTATGTGAAGAGATATAATGATGCATCATTGTTATTGAGGATGAAAGCAAAGGCCCAAATTACCAAGACCATGTTACTACATGAATCTTAGTCAGTTATGATATAAGGGTAAGCCATGCTTCTTTAGAATATAATAATAGAAACTTTTTAACTTCACAGTAAGACAGTCAACACATTAAGGATGTCAGAAATGTATCATTTTTGGTTTGATTTTTGGTTAAAAATGGGCAATACATCTCAATGTTAGTGGGTCTTTGGATTTATTAATGGAAAGAAAGATTATCCAAGGAGGAAGTTAAAAAAATTTCCCAATATAATTGAGTCTGAGTTCACACTAGTGACTTGTATGGTGGATTCTCCTCACTAATCTATGTCTAATAATAAAAATCGGAGTAAATAAAAGTAAATAAAACGTGTTGTTGAAGTCATATTCAGGGACGTGTCAGGGTTTCCCGTTTTTCCACTAGGGAAACTCTTCAGGACAGAGGATTTAGCGATTTCATAGAGTTTAAGGTTAGCGCTGTTATATGCAGTAAAAATGAAAGACTGCTTTATCATGATCAGGGTCACGGTGGATCCAGAGTCTATCCTTGTAACACTGGGCATAAGGAGGGAGAATTTTCCCCGAATGAGGCACCAGATCATCGCAGGGCTGCGTTCACACATGCACTCACACACTCATTCACAGCTAGGGAGAATTTAGCGTAGCGAATCCACCTAGCTATGTAGTTTTGGACAGTGGAAGGAAACTGGAGAACCCAGAGGAAACCCATTCAAACACAGGGAGAACGTATGAAAGTCTGCACAGACAGTAACCCAAGCAAAGATCATAAATATATTATAAATCAATTATTATCCCCCCTCCAAAAAAACACAGATAACTGGTGTGTAAATACTAATTCATATTTTTTAAACTAATGTGTAAATAATGTAACAGGCTAGTGAGATGATTTGCTCATAACACTGATATTTTTAAAATAGTCTTTGTCTACCTCATCATCATTTGAGAATTGAGATTCTGAACAAAGTTGGTCACATATCGATCAGAGGCTAATAAACCGAAATGTATCGTATTGTAGCAGATTCAGTGGTAATTCGTCAAATACTGAATCATTGCTTTATGAATCGAATCGAATCGTAACAGATTCAGTGATATTGTCAAATACTGAATCATTGCTTTATGAATCGAATCGAATCGTAACAGATTCAGTGATATTGTCAAATACTGAATCATTGCTTTATGAATCGAATCGAATCGTACCAGATTCAGTCATATCATCAAATACTGAATCATTGGCATATGAAGTGAAGTGACTTGTGGCCAAGTATGGTGACCCATACTCGGAATTTGTGCTCTGCATTTAACCCATTCAAGTGCACACACAGTAATGAACACACACACACCGTGAACACACACCCGGAGCAGTGGGCAGCCTTTTTTGCTGCGGCGCCCGGGGAGCAGTTGGGGGTTCGGTGCTTTGCTCAAGGGTCTCACCTCAGTCGTGGTATTGAGGGTGGAGGAGAGCGCTGGTCATTCACTCCCCCCCACCTACAATCCCTGCCGGACCTGAGACTCAAACCCACGACCTTCAGGTTCACCTTCGGGTTGCAAGTCCGACTCTCTATCCATTAGGCCACGACTGCCCCCATCGAATCAGATTCAGTGGTATCTTCAAATACTGAATCACCGTCTTATGAAACATATCGTATCATATCGAATCGTAGCAGATTCAGTCGTATCGTCAAATATTGAATCATTGCCTTAAGAATGAAAATCATATCGTCTCGTGTGGAAGCCTGAGGTTTACACGCCTAGTTAGTATCATGCCATTAGAAATATAAGATAACATAAGATAAGATAAGATAAGATAAGATAAACTTTATTAATCCCCGAAGGGAAATTCAATATAAATCTGAACGCAAAATCTGAAGTCGTTATTATTTTGAGTTTGTATCCATCATTCTATCTGAAATCTGAAAGAGAGGTTTTTTGGGAGGTGAAGTGAGAGTGCTGTGATGCTCTGTTTATCCGCTAGAGGGCGCCTCTGGGTGGAGGAGGAGGAGGAGGTGGAGGGGGAGGGGCGGGGTTGGGTGGTGTTGGGTGGTGTTGGTGACGTCACCGCTCCCTCTGCAGTATCCGGCGGAGAGTTTCCGCTGCTCGGCCTTTTCAGCTGAGTGTCTCTGCCGGGCTGCAGTCAGAGCCAGCGCCTCCTGAAACACCGCTCCACAATCCGACAAAATGATCATCTACAAGGACATCATCACCGGTGAGAATGTTCCCTAACGCGGTCTGAGGGCTTCCCCCGGTCTGACTCTGCCGATATTTTCTGTGTTTTTACGCTTTTCGGTTGTTTTTATGCCCCGTGTCTCGGTGAAGCCTGAGGCCTAGTTAGCATAGCTAGCGTTTACACCCAGCAGCTCGCGCGCTTACACACCGCTAGCGTTTTATTAAAAACGCTTGTCTTTTTTTATTTTTGAGTTTAGACGTGTCTGGAGAAGAATTACGGGTAAATTTCAAGAAACTGACAAGTCACAAATTAAACAAAAATCACTTTATTAGCTTGTTAGCTGTTATGCTAAAATGCCGGCACGTTGACTAGCCGAGTTTTTTCCCCTCTTTAAATGGACACGTAGCTCTGAGCTAACTTACTCTCCTCATCTCTGTAAAGCTCACTCAGAGTCTCCAGCTTTGTGCCAGTGTCTGTTCTAACTCACGAGTTTCTGAGTGGGATTTGTTCTTATTTTAGATATTAATCATCACTAGTTTTAGCTAGCTGGGTAAATATCACAGGCTTGATGAATTTTCCAGGCCTCGGATCCATTTCACTTCATCTGGGATCAGTTGAGGATCAGCTGATTTGGTGAATGAAATGGTCTGGCAAACAGGACAAGAGAGAGGATTTAGTCTCGATCGTCATCTCAGATATATATATATTTTTAAGCACTTTGGATCAATTGAGTGTTTGTGTGATCAGCTGATCTTTAACTG
>CM040479.1:14321130-14335256 GCA_022758105.1 Pangasianodon gigas | reverse complement strand
TTTTTTTTTTTTTTTTTTTTTTTTTTTTTTTCCCCTTCCTGAATTTAGAAATCCTGTATTAATGTTTGATTTAAACGAGTGATTCAGTTGTTTGACTCATCACACAGTGAGTCACACGCAGGACTGACTCTCGATCCGAGCATCCACCCTTCCCTGAGAGTCTCGCGCTGAGTCTGGTTTCACATCATCAGTGTTGTTTTTTTTTAAAAAAATAGTGTTTAAAGAATCTAAACCCTCCATTACGTTGGTTGGTTTTTGCTGTGTGTGTGTGTGCACACGTTTCAGGAATTTGAGAGAAATCAGCAGCTTTGGAATACCGTGAGGAATCGATCACACCGGGTCGGATTCAGAATTCCAAGAGAGTTAGAGGAAGACTGTTTGCTAATATTGCCTGGGGGAAAAGTTACACTGGCGACCGTTTCTTTTCAAATGGTGGCTTATTTGCGTAAACAGCAGTATGGGGCGTTTCAGAGTGATTAAAATTACTTCAAAGCGGGAACGGCTGTAGATTCGTTTTGTATAAAACGTTTGAGGTTGTGGGAATTTTAAGGGAAAATGGCTGTAGGTCGCAGTCAGTGAGAATCACGTTAACGTTACATTTCGTCTACGGATGTAATGATGTACAAATTAGGATTTAATTTCGACACAGTGGCGTCTTCATACGATACAGCAAAGTGAGCGTGAACGTGTCATGGGTTTCCGTTTTCAATCGATTAAAATGTTCAACATTATAAAACGTACAGCAGCTGAGAGAACACAAAGCTGTGCAGGTTTGAAAAATGAGTGAACATCTGTGCGGGGTTGCCAGGTCTCAGCAAAAAAATTCAGCTATTAGGAAAAAGTTTTCTATGTTTTTTGCTTTGGAAACAAGTTCACCATGCCGCCCACATGTTTGTCATTTGTCATTTTCAAAACAGTCCCAGTCCGGCCTGAAGCTCTGCTGGCGTTACTCGAGGGGTTGTCAGAAAATAATCAGAAAAGCAGGACGCTTTACTTCAGAGTGTTGCGGTTCGTGTCTTACTGCTGTCAGGTAGCAGCGTGCGTCACAGAACACGACTAACAAACCTTTCCGAGTGAAACAGTCGCAGTTTGGGAAAGTTCACAGGTTATTATACTTCATAGTTTTCTCTTTTTATGAATATGAAGGCTTTTGTAAGTTAAGTAAAACAGAAGAGTAGCTAAATAATACATATTGTTTCATTCATAGCGGTGACTTTAAGGCTTCAGGGCAGTTTTGGTGTAAATGGCACGAGTTCTTAAACGTGTTCGGATGAGAAACTGCACTGCTGCTAAACTGGAACTGGCCTCAAACCAGACAACAAGTAAAGCAGCAAAATCGCCGCATGCTGTGTGTGTGTGTGTGTGTGTCATTAAATAGCATTAATGCATTAGGTTGTGGTGTTTTGTATGATTTGCATCTCTCTGTTTTGGACAAAAATTAGATGATTGCGAAGTGGTGAATTAAATGTAGTGAGTTTTGAGTCTGTAAACAAACTTAAATACTCAATAATTAGCCTGTAGAAATGCTCCAGCATGCATCTAACCTGGTGAATCCAGGGAAGGGAAGAGGTGGTACGTTTGGAATCGGGATTGACGTCCAAATATCGCAATGTCCCATTCTTTGAGTTTATCCCTAAGCATGTCATTCGGTTTCCTGTTACGACCAACTCAGAATGGAGTAATGTTGATTCCTGAGCCTTCCAGCGGAACAACGTTTTCACCAATGCGTCATGTTTGTTTCTATAGATGATCAGCAGATCAGAGGGAGAGATCGACGATGCGCTGATCGGTGGCAACGCATCCGCTGAGGTCCTGGATGAAGGCTGTGAGTCGACAATGGTCTCTGGCGTCGACATTGTCCTCAACCACAAGCTTCAGGAAACCAGCTACGACAAGAAGTCTTACACAGCCTACATCAAGGACTACATGAAGGCGTGAGTTTACTCAAAGCGCACTTAGTGATGTGATAGTGGAGTCAGGGTGCCTTTTTTTTTTGATGGCTTTTAACAAATAGAAACACTTGAAAGGAACAAGAATGAAGGTTTTAAACTGTGAACTTGAGCTACAGTAAAGTTAAAAAGCACATCTAATTTATCATTATTGATGTAATATATTGACGTTCTGTTTTCCATGGAAGTAGCATGAAATTTTAGTTTTTCAAAGTGACTTCATAAACTTGGTAGCAGATCAACAAGATGAACACACCCCACCCTCAAGCTTAAAGGAATTTAAACGACTCGTACAGAGCATTTGGTAGTTCAGGAACTAGTTTTTGTTTGTTTAAAGGCAGCTCACTGAGCAATGGAAGTGTTTTCAAAGCATTTTCTAGGATCTTGTTTAGCCTCTCTGGTCTGAATAATGGTAAAAACAGAAAACATATCGTTTAAAGACGACTCGATGGACATGTGTGCGTTTATTCTTCAATTGAAGTTCAAAACGGACATCTCATCTGTTCAGAGTACACGGCTTTAGGCGAGAGTGGAAGCAAAACACTTTAAATTGTTGAGTCTTAACCACGAACAAAGGAATCTTATTTATAAACATGTACTGTATTTGCTCGCAGGGTGTTTAGCTTGTCAACAGATTAATCCTGAAAAGAAAAATGCTGCTCCTTGGCTTTAGTTTTAATTTCTTTTCCAGACTAACCAGTCATTGTTGATGTGATCCTTTCTGTTTTCTTTTTTTTTTTTTTCCCTCCTCCCTTTGGCATCTGTTGACAGCCCGGTTGCTTCTCTTGTGAGTGAGTGGGTTTTAAATTATAGATGCTAAATAAACCGTCCCCGCGCTTTCTTCATGTTCTGTCTGTGACTTAGGAGATTGAATTGGGGACAACATGACTTCTTTTTCGGGTACTAAATTTAATCCCTTGTTGGTCAAACCGTGTGCCTCACTGTACGCTGAATACATGCTTGTTCTCTGCAACAGGGTGAAGGCCAAACTGCAGGAAACGTCTCCTGAACGAGTAGAGCCCTTTATGGCTAATGCTCCAGCTGAGGTCAAGAAAATCCTAGGCAACATCAAGAACTTCCAGGTAACTATCTGCGTGTGTGTGTGTTCCTCAAGAGAGGGCCTCGAATGATCTCGATAAACGTACGGTGATGACGATCTTAGGACACCTTTGGAGGTCACGACCAATGAAAACTAAATCATATCCTGAGTACGACTGAACCCTGAAAGTAAAAGCTCTGCTTTTGTAGTTCTCCCTCTGACCAAAATCATCTTTGGTGCAGTTTTTCACAGGTGAATCCATGAACCCCGATGGCTCAATTGGTCTGCTCGACTTCCGTGAGGACGGAGTGACACCGTTCATGCTCTTCTTCAAAGACGGTCTTGAGATTGAGAAATGCGTAAGTGTCTACGGTCTGTGTGTGACGGCTAAAGACAGCTCGTCAACGTTCATGCTTTCGTAGGAATACTTAACATGGCAAATTCTTTGGGTTTATACAAACGAGGTTTCGTCTAATTAAATGTGTAAATTTGTATTGTCTATAGAACCAAAATGTAGTCTAAAATCTAGTTTTCATGTTGGAATCAAAACACTTAAGAAAAAAAAAGATTTTTACTGAACAGTTTGTTGGAATGTTTATCATTCAATCAGTAAAATAGTTTACGTTATCATATTACTGGTTTAAAACTCGTATCTTTTATGCTATTTTTCTAGAATCCACCACAAAAAATCCATCGTAAATTATGGATATAAATCTGAAAAATTGATATCTCTTTCTGTAGTATCATGTGTTAAACATATCTTCAGAAAGTGCTTGTTAAGTGGAATCCCAAGTTTGGTGTTTTTGTTTTGTTCCATGAAATTCATATGTTTGGGGTTTAGGATTGTACAGCACTGGATAATAATGGGAGTTGGGGTGGTGGGACTTGAAAAAAAAATGGGCGGTGCCTCATTTCTGGCATCTACTGATAGACCTGCTGCCGTTATCAGTGGCCTCTGGGTTTGCACTGGGATGCGACAGTAATCCTCCTCGCGCTTTCTAGCTGTCTGTGAAGTGGCAGAAGCAGATTGAAGAGAGGAGAACAGGCTGCCCATGTTAGTCTGACTGTGTTAATGTTTAATACCCTGCATCATTGAGATGACAGGGAAGGGTGTCATGCTCGCATAAATTAAACATAAGGTCATAACTTTTCTCTGTTAGTGTATGGTGTTGGAGGAACACATCTGTCCTCCATTTTCCCTCCAAACATTCACCCTTCTTCATCCATGTCTATTTAACAGCAGTTTAAGAAGCATAGTTCAGATAGTTGTCTTCAGATTTGTTTAAAATAAGGACACTTGGAAAATGGATTTCCTTCTGTCTCTTTTCAGATGGCGTGTATTTTTCTCCCTGCCCGTAAATACTAAATACTTATCCTACGTTCACGCTAGATAGCAGCAAAACGGCTGTTCGTATACATCATGTTATCTCGTTAAATGTGTAGACGTGACGAAAAAAAATAATGCTTGAAAGGACATACATGGGTAGTAGCTAATGTGCCAACGAAGCTAGCACGTAGCCAAGCATGTAAACCAGACCAGCAGTTCTAGACTGTGTGTGTGTGTATAGCTGCTGCTGTTTCTGATCTTGATGTGTATCCACACATGAGACATAAAAATGACTTGTCGCTTGCTAGCGTGAACGTCAGGTTCTTGAATGAACTCTAGTGAAGTTGCGTTAGTGAATATTCATGAAGAGGGACAGTTTTGCGTATTGAGTTTTGTAAGGTAGCAAGACTTCAAAACGTACAACACTTGGCTATTGGTGTAAATGTGGTGGTTAATTTGGTCATTTGTGAAAGTTTGGGTCGGAATCGTGTCTAATCTGCGCGCGTGTGTGTGTGTGATCTCTCTTCAGTAAACTACCCTGCTCATGTCCCAGACTGCTTCTCATCAGCGGATGGCCGTAAAAGCTTTTGGATCAGATCACTCATTCCACTCGACTCCATCAGGATCAGGACCGGAAGCTCTTTTAAACCTTCTCCTCCTCCTCTACGGCCACCGCTTCGATTCCTATAATCAGTGTCCATCCAGAAGAACTCAAAGCCCCTCCACACACCAGCTCATGGGGTGAACAGTATTTTAGTGAGCTGGATCAAATTGCAGAGAGCTTTGCATTGTCAGAGGAAGAAGACATGATACAGCTCACTTTAGGGTGTATTTTTTTAATTTCATCAAGTTTGACTGCCTGGGAATTGGTTTTGCTGTGTGCATGTCGGCGCTCAGACGGCAGTTGTACAGGTATTATTCCCACCCCCTCCTCCCCCTGCCATCTCCTTCAAATCACGGGATTGTATAGGATTTCTTGGAACTATTTGTGAAATAAATAAAGTCAAGCTGCTGGCTAAAGGTGTCTTGTGTAGAGAGTTAAGATTTATTTATTTAAAACTTGCCTTCCACAGAATTTAACTCTTCAGGTATTGCCATAAAGGAACACTGCAGTACCTGATACCTCAGTGTGTGTGTGTTTGTGTGTGTGTTTGTGTGTGTGTTTGTGTGTGTGTTTGTGTGTGTGTTTGTGTGTGTGTTTGTGTGTGTGTTTGTGTGTGTGTTTGTGTGTGTGTTTGTGTGTGTGTTTGTGTGAGAGAGAGAGAGAGATTAGACAAATGTCTCTCTGTACTGAGAAAGAAAAACCAATGTGTGTATGGAATGCTAAGGCCAGGGTGTGAATTTAGGGCGAGGTCCTTCAACTTCCCTCTAATTACACATGGAGACATGTTAAAGAAGGTTAGGAAGGTTCTTAGAAATGAAGATTTAAATCATTTTATAGTGAACGCTAAATCGGTTCTCCAGGAGTGTCTGATGCATTGTGACTTCAGAATTGTAAGGTTGTTGTTGTTATTATTTTTATTTATTTATTTAATTATTTTTAAAAATTCTGAGTTCAAGTTACTGAACTGTAAAATTTTGGCCCTGAAGAAGAATGGATGAAGCAGATACAACACTTCCACTTATCTTTTAAAATAATTGTAAAGGTTTTATTATTATTAAATATTAAATGTTCATATATTTGTATACAATGAATAAAAGTCTGCACATCCCTGTTAATATGGCAGGTTTTTATAATGTAAAAAAATGAAACCCAGTATACAAATAAAGTGAAAAACAATCAAACTTTTTAAGGGAAAAAAAGAAAAATAAACTTTACCTAGTTGCATAAGTGTGCACACCCTTAAACTAATACATTGTTGAAGCATTTTTTGATTTTATTACATCACTCAGGCTTTTTGGGGAAGAGTCTATCAGCGTGGCACATCATGACTTCGTAATCTTTTCCCACTCTTTCATGCAAAAACATTTAAGATCCATGAAATTACAAGGGCATCTCCTGCGCACAGCCCACTTCAGGTCACTCCACCGATTTTTAGTTGGATTCAGGTTAGGTCATTCAAAAATGTTGGTCATCTTTAGGTTAAGCCATTGCTTTGTTGATTTGGATGTATGCATCGGGTCACGTTCATGCTGAAAGCTGAAATTCCTTTTCATCTTCAGCTTACTAGCATACACCTGAAGTTTTTGCACTAAAATCGACTGGTATTTGTAGGTATTCATGATTCCCTCCACCTTGATAAAAGCCCCAGTTCTGGCTGAAGAAAAGCAGCCCTAAAGCATGATGCTGCCACCACCGTGCTTCAACGCGGGGATAGTGTTCTTTTGCTGATGTGCTTTTTTTTTTGTGCCAAACAGCTTTTGGAATTATGGAATTATCATACCTTTTGGAATTGGTCTCATCAGACCATAACACACTTTGCCACATGGTTTGGGGTGATTTAGTTGGGCTTGGGTGTTTAATCAGAATAATTTCACTGTATAATTACAGCTGTATGATAATTATTTTTAAACATGAGATTGAATGTGATTGGTTCATTCTAAACACATCCACGTCCCCAATTATAAAAAGGTGTGCACACTTATGCAAGCAGTTTATTGTAAGTTTTTAATTTTTCACTAAAATGTTTGATTTTCACTTTTTTATACATTGTAATGTCACCATTTATCTTGGTGTAATTTTTTTCATTACAAAAACTTGCCATTTGAACAGGCATGTATAGACTTTTTAGATCCACCGTATATTCATTGTTGATGTACTTAATTTGTTCCATATGTCTTAGGCTTAAAAGGTAGGGGTGACTAAAAGTTAACGACTAAAATGAATCGTACTGCCAGAAAAATCATAAATAGATTAACTGGTTATAAATTATTGAAAAAGGACAGACAAGTGGGGTGTAAATAATTCATATTTTTAAACTGGTGTGTAAATAATTTAACAGGCTAGTAGCGTGATTTTGCCCATGACTCTGATACGTTAAATGATCCTTCTCTACATCATTATCATTCATGGATTAACACATGCCTAGTGCAGCTTCTCCACATTCAAAGCTGGTCAAATATCGATCGGAGGCTACTGAATTGTATTGTAGCAGATTCAGTGGTATCGTCAAATACCGCATTGTTGCCGCCTTGTATCATGTGGGAGGGAGTTTTACACCCCTGCTACAGACCGTACCATTTTGAAATAGTTAATACAGCCTTGTTTATTCTTTATGATAAAATGTGATTATCCAGTACTACAAATTTAGAGAGTGTAGTTTTGTCTTGTCAGCTGAATTTTATAGTCGTCTCTAAAAACACAACACCACTGATACGCAAATAGAGCCGCAAATGAAATATTAATTGTGTGTATATCCGCTTATATTAGTAACTTTTCGCAATGATTTAAACACTAGGCTCATTATTCAAATGTGTAGAATAATATATTTATTGGTGCTTCTTATTCCTGAACATTCCACATGTTTTGGATTAAATCTATTCTAGTCAGGTGACCAGGCTAATAACTATAATAAAATTTATTAAACAATAACTTTGATGATGGTGGGTTGTGATTTTCACCTGCATGATAATGTGAGTGGATGGACAACAGAAAGTTTTTTACAAAGTTTTAAATCAAAATCCCTGTGTAAATAATGACGTTAAAAGATCAGAAAGGTGAAAAACAAGGACGACTGACTGGTGCAGACATATAAGGATGACGCAGGGTTGAATTTTTGTACCATTGTAACATTTATTTCAGCAGTGGATACAGTACATTAAAACTGATACTAAAATCATAAACACTGAATGGGTTTGTCTACACCCTGCTCTTCATCATTTCACTGTCTCATTATTCTACAATGGTGTAATAACTCTACAATGCCCTGCAATTTTTTCATTAAAAAGGAGTAAAAACACTAGACTCTAAAAACTGCATCCATACACAAGTTGTTAGATTTTACTATACGGTATGAAGGAGACGAGATTTGTTTCCGTAACAACCCGTCTACCGGCTGCCTCCGTTATAGTGAGATAAGACGATAAGGAAAGCGGTTTAATGATCAGCCCTGGAGAGAGTGAAGCTGCTCAGTCGCTCTTCTCCTCGTTCTGGTAATGTCTGTACTCGGGCTTCAGCTCCCAGGTGTTCTTGTGAGTTCCCTTCACGTTGTAGATACCGATGTCACGCAGGATCTCCTTCAGGTAAATCTGAGTGTAGACACACACACACACACGACACACACACTTGTTCAAAAGCAGTCTCAGATTCTGACTGAGATGAGGAGTCTCATATCTTTTGTACACTTTTCTGGCCACAACCTTCAGGATCTGATTACAAGCAACACAATGAGCTTTTATTATTTATTTATTTATTTATTTTTAAAATAAGGTTCATAGTTATTCAAGAGTTGTGTTTTAAACAGTGACGGGTAAACAATTTAATCTCGCCATTTTTAATGGTTTAATACTTCGACAGATCTGGGGGGTGGGGCTGAAAAAAAAATGATATTTTAAGTAGTTGTAATGTTATAATGTTGATGGCGCTGTAGTTAATAAGCAGCTTGTGTAGATTAACTACAACCTGAGATGTAAAGTAAATAAAAATATAAAATTAGTCTTACAAGTCCTGCAAGGTCGAAATGAAGATTGATTGTTTTTTTAACAATCCATAAAACTGATATTAAAGCACAGCCTTTATGTTTTTCTCATGTGGTGTTAATTTTGAGAGAAGTATGTAATGAATAAACACTTGTTGATGTGCTGTTAAAGGAACTTCATCTTTGACAGGGTGGTGTAATCCTGCCTGATGTGAAGAAGTTGATTATTTTTCTAAAACAGCATGTCCTGGAGTGTTTTATTGCTCTTATACTAGAGCAATTTGCCAAAACTAACAATGTTTTATTTATTAAAAAACACGTCATACTTTTTATCTGTGATTTGAATTTTAGCTGGAACTACATACTGTCTGAGCTGCTGATACAGAAAATTAATCAACACCTTCTGACCAATCAGAATCGAGAATTCAACAGCATTGTGGTATAATTCCAAGAGTTTATACTCTGAAGCTTATTCTTATTTTAGCTACACTGATTTAAGTAATTATTGTGCGTTATGGTGTTAAGAAATAAACGCCCCCCTGTTTCTTACCACAGGCTGTTTGGTGATGTCCACCAGGTCTTTAATGTTGTAATACTGGTGCTTCTCAAAGGCAGAGAAGAGCATGTCCAACACCTGGGGCTTGTCTGCTCGTGCTCTTTTGCCTTCTTCCTTCTTCTTTTTTTCATAATCCAGCTGTTTAAAAAAAAAAAAAGTCATAGAATGAGTAAGGATGTTGTGTCAACTAGGAAGTTACTGATTCCTGCTAACGCGCTTGTACGAGACATTCACATCCGCTGCTTCGTCTTCACTGCTGCGTGAATTCATATCAGTAAAACTCAACCTAATTTAGACTCTTTGTACAAAAAACCTGGAGCCAAATTAAAAAAAAACATCAAGACACGGCAACCGCGGAAACTTTCAGCTGTATCTGATGTTCTTATCCATGACAACGAACAATATACTGCAAGCACACTGTTATATGAAATCTATAAAGAATTTGGAATTTTACATGATTTGACATAAAATGATTTTAAGTAAGGAATAAAACACTTGCTGTTTTAGGAAACTAATCAATGACAGGGTGGTCTGATGAAGCGGAGCCACTGTTTACCCCCGTAAAGTTGATTATTTTCCACCAACAGCACGTCCCCCCTAAGTGTTTTATTCCTCTTACACCACAGCAATTTATTAATGATTAGAATTTTTTAACTTTGTTCATGCTTTTTATCCATTTATAGTTACACTGAAGGTTGAGGAATGTCCGTAAAGCAAGTTTAGCAGCTATAAACAGTCATTCCCTCAGCAGTCTCTTTTCCTCTCTCTCTCTAACTTAAGACCAAAAAAAAAACCCAAAAAAACCCCGCAGCTTGTGAACCAGAAAGCGTAAACTCCTCAGTCCTGAAGACTTTCCCATGGCGGAAAACCCTACTGTTACAAACCACTGACACTGGAGACTCCTTCCATAAATGTAATATAAATGACTCTTTAAAACATAAAGAAATATAAGAACATAAAGAAAATGTAACCACTTTAAACATTTTCTTTGTGAAATAACATTTTTAATTAGTTTATTATTAATCTTATATTATGTGAAGTTTCCTTCATACAAGTCCATGCTGTTGCTATAGAAACAATAACGTATTAGAACGAGCCATTTGAACTGCAGCCAGCACTACTGTCAGAGCTGCTGTTACCTTCTGACCAATCAGATTTGAGAATTCAACAGCACTATGGTGTAAATCTATATAAAAGAATTTCCTTTTTTAATCCAAAGCCACTTAAGAATGTGTGTAATATCCTTTCTTCTGCGATAAACCCAGCGTGACTCACATTATAAGCGTGGTTGGCCACAGGTTTGTAGTTAGTTGTGACGGCTTTCTCCAGCTGCTTAGAGTACCGGTGGGGCTTTGACAACTCCTCGATCTGCACCCTGTAACGAAATGAGAGATCAGAGAGCAAACAATTTAGAAAGCAATTTCTTTTTTTTTTTTTTTTTTTTTTTACTACAGAGCAGGACTTCCTATGTGTATGTATAAGAGTATACGCTTACCTTTTTAACCTCATGTAGTGCTCATTGGCGGCTGGTCTGCACTCGGCTCGCTGCACCACCACGCCCTCCAGCGCTATTTTGTCTTTGTGAAGAGAAACACACACATAGAGTGAATTATTAAAAGATCATCATCTCATCTGAAAGCAGCACACACTGTGACGACACCAAAGACCACTTCCGTTCAGTCAGAGACGCCATTTTTCCATAACTCTCATTACAAAATTCTCTGGATGCTCCATGTTCCGACACACGACCTACCACAAAATCTTACAGTCTGCATGATGATGATGATGATGATGATGATGATGATGATGGCTTGGGTGATATTCTTATCAGCTCACACCACAACTCATTGCATCATCAGTTAAAACTCATGTGTCAAGACTCTGATTGTTCTAAAGACGCTCCAATAGTCCTGAGAGTAGACAGAGGACTCACCTGGGCCCGTACCAGTACCTGAACCGCTGCCTTCAGCGTCTGACTGGCCTATGAGAGGGATGGCAACATGAGAACCAAAGGAACACACACCCACACACACACGCCAAGCATCATACATACATACACACACTGCTACCAGCCAAGCCCCACACAGACACACACACACGCCAAGCTTCATACATACATACATACATACATACATACATACATACACACAGTGCCACGAGCCAAGCCCCACGCCCCACAGAGACACACACACACAGATGCACACGTTGCAAGGAGTCAATTAAGGGCTCACAGCTTGCTCACAAATTTCCCTCATCACTCACACACACACACTCATAGTGTGCAACCTGTCTAATGTGAACACAGCTGCACAGTCACGCCCCAATCCCAATTCTGAAGCACGTTCACTTCACTCCTACTCCAACAGCCAGACTCTAAACGTCAGAAAACTGTATTTATGAATGTGATGTCATTTCGAACAACAGACAAACACACTGTTGGGCACTAATCGGGCGATAATCACTTACTTTATGAACTTTCCCCATGCTGATCATGTTTTATTTAAATGGACATAACTCTGTAAATAACTTATCATGGCGATAAATGTCATGAGTTTTTCCCCCCCCCAATTTAGTCACCTGCCACAATTCCCAGCTCCCAGCCAAAAAGTGTGAAGGCTAACATTCTGCTCTCTTCCGCATACATGAGCTCAGAGACACATATGATTGGCTAATGTCGCTGTGATTGACAGGGGAGAGAGAGTATACGATCCCTCCCACCCAGAAAGCATGACCAATTTTTGTTTCTCCAATAAAAAAAAAATCTAGAACGAACGCTTTTCTGCTGTGCCACTCGGGAGCCTTGTTACGGGTTAGTTTCTGTTTGAAACGAGCAAACAGGTCTGAGATTAGGCACAGAGCCGAGTGACCACCAGAACCAGTGGAGGATATTCGGGGGCACTCACAACTTCAAAACACATCTGCACAGAGTTATGGGAGATCCATGGAGATGAGAAAGATCCGCTTAGTCTCCTTGATACATTTACTTTTACATGGGAATTTAACAGTACTTAATCAAGGTGTGAATGGGAAATGAACAATAGGGCTCATGTGTGAACAAAAACGGATAAATTACTGGGAAAGATACACTGACACCTTCTGAGGCGGCTGATTGGTGAGGAATAAAACACTAAACGGCGTGCTGTTAGGAGAAAATAATCAACAATGACGTTTTATGATGCGGCCCAACTTGAAGCAGAGTTACTGCTACCATCCAGAATTTTATTATTTTAAAATATCGGAATCTCCTGAAGTGTTTTATTCCTCTTATACAGGAGTTTCCCAATGATTGTGATGTCTAACTTATTGTGTCAATGTCACAATGTTCTTTTAACCATTTAATGTTGTGAAACATCTGGAAAGCAAGTTAGTTCCTGTTATTACTTATGTTTTAACAGTGATAAACAGCCGTTCCCTCACCAGCTTGTGTTTTCTCTTCTCAGCTTATCACGTTACTGACAAACCACAAAGCACACACTTCTCTGTTCTGAAGACTTTCCCATGGTGGAAAACTGTTACAAAGCTCTGACACTGCAGGCTCCTTCCATATATGTCACTGTGAATGAGCTGTTACTATAGAAACGATAACGCATTAGAATAAGCACATTAATATAACCCTGTGCTTTGCATTACAGCCAGCACTACTGTCAGAGCTGCTGTTAGAGAAAATGAATCAACATCTTCTGACCAATCAGAATCGAGAATTCAATTCAACAGAGCTGGAAAATAGAGTGGTTTTGAAATGAAGGGCTGTTGAGAAGAAGATTTATCCCTTTAAGACTGGAAGTCTGAATGATGCATAATGCAAACATTATTAGTAAAAACATGCAGAGATAATGTCCTGGGTTTTAGGTTAAAAAAAAAAAAAGAAAAAAAGAGAAAAACTTCATGACTATGCTGAAGAAGGTGAAAAATGATAAAATGGAGCTTCCAGTAATCATTTTGTACTCGGATTGTCCCAAGAGCTGGAGTGAGGAGAGAAGAAAACCTCTTCATATTGAGATTGACCTGCAGTGTCTCTCTGAGGAAAATCCCCCAAACTCAGTTCTGACGCTGAAGCAGACTCGAGCTCACCCTCAAACACAAGTCAGTGAGCAGTGTTTATCATGCACACACACGCACACGCACACACACGCACACACACACAAAACCCAAGCTTAGCACAGAAACACCGGTCAAGTAAGAGAGAGAGAGAAGCGAAGCTTGATTTGGCTTGTGGAAACCAGGTTATTGTCATAGAAATGCACCATCGAATCACACACCCACGGCACGGCAACACGGCACGACACACACTGATCCATTAATGAAGCAGACGTGAAGGTCGCGCACGGGCAGCGGCGGAAAGCTCAACACAAACGGACAGGATCATCACACCAAAAATGCCGGATCGATCGGTCACTGTGAATCGCCCGGATCGAGAAAACAAATCGAGTATGAGGAGCAAGATATATCAAATCGAGCCAAAGAGAGAGAGAGAGATACAAAGAGAAAGAGAAAGAGAGGCACAAAGAAAAAGAGAAAGAGAGAGATACAGAGAGAAAGAGATACAGAGAGAAAGAGATACAAAGACATAGAAAAAGATACAGAGAGAGATACAAAGATAAAGAGAAAGAGAGATACAGAGAGAGTGATACAGAAACAGATACACACATGGAGAGAGAGAGAGAGAGAGAGAGAGAGA
>CM040479.1:14297918-14315752 GCA_022758105.1 Pangasianodon gigas | reverse complement strand
AAAGAGAAAGAGAAAGAGAGGCACAAAGAAAAAGAGAAAGAGAGAGATACAGAGAGAAAGAGATACAGAGAGAAAGAGATACAAAGACATAGAAAAAGATACAGAGAGAGATACAAAGATAAAGAGAAAGAGAGATACAGAGAGAGTGATACAGAAACAGATACACACATGGAGAGAGAGAGAGAGAGAGAGAGAGAGAAAAAGAGAGAGAGAGATACACACAAGGAGAGAGATACACACATGGAGGGAGAGAGATACAGAGAGAGAGAGAGGGAGAGAGAGAGAGAATCACTAGAGCTGAAAGCGAGACAGCAAACCCAAACAAGCGAGCGTTAAAGACTTACCAGTGCAGCAGCTCAGATGTTTCTAACACATCAGCTCTTTAATAATATCAACATTATCATCTCCACAGCTCAGGGCTCGGTTCTCAGACCAACATTGAGCTTTTATTATATGCCTTTTTTTATTTTATTTTTTAAATACACATTTAGATGAATTAGCTACTCAGGGACGCAGCAGCGCTACAGCGTGTTTATCATCCAAAACCACAGAAGTTAGAGAAAAGAAGAAATAACAGTCTATCTTCAATTTCTGTTTCATTTTCATTTATATACACTTCACTAATGTTCTCTTAACATCCTCAAACACTAAAACAGAACTGACGCATACTCAGAAGATAAAGAACTGACCTAAACACAGTTGTTTTAGCTAAATTTTACCTCAGCAGTAGCGACCATTTGATTCTAACAGCTAGCCAAGTGGATCTACTATGTATTTATTATAATAGAAGTAAATATAATATAAATACAAAAAAAAAAATTATTTATCTAACAACCTAATTCATATTCGAGTGCTAGCAAGCTAGCTAACATTAGGCTAACTTATTTTGTGACTAAAAGAGAAACCAAGCTCTAAAACAAGCTAGCTAAGATTACGCCACCTATAAAACCAATAATCTTGTTCGCTAGCAAGCTAGCTAACATTAGGCTAACTGTTATATTGTGTAATTACAAGTTCACAATCAATCTAGCGATCATTATGCTAATATAAGATGGTGGATAAAACCATTTGCTAAGTTTGCTAGCAAGCTAGCTAACAACAGACTAGTAATGAAGTGGTGGTTAATGCCTTTAGCCAGGTTAGCTAGCAAGCTAATTAACATTAGGCTAACTATTATAATGTGTGATTTTTAGCGATATTTGCTAACAGGTTTACTAACAAGCTAGCTAACATGAACTAATATATTGTACATTTTTTAAAATGTGTCACAGTAAAGTTTTCTGTACATAACACATTGATTCAAAGCATTGTTCCTACTTCAACGGTCATTTAGCACAAATGTAAAAAAAAAAAAAAGATATGATCAGTGTAATATGTTAAGTAAAATAATGTAGTTTAAATAATGTAGTTTATAGTAAAATAAAATAATATAGTTTAGCATGTTGGCTAAACTATAGCAGGTTTCATTATAAATCTGTGACTTCCTCCAGTACAGTGACAAGCAGGACGCAGACACAGACACAGCACAAATATGAACTTTATACTGGGTTACATGCGAAAGGACGCCACATCTATGTGTGTTTTTTTTGTTTGTTTTTTTTTGATTTTTTAAAATGCTCAATTTAGGTCTGAGATCTTGGGCCCTTCAAGCTGTAATTTAACCCTCATAACGCAGGAGGTGAACTCTTTACCTGAGGACGTCTCGGTGAAAACAGTCAGGGTCTGTCCCCCGACCGTCTGCAGGGTGAACGGGTGTTCACGAGGCGCTCGCACCATGGACGCCTTCTCCCCCATGCTGTCTATCTTGGTCAACTCCTCGTTCAGCGTGAAGGACACCTGACGGAGAAAGAGTCAGGACGAGGACACGACACTTCCACGTCCTACCATCTCCTACCATCGATCATTACAAACAACTTCCCTTCCACTACAGATGTGTTAGACATTAGAGATCAGATTGAAAAACACTGTATTCCTTTAAGCAGAATAAAAAGCTCAGTGCTCACCTCTGCCTTCCCCTGATTCCTGTCAATAACACAAACACAGAAAGACTCTTCAGTGTGACCGCTCTGGACTGAACAGATCCCTTTAAAAACACTTGAAACGACGTCACATACTTGCCAATTCTGAGTTTTCCCACTTCTCCTCTTCCTGACGCTTTGGTCCATTGCTGAGACAAATACTTCGGTACCTGTGTGACAATTAATGACTAATGTTACGTCCATAGCGTGACACAAAATGGCTCCCTTTTAGAGAACGTGACTGCATATGTTTCCTATTCAAACTGTCTGAAAAAACCATTAACCTGCACAATGTAAATAAAAACAACAGTCTACAATAAGGCTGTACAAAGACCTGGTTCGAATTGAAAATAAGATATGTGTGTGTTTGTGTGTGTGTGTGTGTGTGTGTGTGTGTGTGTGTGTGTTAGAGAGACAGCGTGAGCCTGAATGTCTTTCAGAGCCTAAAGACAGTAGACAACTCCCATACTGTTATACAGACAACGTTATACAAAAAGACAAGTCATACTTTTTTTTATCCGTTTATAGCTACATTCAGTGTTGTGGAACATCTGTGAAACAAGTTCATTCCTGTTCGCACTCCTGTTACAGCAGCTAGAAACCGCTGTTCCTGTTTTTTTTTCTTGCTCTTGAAGTTAATATGACAAAAATCTTGACATCAGCTTGTCATGTTACTGAGAAACCCAGAAAGCCCTCAGTCCTGAAGATTTTAGTTTCCCAGGGTGAAAAACAAACATCTGGATCGTGTCTGAATTGAATCATATTGATGCTGAAAGAAATTGTATCAGATCAGTAGTAAATTGTGATATTTTTATATTGAACTGTGACTTTGTGTTTAGCTGCAATGTTTTTTTTCGTTTCATATCCTGTACGAGGGTGAGTCAAATAAAAACCTTAATATATTTCACACTGTTTATCACAAATAGGTGTCATAAAAGTGTGACAGAAGCACATTTGTACTTTTACAGCTACAAACTGAATGCACTGTTTCTCTAACTGATGTCGCACTTTTTAAGGTTGTCATCTGACTCACCCTCGTAGTACGTATCGAGATGTGTATCCTATCTAACAACAACCAAATTTTTTTTTTAAGTAACAGATTTCACAAGCATGTGTGGCAAAACTATTGGCCCCCCCTAAAAAAGCATTTAAATCAGTAAAGCAAATAGAACAATTTCCAACAACCAGGGCCAAAATAAAACACTGAATTCCTCTGAACATCAGGAGATTTAACGCACCACCTCTGTCTCTAGAAAGGCAAGGACTTGGCTATGGATGGATCTTCTGACAGAATGATGCCTCCACAAATATTTACAAACCAAAAGAATTTCACTACGAATCTGAACTCTATTGAAATCAAACCGTAATCAAAGGGGTGCCAATAATTTTTTAAAACAGCGTACCGCAGAAAAATAACTGCATCAACTAAAAAAAAAAAAAGTGTTATCTGTGTTAAAATAAAACTATCTATGTCAGTAACTGTGTCACTCAATGCCTGTTATTCATGGTTGGCTCATTTTCATCAAGGGTGCCAATAATTCTGGAGTTGACTCTAACAATAGGCTCAAATTGAGTCATGTGACTTGTAAGAAAGAAAGTTAAAGTTGGCTGACACCCATTACATAAAGCAGCATCTATTCTGAAATATAAACCTCATTCCACCTCATACTCAATTCTGATTGGTCGGAAGGTGTTGATTAATTTTCTCTAACAGCAGCTCTGACACTAGTGCAGCTGCACATCACAGGTTTATCTTTATATAATAACGTGCTTTTCTTTTTCACATGATCCCTGTGGTATAAGAGGAACAAAACACCTCGTGACGTGAGAGTAAGTCTGTCCATCCTGTCGCTGATGATTGTCCTGTAACAGCACGACACCGAGGGGTTTATTCCTTACATACACAAGTGGGAAGTGTTTACTCCACATTATCTAGTGCTCTTATATTTAAGACGTATATAAAGTAGCTGTATAAAGTAGCAGTGCTAATGAGTCTAGCTAGGCTACATGTGTGTGTGTGTGTGTGTGTGTGTGTGTTACTTACTTTAACCAGCCACACGCCTGTGTTTTGTTTGGCTCCTGTTAAATCCACGTCTCCTCTGTCTGACATCCTGTCGATATTTTAGATTTTTTTATTATTATTTTATAATTTCATCAGGATCTTTTATTCTTTAGACCTGTGTATGCTCTCTCTCTCTCGCTCTCTCTCTCTCTCTCACACACAGACACACACACAATGCAGATGTATAGTCAGTACTGCGTGTTTTGATAGTCCCAGTGTGACGCTAGTACGGTGGCCGCGTCAGTCACGTGACTAACGTAACCTCCTAGCTGCGTCCCAAATCGCACACTTATGCACTATTCTACGCCATTTTGTTGCATAAATAGTATGAGTCGTGTGTTCACACTGAAAATTCCAACAAGAAGAAGTGCACTTCAAGTACCCGGATGATGCACTTGGACACTCAACGGTCGCAGGTTTGTTACGTAACGGAAGAGGGGCGGGGCTACCAGGCGCTGACGCTGGCTCAAATTTGCTCAAAATCAAAAAAGGTCAATTTGGGCATAAAAGGTAACAATGATATAAACAGTAAAATGAAGAAATTCCTTTTCGGTGACTCTGGGTATTTCTGCTAAAGCTAGCGGCGTCGCATTACGTGCATTTGACGTCATTTTCCATCGACTGGGAAACGGCTTATACTTCCGGTTAATAAAAAAAAAACCGTTAGTGGCCTTTTAGACTGATAATCTGGGAAATTGTTAAGTTTGGTTTATTAATCAAGGATAAAATGCATAATTTATTGCTTTTGTTGAAATTTTATATACACAAATGTACATTTTTCAAAGCTCCTCCCCGATTACTTGTTTTTAAAGAGAAATTTTCAATATATTTGTAGAAAGCAAAATATTTGTATTCTCAATTGGAGGATTTTGGTTCTGTAATGTAAAATCTCCTGCACACCTGTTTTATCTTTCTAATTTATTTTTATTTTTATTTTTATTTTTATTTTTTATTTAAAACCGTTAGTGTTCCATTAGAGACGATATTACCCTTTTAAACTTCATACAGTAAATGGTAGAGTACATAGAGCATAGTGTAAGTGTATAATACGTGATTTGGGACAGAACCCCTGTCTCCTTCTTCTTCTTCAGTGGGTTTAATGTAGGATTAGATGAATGATTTCTTATATCCTGTTTTTAAGGCCACTGTTTCTTATGAATTTAATAACTGCCTTTATAATTTTTCCATTAAATTTCCTAATATTTAAAATACTTGTAATTGTCAATTCATTACAACTTCTTGTTTCTCTACACTGCTTGAGCTGAGCAGTAGAACGATATAATAACGATATTGTGATAAATTATTACGATAATTATTAGATAATAATTACTGTAATAATTATGAAGTGTAAATTATTACGTTTCAGAGATATTGCAGATATCATGATATCTTTTTCTTTTTAAATCGCAATGACAAACTATTTGGAAGCAGCTGATTTGGTGTTAAATGTATGTTAATTTTTTAATTAAAATGCTTTTCAGTTCACAGTTATTTACTTTAAAAAAAAAAAAAAAAAAAAAAAAGTAACACTACTGTTGTGTACAGAAGTCCAGAAAGGCCATTTGTTATTTCTTTTCTTTTTTTTATTCTTGTGACTGTATTTATACTTATATAACTTATTGGAATGAAAAAAATGGCCTTATTGTTCACGGGTTCCGGGTTCGATCCTGAGCTTGGGCGAGTTTGATTTTTCTTTTCCCAGATTTCTCCTTCCGGATCAATAAAGTACTTCTATCTATTTATTCGTCTAGCTTTATGTTTGTCAGAGCTAGACATTCTCCATATTAATGTCCGAATGGCACTCGTGGACTAGTGATCCTGAACGGGTGGTCAGCTTCATCGCCAGTCAGTTGGAGGAACTGGGACGTCTGCACAGTTATCGCATGCTGTCTGATAGATATTTGGGGGGAAAAAATCTGACTAGTCCAACACTGTGCTTAATTACTATCAGCTAGTGAGAAAGTAAAGACAAAAACATTAAGAAATTAAAAAATATATATATTCAAATCCTCTGTGAAATATTTATTTATCTCATCTTAACAAAAGCGTGAAAATACAGCACAGAAAAAAACCCCCACAAAATAATATCTGACATCACATCCACTTATTAAAAAAAAAAAAAACAACCCAAACAACAAAGTAAAGATTCCTGTACAGTATCATACTAATGTAACTGGAAGAATATATTTTTTCTGCACCTGTGCACTTTCTACACTATTTTTCAATGCTTTAAACCCTGCTGATGTACTGCTTAGTTTACAAAAAAAACAAAAAAAAACGAGATGACTAAACGGGATTTAATATTGAAAATCAGACAAGCTTACACACTTATGTGACTTATCACTTCGCAAGATAACCCGTTCAATTTATTTTGAAATCATCGTCATTTTGGTTCACTTGTTCAAACTACCCTAAACATAACCAACGCTGCAGCATGATGCTCAGATTTCCAGTACATTGCTGTCTTTAAAGGAGCCGTTTGTAACTTTTACAGCCCATGAAACTGCGATTAAAATGAAAACAATGTATAAGCCTTTCACTTTTCTTCAACCAACCCTAAGCCCTGTTAAAACTTTATATTCATTGTGTTGCCTTTTACGGAAAAGTCCTTGGGGGCGGAGCTCATTTCAGGGCCAGAAATCTGAACAGAAGAAACCAGGATTATCTATCGCTTGGCAATATGTGGAATTATGTTTTGTATTTCTTAGTTTTTTCTAATGAATCTTGTGATATTATATAATAACAAAATAAACATTAACTTTAGACATTACAAACTGCACCTTTAAAGGAGTCCGTGCTTTCAGTCAAGCAATTATTGAGATGCATGGTTGATGTTTTTAACAACATTTCTCGTTCCTCAGAGGAACATTCGATCCTTGCTGTGTGAGAAGCGCGTGTTGAGCTCTTGACTCTTCTTCAGCAGGGCTTTTTTCTGCGCCTCGTCGAAGCGATTGACCTGCAGGTCGGCGTCTCGGTCGAAGGGCCTCCTCTCCGCCGGCTTTTTGGAGTCCTCCTCGGCTTTCCTCTTCATTTTCTTGGCGTGCATGCTCAGGAGCGACTCGCCTCTCTTGGACTCCTGATGAGGAGAAGCAATGTTTGCAAAATGATAAACAATGGATGAGACCATGTCTACTTTGGGATTTTCCTGATTCATTTTACAGACAATAACAAATTTATAAACGAAAAATTGTTCAAGAACTTGACAGGGCTTCAACCAATATTCACTCTGGGGTTGCCAGTAATTTTAAAACTAGTGTTTTGACAGAACTGCACTACCCAAGATGCCTTACTGTCTTACAATTAAACTATACACCTTCTCCATAGAGCATTTTCTGCATGTGTTAGTCAAAGGGTGCCAATAATTCTGGAGTTGTAATTTCTACGTGATCCAGTAAGGACGTAAACACTGTAACCTTCTTAGTGCTGAGTGCTTGCGAATGTGATGTTTAATGTTTAAAAAACACTTACGTTGTATTTGGACACTTTTTCTGCCATTTCCAGATCTTTCTTGGAGAGACGAGGGCTGTCGTCTTTGGCTGGCTCACCTCTCTCTTTCGCTTCTTGTCGCTCCTTAAAGACAGACAGATTTTTTTTTTTTACTGATACAAACAAAGCAAAAGCTCGAGTAGAAGATGAGTAAAGTGGAATAAATGAATAATGTGTCCAGGACTTTGCTTCTAACACACCAGATATTGACATTACAATAGAAATTTAGGTTTAAGTTGAGTGCAAAAGTTTGCACACCCTCATGGCAATATGAGGACTGCAAAGTAATTGAATTTAGAGCAAAACAAAACATGTTTAATGTGTTCATTTTCACAGATATTCACCTTCATTATCACAAATAACAATAAATGGTCAAATAGTTTGTGTTATGGTATGAGATGTGAAATAAAATCTCTCTTTCTAAATGTGATAGAATTAAGTAAAGCATAAAACATGATGGTGCTGTTATAGGAAACTGATCCTACGACAAATATAAATTAAACATATAATAAATTATTTTCCTGTAACAGCATGAGCTGAAGTGTTTTATTCCTCTTACACCGCAGCAAATTGCAGACGATTACAATAGTTAATTTATTAATGAATGAAAGTCGTGCTTTTTAGCTGTTTAATGCTGTGAAGTTTCCGTGAAACAAGTTAGTTCCTGTTATCGCTTACGTTATAGCAGCTATACACAGTCGTTCCCTCACCAAAAATAGATAGATAGATAGATAGATAGATAGATAAAAATGCAGCTTTTCAAGTTACCAGGAACACAGAAAGCATAAACTCCTTTGCCCTGAAGACTTTCTTATAAGGGGAAACTTACTAACTATTACAAAGTCTTCCATAAATATTAAATAAACATCTCCTTATAGAAAACTTCACCATATCAATGATTATACATTTTTTTTGTTAAATAACAATGCTTTTTTTATTTTTAAATCTGTTTATTATTAGCTGCACTACTGTCAGAGCTGCTGTTATAGAAAATTAATCAACGCCTTCTGACCAATCAGGTTCGAGAATGGATCTTTCCTGATGTAAATTTTGGCACCTGTAGCACTCAGAATCCCACACATTCTTCTTAACGACGTAGCTGTTATAATGTTTATTCTAATTTTATAACATATCAAACGCTATACACTGACTTCTTTAAGACAGGTTTGGAAATGGAGAGGTTCACAGCAAAAAAAAACAAAACAAAAAAAACTTTTTTTTTTAAACTTTGCCTAATGTTTTGGATTGTTGCAGTATACATCCACATTTCATTTTTAACATCTTGGAATTTTTTTTTTTTTTTTTTTTTTTGAGACTAAACTTTGAAGGAGACATTCATTTGCACAGCCCAGTCTCAGGGGGTGTAAACTTTTGCACAGAAAAATATTATTTGAATAATGTTAGTATACTGGTAACACAAATACCTACATATCTATAACATTATTATATTACTAGTCTATAAACTAATTATACATCTAATACAGTTTCTGTGCAAAAGTTTGAACAAAGGAAATTTTATATTCCAAAAAACTGAGCAGTGAAATAAACTGACCCTGGCTTTGCGTTCTCGGTCGGCGGGCGTGTCGGTCCAGATGGAGCGGTCCTTGTTCTCGGGTCCTGATCTCTTCTTAAAGGTTCGTGCTTCCAGTCCGACGTGCTGCAGCTCAGGAGGCAGCTCCGTCATCCAGCTCTCCCTCTGCGGCTTCTCAGACTCATCCTGAAACACACTGCGTGAATCAGACCAAGCCACAGTTTTAGCTCCTAATGGAATAGTACAGAACACAGAACACTCACATCCCGCCCCAGTAATCTGTCCTTCATTCTCTGCGCTCTTCTTTCAAAGTCCAGTGCCACGTTGCTCTGACTTTCCCCTCTGGACGGCATGGGCCCGATGACGTCCTCGTCCTCTCCCTCACTGCTGGAAGACTCCGCTTTGTATCCAGGAGGGAGTGCCGGTCCTAGAACCCCTCTTCCTTCATCCTCTTCCTCATCCTCGTCATCATGATGCTTCCTTTTAAAGCCTGGAGGCAACGCGGGTCCAAGGACTGGGGGTCTACACATAGCAAGAGGTACAAGGAAATTAAATTTTAAAAAAGGGTGGGGGGGGCAGTACTCAGCCCTGAGGGACACCACCATATAAATCATTCAGTACTGTACTGGTAATGGTTGTGTACGGGTTCCAGTTGGTCATAACGTGATATCAAGGCAAATTAGATTCAAATAGAAGCCATGCTTAAACAGGTCCTCATAGAGACTCAATACAATTCACAGGACTTTATCAGGAGGATTGATGTGAAAGCTCACTGATATCTTTTGATTATTTAAAACATTAGTTCACTGAAGCGAGAAATATGACAACAGGAAGTTGAAGGGATTCCGAAACGATGGCACGGTTCATACGGGAATCACAAGCACACTCCCAGAATGAAGAGGTAAATTTTCTTTAAATCCATTGACTTGTTAAATGTCACATTGTTTGTAACAGAACGTGATAAAATAATATCGGCTGCTGACGCAAACCAGCAAAAATGTACTGATTATGGTCCAGGACTGGAGCGCCAAAGAGTCTTAGGATGATATCAGTATGCTATCAGCTTCAGGTATCAAGAAAACACTAAAATGGGATTAATGGGAAAGCGGTAGACGTCAGGTTCCCATCTCTTGTCCTGAACAACCCCTGTCCTTCACGTTTTAGTGTTTTCCCGGCTCTAACACACCTCACTCGATTAATCAGCTCATTGTCAGCCCTGAATCAGGCATGTTAAAGCAGGGAAGACACTCAGACCTAGAGGACGGCGTGTTCTCCAGGGTGAACGACAGACTACTGCGGTTCTACCGGTGGTTATTTTGTCTCACCTTTCAGGTGAACTGTCTTGCTTTTGGTATCCTGGAGGCAGAGCTGGACCGAAGAAGCCATCATCCTCATCCACTGCATCACCATCACCATCATCATCATCATCACACCTCCCAGCTGCTTCTCTCTTCCTGCATTTCAGACATCACTGGCTTATTAGTCACTCAGGGCAGGACACAGACTAAACATAATGAGTAAAAGGCTTATACTTAGAAGGCAGACTGTCCCCTGATCCTGAGTATTTGGCTCTCTTGAACACCACCTGTTCCTGATCACTGGATGAACTGGAGGACTCTGTGCGTTTATAAAGCGGGGGCAGAGCTGGGCCTATGACTGCAAACGATAATATTAATAATATTAGAACACACAAAAGAATAAACTGCATTAAAATTACATGCAAATCACGCAAGGTTAGGAGGATTCCTGGTTTAAGCTGTACATTAACTTGTTGCACAGATAAGTAGCATATGAGCTAAATAATTAGCATTATTTAACCCTACTCGTGTTGTCTTCATCTGATTCATCACTTCTGCTCGCTCGTAACCCCGGTGGTAAAGCAGGTCCGATTATATTATCACTCGACATGGCTACAAATTCATTCAAATATAATAATAATAAGCTAGGAATTTATTACTAGCGCACATAAAAATACAAACTTCCGGTTTCAGAATAAAAGTCCGGAAGTAGAATTTCACTTCCTTCCGTCGGTGAACGGTAGAGGGCGCTCAAATCATTTAAAAAAAACGTCAACTTGAACCAATCTGCATTTTCGTAATGAGTAACAAAGAAAACGTGAATAGTTTATGAATAGCGTTATGCTGGTTTGGAATTAAAAATTAATAAATATGTTGATTCAATATTTGCTTAATATATATATATATATATTTGCAGTTGAATAATATGCATAAGATAACTTTGTATGAGCTATGATCATACGGTGGGCCGTGAGATTTTATTTATTTATTTATTGTATTCATTTTATTTTGTTTTTGTTTGTTTGCACTAAAAGTATAGAGTTTAGCCTTTGCTTTATTTACACTCCAGTCCTTTAGGCGGCGATATCCGTTGGATGGCAACCACTTCAATTCAAAGAAGAAGAAGGCAGTGACGTCAGCGGGTGCTGATTTCCGGTTTGCTTTGTTTACTGTTGTCTCTAAGCGGCGGGACGCTTGAACAGAATAGAGTTGGGGAGGTGGGTTTAATTTGAATTAAGAGATTTTTACCTTGTTTTTTTTTCTTAAAAAGATAGATGGCGTGCCGGGAAAGTTATATATAAACTGTCTGTGTAGTGCTTTAATGGCAGTGTCAACAGGCTGCTAGGTTAGTGAGCAATACTGCAGTTATTGAAGACTTTGCTCGCGTCAGTTTTGACCGGAAGTGAAGTGAAGCGCGAGAGTAAGATCAGCTTTAATTTCCAGAATATTCTGATAAATGTTGCACTGCTGCTCTAACAGCCATGAGCTTAGATATGAGCAATATACAACACTGTTTATACAGTAAAGTGTAACTGTATTCTCTTTCTCTCCCTCTCTCCCTCCCCCTTTGTCTCTCTGTCTCTGTCTCCCTCTCTTTCTGTTTTTCTCTCTCTCAATCTCTCAATCTCTGTTTGTCTCTGTCTTGCTCTCTGTTTCTCTCTCTGACCCTGTCTTCTCTCTTTCTCTCTCTCTCTCTGACTCTGTCTGTGTCTCTCTCTCTCAATCTCTTTGTCACTGTCTCGTTCTCTGTTTCTCTCTCTCTCTTTGTCTGTCTATCTCTGTCTACCTGTTTTTCTCTCACTCTCTGATTCTCTCTCTTTCGACCTTTTTCTCTCAATCTCTATTTGTCTCTGTCTGTTTTTCTCTTTCTTTATTTCTAGCTCTGTCTGTCTGTGTCTGTCTCTTTCTTTCTCTGTCTGTCTGTCTTTCTTTCTATCTCACTGCTTCTCTCTTTCTCACTCTTTTTGTTTTTTTTCTATCTCTTGTTTTTCTCTTTGTCTCTCAGTCCGTCTCTCCCTCTTTTTCTTTGTTTTCTTCAGACAGACACAGATGTACTAGTTTATACTGAATATACCTTTATGCCCTTGACTTTGCTAACTACCTGTATAAAGATTTGCTTTATTTTGTCTCTCACGTTAGTTTCCTGTTTAATATACGGTGTTCACATCCCTCCTGCTTACCTTTTCTATTTACACATTTACTTCTCCAGTCGTTTATAAAGTAAACACACATGTACCTTGCTTTGTTTGCATTTCTGCAGTGTAAATGACTAATGTTCTTTTCCTTAACATCCCACGTCACTTCTCTGTTAAACAACTGTGTGTTGGTTTGACTGTTTACTTACGAATCACACTTGTTTATTCATGTACTTTTTACTCTGTGTTTAAGGCCAGCTGGAACATGGCGCCTAAAAAGCAGAAGGAGAGTCAGCGGGTGAACATCTCCAGCTCGCTGGAGTCGGAGGAGATCAGTCTGGAGACCACGGTGCCTACAGAGGACATCTCCTCCTCGGACGAGAAAAGCAGCACTCACAAAGTCACCAAGCAGGTGCTGGAGAGAAAGGAGCTTCTGCACAACATCCAGCTCCTGAAAATCGAGCTGTCACAGAAAAACCTCATCATCGACAACCTCAAAGTGGAACACCTGACCAAAGTGAGAAATCACAAGGCTGCTGTGATGTTATTTTAATTTAGGTGGGATTGGACTGATGTGTGCGTGTGTGTGTGTGTGTGTGATGTAGATGGAGGAGCTGGAGGAACAGCTGAATGATGCGCTGCATCAGAAGCAGATTCTCGCCCTTCGCCTGGACAGCCAGCTCAAAGTGCACCAGGATGAGAACAGGTTAGCAGTTAGTACTGATACACACACACACACACACACACACCTCCCTGCACTGGCCATGTTTCAATATATAAACCCAGTAGCTTCTGCACAAATGATTTAGAATTAAATGCCGATTGTAATAAACTGACATCAGAGCTCTCATTTGTTTATATGTGTTTAAAACATTGTTTTGCTTTATAACTTGTGTCTTTGTTGTTGTATTTTGATGCCACCTCCACTTTACTGATTTAACCTGTGAGCGGTATTTCTTCTGCTCTCACAGACGTTTTACTGTCTTGCATAGATTCAAGTGTGGACTTGTATTTGTTATGGTCAGTAAAGGGTTTGCTTTGCACATACACTGAGTGGTTCATATGGACTCAGGATCACAGACAAGGACACAGACATATAGACAGATGGACTCAGACGGACAGACAGGGGGGCACAGATAGAATAATGGACACAGAGAGACAGAGAGATGAACATAGTCAGAGAGAAACAGACAGGCAGACTGATGTAAAAAGAAAAAACTGACAGGAGGATGGATACAGATAAACAGAGGGACAAATAGACAGACAGGAGGACAGATTCAGATAGACAGAAGCACCCAGACAAACTGAGGGCTACAGACAGACAAATGGATGAACGCACACAGACAGACAGATAGACAGACAGACAATAAAACAGAAGCAGACTGAGAGACGGAGACAGATAGACAGATGGGTGGACACAGAGAGACAGAGAGAGGAACAGAGACAGACAGACAGACAGACAGAGGGATGCAGATGGACACAGACAGGTGGATGGACAGAGACAGACAGAAGGACGCAGACAGACGGATATGTTCTTTATTAATTTTCTTTTTACACAAAGTTCGAGTTCCTGTGCAAACCCTGTTTCATCATCTTGTAAAAAAATGTAATCTCTTTAATCCAGATCTCTACTCAGGGTGCCTAGATAGTCAGCTGCACTGTTTAGAGCAAGTAACACCTCTGTTTCATTCTTATGATTCCTACACACCTAAAGAGCATGAAGAAGAGCATTCAAGCTTTTAAGTTAATTGAAAGCACTTTTTACACTTTCTAGTCTGATATTGGAATTCAGTGGCCATTTCAACAAGTCTGTCTCTCATAGAGACCACTTTATAGATATGATAACGGATTGTGTCTGTTGGTAGACACATGACTGTCGAGCGATGAGCAGACTCAGTAGTCAGCACAGCGCTGACACTGACATGGCGTCTCTCGTGTTGGTCACAGGAAGCAGCAAGCTCTGATGAAACAGGAGATGGACACCATTTTGGTGCGGCAGAAGCAGTTGGAGGACACCAACAGGCAGCTGTGCGAGCGGGCCGGCGACATCCGGCGCAGCCTGAGAGACGTCGAGCTGAGCGAGGAGAAGTATCTGGAACTGCGAGATCTTCCTGAAGACAAGCTCTCCATCCCCGAATATGTAGCGGTGAGCACGCAGGGTTGTCCTTATACATATTGCTCATAAGTGTGTGTGTGTGTGTGAATGATTACAGCTTTAATCACTTCCACTGTGGTTTCAGGTGCGCTTCTACGAGGTGGTTACGCCGTTAAGAGCTCTAGTGACTGAGCTACAGGTGAAGAAGAACAACCTGATGGACGACCTGGACAGCCATCGCAAGCAAATCAAATCCCTCATGGAGGTACAGAAGACCTTATCGCTCCCTTTCAACATCAGACTTCAGAGTTACGCCAGTCTTTATTTAATCTGCATTAATGATCATCATAAATTGAATCTAGAGAGCAAGCTAGGCTGGTTAGTTCACTGGTACTAGTTAGGACTGGTAAGTGCCGTGTGTGAAAGCACCCTTGCTGTCGTATTTCCTTCATACTTGCGCATTTGTTCTGTAACCACAAAGATAATCAGGAAATAACACACCTGTCAGCTTGATCTTAATATGAGGATGAGTCAAAAGGTAGCAGTAGAAGGAGTTACTGAGAACAATGGACCAGTAGTACATTGTCAAATTTGCAACTCCAAATTTAATGTACTGTCCTCTAATTTTTAAACTTTTAAGGTTTTTATTTGACACACCTTTTAATGTAAGATATAGTTTGGTCTTTTTCAGCACTCTGGGCTTTAAACTGATTTATTTAGTAATCGATTTTTACTTTGTGTCAATCTAGAGCTATGAGGACGAGAGAAGAGCGCGCTCTGAGCTGGAGATCCGCTGCCAGAGGCTCACGCTGGAACTGGCCGACACCAAGCAGCTCATCCAGGAGGGAGACTACAAACGTCAGAACTATGACAAAGTGAAGCGGTGAGGACATGGATGAATACAAATCCTCATAGCCACACTCCAAAATCTAGTGGAAAGCCTTCCCAGAAGACTGGAGGTTATTATAGCAGAAAAGGGGGAATAACTCTGGAATGAGATGTTCAGAAAGCACAAGTATATGTGATGGTGATGTGTATTTGCAAAAAGGGGAGGGGACAGTGGCTTTCAGAGAACGAATAGCTCAAAAAATGAAAAATGGATCAGCACAAGGCGGTAGCATTGAAACTTTTTTACAAAGCTCATAAGTCTTTAAACTGAATAGTGAAGCTGTTAAAGCTGCCAAACACTGTTTTATCCTCTTAATGTATATAATATCCAGAATGTTATATGTTTCTTCTTCTTCATTGGATGGTTGGAAACAAAGCTGACTGGAGAAGCAGATTGAGAGACTCTTTCTTGAAGTTTTCTCTATTTAATAACAAAGACAGAGACAAACACACAAAGTGTAAGAAAAAATAATACAAAGGTAACGGCATAAGTGCGCTAAATAACCTAAGATTAATGTCTTTATATCTAATTTTTTTGAAAATTCCTCAAAATGGCTTTAATTAGAGAAATATTGCATGTTGTTTAAATGACAACTTGATTAATCTCTTAGCGAAATCAGATTATTAGTGTGCATGTAAACACACTAAATATAAAAGTAATTAATAATTTGATTGGCTCAGAGAGAGAGACAGCTACGAGACAGAGGTCCGAGAGCTGAGGAAGAAGCAGGAGATGATGGACCTGACGCAGACCGCCCTGACCAAGGAGAGGAACGATCTCAGTAAAGAGGTAATAAACAGACCGAACACAGCAGGTCCTGAGAACTTTCTTTATCTTTATTTAATCTTATCTTGTCTTTTACATCATGCAGGTGGCCACACTACAGCAGTCTGTGACTCTGCTGCAGAAGGATAAGGACTATCTGAACAGGCAGAACATGGAGCTGAATGTGCGCTGTGCCCATGAGGAGGATCGTCTGGAGAGGCTGCAGGCACAGCTGGAGGACTGCAAGAAGGCCAGGGAGGAGGCTTACGACAAATACGTTGCTTCTAGGTCTGTTCTAGGCTAAGTGTTAGGACTTTTCACACACTGTCAGCATAACAAATACATTTATGTTATTAGTCTTGTTATGTAATATTATATAATGCAGTCTTCTATTGCCAAGCCTCATCATTTTTGGCAGAATTCTGTATCACATCCGTCAGTGGATATCGGTCACTCTATTACCCAGCATGCATCACACAGATTTGGGAATCCTCATCATAAGAAACAAGTCATTGTATAATAAGACGTTAAAGTCTTGGGTGAGAACTAATGCTAAATTGCTGATCACAATAACACACCTACGAAACTGAATGCATTTTCCAAAGGAACTTCAGATTTTAACAGTGGAGTGTGCTGCTACATCTTATCGCTCAAATATACTGCAAATTACCAGCCTTATCCCCCCCCAACCAAATTAAAAAAGGCAGATCAGCTGATTGACAAATGACCCTGGAATGATTGCCAGTTGTATGGGTGTTTCAAACTGTCCAATATTAACCAAAAGCCCTGCCCCCTTCCCACCTTCTCACGTTAAGACACTTTGACCAGTGCTTTTGTCTCGTCTTGATTTTCCCACTTGAAAGATGCACTAATGCAGTGTCCTCACTTTTTGTTAGCGTAAATGGAGAATGTGTTGAGTTCATTAATATGAAAGAAAATCTATCAATACATGTCTAACATTAGACAAGTACTTAGTTAACATCAGCTATACGTTTTAGGAATGTCGACGAAAAATTCCAGCTGAAAACCATCAAAAGTGGCACCTTTGGTTTTCATCCGAAAAAAAGAAAAAAGGCCAAGAATTTGGGCCAGATTAATTAGGCTTACAGTGAAGTGTCAAAACTAATGCTTTACAATTAATTTTCAAGTCAAGTCGAGCTTTATTGTCATTCTGCTACATGTGTGGACATATAGTTGAACGAAATGTCGTGTCTCGCAGGACCACGGTGCTACATACAAGTTAAACATCAATATAAACATAGAAGTATAAGAAACAATTTAGGTGACTATACATACTTTACAAAAACTTTACAAAAACTATACAAAACTTTACATAGATACTGTAAATGGAATTGTGCAAAAGAGGTATTTTGTACATGAAATTGTGCAAAAGAGATATTTTAGGGGAAGCAGCGCATAGTGCAAGATGATTTGTAGTGCAATGCACAAGTAAACATATATTATCAGACTGAGTCTTTGTGTGAGAGAGTGTCTATAAAAAGTGTTCAGTGTACATTCAGGGAAAAGAGTGTGTTACTACAGGTGGTTTGTATAG
>CM040479.1:14259578-14297818 GCA_022758105.1 Pangasianodon gigas | reverse complement strand
AGCAGCGCATAGTGCAAGATGATTTGTAGTGCAATGCACAAGTAAACATATATTATCAGACTGAGTCTTTGTGTGAGAGAGTGTCTATAAAAAGTGTTCAGTGTACATTCAGGGAAAAGAGTGTGTTACTACAGGTGGTTTGTATAGCCCACTCACCTGTGTGTAGCACACTCAGAATTGCACTTAAACAGATTGTCAGTTTTTTTCATGGGTTTTTTCATGGGTTTTTCATGGGTTTTTCATGGGTTTCATGGGTTTGAGGTGTTCATGGTTATGGATGAGGTTTCAGAGGGGGACAGGGAGATTGGAGTTGAATGAGCATTTTAATAATGATTAGACACGTTCAAACCTTTTGAGCAGCAGCAGATCAACAGTGGAAAAAATTTGGGCTGTGTGGAAACATTAAATGATTCAAGTTGGTAGAATTTTAACCTACATTTTGAACCTAACAGTAGCTTTGTCTATCATTTATCTGTAATTGTTGTTCACAAAAAAAAGAAACAGTGCAGCCATAAATGGCCATCAGGAAGGTTTTTTTCTTTCCAGTATTCAAACCAGGCAGTTTCGCTCTAGACACCATTTTTGAATTAGTCGCTCTAAAAGACACTTTCTCAGGTGCTCATACATTTTTGGATCAACCCACTATGATGTATTTTTGTATAAAGCCATGAACTGCCTTTCCACCAGGGATCACTATAAGACTGAGTACGAGAACAAACTGAGGGACGAGCTGGAGCACATCCGAGTGAAAACCAGCCAGGAGATCGAGAGCCTGCAGCGCACGTCTAAAGAGCTGTACGAGAGAGAGAACAGGTGAGGTTCTGTCCAAACACAGCGACCTGGTGTTCAGACTCCTAGGAGCACCGCAGTGTTGAGATCATAGTTACGCTCCATATCACGTGCGCTGTTTTTTTCTTCCCCTCTGACTCTTGACCTGTGGCTCCACAACTGCACGTCTTGTTTATTTTCAGTCCGACTGCATGTTTTTTGTGCTTACTGTGCTCGCACACACCTTGACTCAGGTCTTAATAAATATAGCTTGTTGTATCAGGTGTTTAAAGCTTCTGGAAAAAAAGTGTGTTTTTTCTGTTCTCCCTAAGCATGTGGAGCTAGAAGGCACTGTTCTGCTTCTGTAACAGGAACACAAATCAAACCAGCAACCCAACAAACTCCACGTGCAGTTCTCTGCATGGCCACTAGGTGCACTGCAGTTTTAATGATGAGCTCATTAAGCTAAATTGCAGTGTATTGTGATCATATCATCGTTTGCTGCCTGTAACAAACAACTCTTTAACTCATTAAAGTTCTGCACTGGTGACTGGTGACTCTTAACCCTTAAGTGCTTGGGTTAGTGAAAGGGAAAAAAAAAATCTACTCTGCATCTGTATATTATACATATTAATCTGTATAATTAATTTGTGGTCATCCGTGCTGTCCAAGATTTATTTAGTAATAAAATACTATGTTCTTTAACTGATATATTAGTTTACCCACAACGCCGCTTGGTCCTCTCTTCATCTCAACCTAAAGAGAGCGATGCAGCGGCGCTTTAGTCTTTTATTCTGTCCAGCTCTATCACCTCCTTATGTGTACACTCTGCTCAAACAGATCAGCTTCCAAAGCGTCAACTTTCATGCGAATACCGCCGTCAACGCCATCGCGCTCATCATCTCGTAGATCACTGACTAGCCGAGGCGAGTCTCTGCTTCTTATAGCTTCTTATAGCTGCATTGCATTCTGGGGTTTTGAGTCCAACGTTTGCACAAATATTCTCTCTACTTGTACATTAGATTTTTGAATTAATATGACGTTAAATGTCGCTGGAAAATGGTGAGTGAGAAAAGAAGCTCTTGTTCTTTCGCTCTCTAACAGAAAAACCTGTCAAACCTATGTTTGAGATAATTGAAAAAAATGTAACGACGATTAAACCACACTGTAACTGCGCTAGCAATAACAGCGTCCTCCTGTGACATCAGGTCGGCCCGCCACCACAAACATCTCACGGGAACAACGAAAATACAGCACCAAGCGACAAATTAGCACCAGAATCTCTAATTCAGGGCTGAATTTGTCATTTTAGCAGAATGTATGAGTAGACAGACTGAACTTTTCTGAGTAATTTGAGTAGTCAAGTGTCACCGTGCTAATTGTTTGATTTCCTTCTTTTTATGGCTGTAAAGATCAGATTAAAATCTCTAAACATATAGTATTTCATAATGTGGCTCCAGGAGTTGTGCCAACGCACAGCAAAACTAAATTTGCATAATGTTAAATGCAAAACAGAAAAAAATTACTTTTTGATTATGATCTTTTTGGCACGTTGTCCTTCCCTGGGAATTAGTCATCGTTGTCAGGTGACTTGACTAAGATTATTGTGTAGGCTTTAGTATGCGAAACCAGGACAGCTCAAAGGATGACTATTGCCCTCAGTATGAAGATTTAAGAACAAAATAGTTTTATTGCAATTTTAATCATTTTTAAGTCAATAAAAAGGGCTGATTTGTTGATAGTCATGAGTTCAGTATATATTTAAAATTCTTCATCCATCCATCCATCCATCCATCCATGCCTATATAAATAAGAAAGCAAAGAATTAATTTTTTTTTAAATAAAATTTAAATCAGAGTTCCCCTTCCATGTGATGATACGTTTTGATCTGACTTTGTGTCTGCCTGTTCCAGTGTGGCTCTGATTTGTTTTTTGTTTTTTTTCCCCTTTCTAGTGTGCCTCTGATTTGGTTTTTTTTTTCCCCCAGAAACCTCCGTGAGGCACGGGATAACGCCATCCTCGAGAAAGAGCGAGCCACTGGGGCCGAGAGAGATGCTCAGGCCAAATACGATCAGCTCCTAGAGCAGTGAGTGTCCATGACTGTGCTCTTTCTTTTTTCAAACTGTTACTGTCACAAACTCCAATCTGAGTGGAAGTGACTGGTTTTTCTCTGGAAATATGAGGCATTCTATGAAAATAATCTTAGTGCCAAATGGGATTTCAGCTTCATACCTTTTAGGTATGAATCAATCTTGCGAAAGCATTCTATAAAAGAGTGAATAATTTTTTTTTTTTTTTTTTTAAATACTTCCTGTGTTTTCCCAGGGTTTAGCGTGAATGCGTTACCAGTGTTGACATGATAATTCTATTCCTGTTGTTGTTTTATTAGCACATAGTTGATTCAGCTGCTCCATTTGAAGCCCTCATGCCTAAAATGCACAGCGCATAATCCTAGTGTTGATTTAATAACATTCCTTTTGCTACCATGTCTCAGGCGACACATCTCGAAAGCTGGCTCAATTGCTTTATTTGTCCTAAAATCATGCAAGACTTTTTTTTTTTTTTTTTTCAGAAATGTGGAATGTGGTCTATTGAAATACTATTGATAATATTTGTACATTTTTGTTCTGTTTAGTGTTGTATGAGTCAGACAATTAGTTCACATACCGTTTGTATGGATTTGAATCAATTCGTGAGTCATTGTTCTGTGTCTGAACTTGATGGAGTTTTGGGAGAAGGAGGGAGGATGTTAAATTACTCAGCTCATATAGGTTTGGTGACTTCTCAGGCCAGTTCAACAAGCTTTAAGGGTTAATCAGGTAGAAACCGAACTGCCCTGGGTCAGTACAGCGCTGTGTAGGTGTGCCTGGAATGAATTTATGCAGTTGAAGCTCTTCAGTAGACACCCAGAGCTGTTTATTTAATAACGTTAAAAAAGAAAAAAAAAAGCTTATTTAAATAGATTTCTGTGGCGGTCTGGGAAAACCCATCTGATGTCACTGTGGCTGAAATCCTGCAAAGATCAAGTTAAATAAGGAGCCAGTATCGTTAAAAAAAACAGTCTTAAAGACGTCTTAAACCTTGCTAGCTAAGTGTGATTTCTTTTCATGTGTCACAATCTGATCACATGTCCTAGCGAAACAGACATGAGCATAAGCAGTTAAGTTTGTAATCAGAAACCGGCTGTCAAAATGTCTGTAACTCTCCTGCTTTACAGTCAGAGTGAATTTTTTAAAATCTGGTTATGCCCAAAAGTGAAAAGGCAGGAAACTGCCTTTAAAGTTCTATAACTTTACACATTTCTAGTGCAGGAAAATGAATGCTTTGCCAAGCTGCTACACGTGTAATACATAAATCATACACAGAGAGCTGTACAAGTCAAATATGTTCACTGCTTGAAGAGAAAGTCTTGACAGAGTCACGCTTTCTCCGAAGCTGATGTGAAAACGGCCCCATCTTAACCCATGTGACGATGTTTCTGTGGAAATATTCAAGGCCTAATATGTAAATTTACAGGGTGGCAGGTTTCTCAAGTAAGACCGTCACTGCATAAATATGTAAATTATAGATTAAAGACTTTTCCGCTGCACATAAGCACGTTAATTTAGGGAAGGGTGATTTCACCTTATTAGAAGAACTATTCCAAGTTTGGGAAGTGTATATTGAGAGTAAAGGTACACTCTGTGATTTTAGTACAAGCGGTCACTTGGATAGGAGGGCTGGATGATATAGTATGGATATCGTGATATATTGACATCAGGACACTGTGTCAGTGCTGATTGGATGAATTTTTGTACCAATGTTTCATTTCTCTCCTTTTTCTTACTAAGTACTTTAATTCTTTTTTTTAAATATTACTTTGGTCTAATTGGTATGTTCAAAAGCCGATATCCTTTAAAATCATGTCTTGCCTCCAAAATGCCACCCTATTCCCTACTGCAGTGTGCTTTATGAGCAGGGTTGCCAAGTCTCAGCAAAATATACAGCTTAACTACATCTTAACAACCACACAAAAAGACCAGAAACTAGCCCAGAAATATTTGGGCATTGGAAAAGGAAGGCACATTTTTCTTCTTTTCTCAGTCACCGTGGTGTGCACACATTTCTGATTTGCATGGTACAGCCATTATCCACTACTTAATCCACTTCTTCTCTCTTCCAAACTTTGCAATTGGTCTCACAAACGAAATTGTTCTGCACATCATAGATACACTGTCCACACGTGCACTTTCCCTTTGTTTGCCGGAGCCACGTTTGTGGATATTGATTAGATTTAATTCCAGTTATTTGCTTCAGGATTTCAAGATCTTGTTGGCTGAAGACTATTTTTAAACTCGGCCAAAAAAAAAAAAAACACCCGTGGACTTGCTTTTTCCGTTCGCAGCCTTGTTCGCAGCCTTGTAAAATACACTGACATCACAGATCCCAGCTATTTTGAGAACCACTGCTCTAGGTTGCCTCATTTGGCCAGGTACCTATTGCAGTGCATTGTGGGATTTCAGTAGTGTTCTGGATAACTCTACACTATGCCTTTAAGGTCTAGCTGTAAACAGGAGCTTTTCGTGCAAATGAATTATGTTTCCGTTGTAACCTTGTTGCAATCTTTCAATGTGTCACCTCTTTGCAGACATGATGGTGCCTATTGAAAAGTCTGAATGACTTCCCTTTCTGTTCCCTTTCACTATTCTCAACAGGAATGTTTAGCATGAAACAGCGACAGCACATTTTGTCATGAACCAGCATCGTATACGAGGTGGAAGCAGGCAGCAAACACGCCAATATTTGCCTTTGAGACAACACATTTTTCATAATTACATAATTACCTCACACACCCATGTCGGTGTACTGGATGGACGGAGCTGGTAGAGAAAGTTCTTTAGTATTAACACTGAGTGTACTCTCAGTAAGACACTTTGTATGTATTCAAATCCTGACTGCAGGCTTCGGACGCCATTGTCACCTCAGAAGTGATATTGACAAGTTTGAACACTTCGTATATAGCAGCTGATGTCATACAATCGGTATTTGGATGTGTGCAAATTGATATATATGGCTGGATTGCGTAATAAATTAGCCAATGAGTGCGGCTATATGGAATCTAATACAGTGGGAACTCTGTATATTTTCCTCCAACACTAACTCCTTCAAGGCATTTCGCTGTACTGATGACATCACATGCACGATTCTATGTACTCCTGTGGTTCCTGCTGTACGGTACATTTTAATGGTATAATTGCATTCTGAGTTTGGTAATTAGAGTTCGGTCGAGGTCACGGAGACTCAAACAAGAGCAAGAAACACACTCCATACGTGCTGTACCCTTATTAACACATGTTTTACTTTTACTACTTTGTTTTGTTGTCTGATGAGCGACAAACCGAAATGCCAAGCAAGAAAGACCTGTCTTTTGGACACAAATACCTATAATTATCTTTGACAGCGGTATTCTTTAAAGGAGACACAGACACTCTGATACTTCTCACGTTTTTTTCAGGCTTTTTAGTGTGTCACCACCATTTGACACGACATTATTAATCATGTCACAATTTTCTTTTTCCCCCTTTTTTTAAAACTCCACCATTGCTTGGGGCAATTTGTCTTAAGCCTGTACATCCAATTGATACACAGCACGCAATCCTTTCTTTTGTTACTATGTACCAGCCTTTCTTGGTGTATCTGGAGCATCAATACACACTAAGTTGATTGTTTAGTATGTCCTAGATTGGTCTACCTTCTAAACCTTCTACCTGTATCTTGCTCCCAAAATAGTACTATGTGTACAGACTGCGGTTTTGTTTTTATCAAATAACCTTTGTCACACTTTGTAGTGTTGCAGAAATTGAATGTCAAAATAACTTTCTGTTGTATTTGTATGGATTTCTGAATTAGTGCGTCATGGTTCTGTGTCTGAACTTGACCGAGTTTTGGGAGGAGGAGGAGGAGGAGCAGGAGGGTGGATGGTAAATTGTTCTGTACATTTGGTGACTTCACTGGCTAGTTCTACATGCTTTAACGGTTTATCAAGTAGAAACCGAACTGAGCTGAGTCAGTAGGTGCGTCAGTGTCAAGCTGATGCACTTCCCTGAGTTGTTAGAACAACATTTATGTTCTATCATACGCAGGCATTAAATGTTTGTTTGAATATGAGCAGGATGTCATAAATAACAGTTTGACAGAGGAATGGTACTAAAGCGTTAGCTGCTACCATTAAAGTGAATAATTCTAATATTGACCCAGGTGTTGCATGAAGGTAGTTATCATCTAATTTTTATTTGCATTGCATGGTCATATGACCTGAAATTGTAACTGTTCCCTGTGAACTAGGGCTCAGCAATTAAAACTAGCCAAAAACAGAAAGAGAAATATAAATATTTAAAAACTAACCATTTATAAATACTGCAAAATGATGACAACTTAAAGGAAAAAACTGGTGGTGGGGGGCATTTATTTATTTTACTGACATGATTTGAGTGCACTTGTCTCTTTAGAGAGGATCGTCACTGCAAGTCAATACAAAGTTTCTCTGACCAATCATCTTTATCCTATGATGAAACATTTCTATTTCAATGGGTGTGGTCTAGGATAACTCCGCCCCCATCCACAGGGCACAATACTTACCAGATCTGAGCCTCATTGCACACCTATGGGAGAATTTTGGACAGTGCTTGAGAGCCGCCATCATCGAAACACCAATTGAGGAATATCTTTTGGAAATCTGGCACTCCATTCATTCAGTACACGTCCAGAGATGTGTAGAATCCATGCCAAGGTGCAGTGAAGCTGTTCTTGTGGCCCAACACTTTTTAACACGCTTTATGTTGTTTTTTTACTTTAATTTGTCTTTGTCTATCAATCCAGTACGTACTACGGACAGGCCACAGTACTTAACTTTTCTTGTTCCTAATTTTCCGTAATTTTCCTCCAGATTTCATTAGTTCCATCAACATTTATGACATTTAAAGCATGGCGATTAAAGTAACTGGATAGTGGTAAAGTTAAGCAGCTTTGCAGAACACAATTTCTACTTAATTTCTAAAGTATGTGGTACCTCAGGGTTCCGATCTAGGACCGACTCTCCTTGCCTGGTTAACCCTATACAGCAAGTTCATTCAGATGTAATGATTGACATTAATGATTGGCAGAATATATAAAGACTCTGGGAATTTTTACTAATTTCTTAAAGACAGTCATGCATAACGAGATAATTACTTCAAGTAGAAAGTTAACGAACGTCACCTTGATTGACTAATTCATACAGCACGGTCTGCAGGAGTTCAATGACATGCTAGTTCTCTAAATTCTTATGGTTTTACTGGCATCACAAAATGCTCAGAACTTTTTTTTTTTTTTTAAACATTGCAAGTACCTCACTAAAACAATACAAGAGTGCATAGATTGTTCGTAAATAACATGTGATGTATGACTTCCTTGTTTGACAGCTGTAACTTTCCACAGCCTTTTGCACCCTTTTTCATTTTAAAAAAAAAATGTATTTGGTGCCAAAGCAGCAGGTGTAAATGGCGTAAAAGGATACACCTTTCAACACTTAACCCCGTAGGCTTCTACCATTTTGTCATTTCCGGTAGGGGGAGTGTGTGCACACGTGTTTACCCCTGATCCTCCCCCGTTCTTCAGCAGTGTCGAGCCCTTATTTGCCCATGTCACAGGCTCGCAGTGTGTCACTGCACTCCAGACGCATGCCTGGCATTCCAGCAGCTCCTCGGTGCACAGTTGTTGGGCATAGCCCGCGTTTTTCTGGCCCCGGGGAACGGATCGCTCGCATTCACCCAGGAGCTGGGCGGAGAGGAGGGGGCAAGTGACACATGCTCCTTTCCCGCTGTTGCCCTCCACCCCATAAACGACTCAGGGCTCCCTTTGCGGCTGACTGGTCGCGCCACTCTCACTCTGTTTTGACAAGGGAAAAGAAGGGAAAAAGTGAATCGTAGGTTGCATTGTGTCGAGTTGTGTAACGGTCACTCTGACTCATTGTTTTGAAATGTACGAAAGGTTTCTAAGACAAACAAAAATGTCAATGGCTGACTGAGTGGCTAGAAAGTATTCAGTGTGTTCATTGTTCATACTGTGAGAATGGTCAAAATGTATGTTAGGATTTTCTACACATGTCTCTAAAATTAGACTAGTGCAGTGAATACTCACATATTCACCGGACACTTTAATAAGAACACCTGTACCCCTGTTTATTCATACAAGTATCAAATCAGCCAGTCATGTTGCAGCAGCAGTGCAATGCATAAAATCATGCAGATACAGATCAAGAGCTTCAGTTAATGTTCACACAAAGCATCAGAATGGGGGGAAAATGTGATCTCAGTGATTTCTTCCAATCTGTCCAGTTTCTGTGCCCACTGTAGCCTTAGATATTTGTTTTTGGCTGACAGGACCTCAAGGTTCATGATGTTTGTGCATTCTGAGATGCTTTTTCTGCTCTGCACAGTTGTAAAGAGTGGTTATTTGAGTTACTGTCAGCCTTCCTGTCAGCTCAAACCAGTTTGGCCATTCTCCTCTGACCTCTCTCATCAACAAGGTGTTTCCAGCCACAGAACTTCTGTTTACTGGATGTTTTTTTTCCACAACATGCTGTGTAAACTCTAGAGATTGTTGTGCATGAAAATCCCAGGAGCTCTGCAGTTTCTGAAATACACAAATCAGCCCATCTGGCACCACCAGTCATGCCATGTCGTGCCATGCCAAGTCACTGAGATCACTCTTTTCCCAATTCTGATGTTTGATATCTGCATGATAGATGTTTTTGCTGCTGCAACATGATTGACTGACAGGATAATTGCATTAATGAGCAGAGTTTATACATTGTCTCTTACTTATTATATAAGAGACAATTGATATTAGGCAGAAAAACGTTTGTCTCATTGTGTTTTTGTCTGATTGCGTCTCATTGTGTCTGTGGCAGAGGGTATCTAGGGTTAGATAAGGGCTGGATGGCATTCAGTAAACAAAGCTAAGATCAGATTAGAGCTGAACCTTTAATCAGATGTTAACCGTGACAGCATTCTCTAGATTGTGCAATCAAATTACAGTGGTATTCGTGGGCTACGTTAAGGCTAGATTTTGGTTTTATTTACTCGACTGCATTAAATTAATTCTGTTTGCTTGTAACATTTTAAAATAAATACAGTATACACTCAACATGAAAGGAAAAGTGCATTTCTGAATTGGCTGAACTAAAATATTAATGATTATTATTGTGTAGTCCCAGATCTTGTGCACGTTCTCCTCTTCAGAGCTGTCAGGATTACATGATCGATTGTGACTCGACTATATGGCATCTCTGTTAAAGGCTTTACAACACGTACATGTTTATGTCTTGTTATCGTTGCACAAAAATTGGTATTATTTATTGCAGAGAAGTTCTTTTATCTAGGCTGCAGTAAATTTCATGTACATTTATTCAGATTGTAACACGTTACGTTTCGTTTCTAATCCTAATCCTTACATTCACAAAACACAAACACCTGCCTAACAGTTTAGAAATGTTTAATGCGGTTTCATTTTATTTAAACAGTGCTTTCACAGTAGATATTGTCACGAAACAGCTTTACAGAAATTCTGTTTCGATGTAGGTTTCGATCGCTAATGTGCAAGCCAGAGATGGTGACCTGGAAAACTGGCCTGAGATGACATTTTAAACGCTGATCGATGACAGTCGGTATCAGGAAAGCAAGACATTCTGAAATCCTTTAGCTAAATTTAGCATGATTAAAAGTGCTTTCATCTGATAACATCTCCTCATGCCAGTTCAGATGCAGAGTGGAAACTTCTCAGGCCCTAACAGGTAGAGCTGCATTCTGTGTGTTGTTAAAAATGATCATACTGCTACTAAATCCTTAAGCACCTTGCTGCGTATGTAAGGTGCCATAAGGTGTGTGTATATATAAAATAAAATAATGGATTAGTGCAAAGTCTTATTTTAAGTAATGATTTGAAAGAGTGAGCTAATTGCGTGAGAGTGGGTATTCTTATAAATGTATGAATACGTAGAATGCGGGTTCTATGTGGGATAAGAATGAATGGCAGGTGGAATCTTACAATACTAGTAAAATGATCAGCAGTGCAGATGTTTTTGTTGTTTTGTTTTTATTTATTTTTTTTGTCACCATTAATCATCCTGCCCAATCTGCAGAGTCAGTTATTTGCAAGTCACACAGACCATTAATAAATGGTAAGTACGTTTCATGAATGAGCGTGACCAATAACCGTCTACTTTCTACTAAGAGGCTGTTTGAAAGACCAACTACAGACCTTCTTCTGAAACCCATGTTTACTCATTAGGAACCTTATGAAACTTAAATCTGACTAATTCTAATGAATCTGACTGACTGTTTTCTCTCACTATGGCAAAAACACCAGATTGAAGTAGCCAAAACATTTTCTTAGCCAAAAGAGACTCCAACTGAAACACTCCTTTCCACCGTAGCATTAGAGTTGTTGGATTCTTACTTTGGTTTGTACGGCTACACAAATTTAGTTTCAGTCACCCTAGCCATCCATACAACCGTCGCTGCTTAAAGTCTCGAGAAAACTCAGGTAAATTCTAAACATGGATTTCTGTGAATGTTTTTCTTAACAGTGAATATATCTTGCTCTGAAAAACTGTTGGTGTAGGGAGCCAATCAGATTGCAACTCCAGATTTTGAAGCTTGAGGGCAGAAACATGCACAAAAGATACGACTTGAGCATCTGAGACTGAGACTAGTTTCTTGCTAATTAGCACCTGAGCTTGTTCAAATAGTATACAAGAAAATATGATCTTCACTAATGCCGAGTGCACGCTACATGATTTTAGTCCTGATTTCCCAGTCTCCAACTAATTTTGGATACACCTCCCACTCTGCGACAAATCTCTGCACACCCCGTGGCGACCGCTCACGTACAGGTTCAGCGGCTTGGTTTTTCTCAGTCTGCGAGTTGTCACAGAAGCACCTCTATGACAAGTAGTAAGTGCTAGTGATGAGCAACGGCCAATGAGAGTCCAATCTAATTCATCTGCTGTCATGCGCAGCAGATCCCTGAACCCAGTTTATCATTCATCTGTTTGTGTGCGGGGGCGAAAAAATGTCATGTTGCTTTTGTGATGAATAATTTGTCACGTCCAAATGGTTGTGGAACTTGCAAACTAAAATCAAACATGACTCATGGCAACATTCCTTCCTCTACAAATTTTTTCAGATAAAATGGTGCAGAACCCAGCACCATAGACAGCTGGTTATGACAAAGTCACATGATGGACAACTTTTGCATTATTTTCGTGACTTGCGGATCAGGTGTGCTCCGCTTGGGATCTCCAGCTGAAAGATGGTGTAGTGTGTGAGCCGAGTCTGCAATCACTCATGTAGTGTACACACTCCTACGTTAACAAAACAGCAGATCGCTAGTGATAAAAGTCATGTCGTGTCAGCAGTGAGATTTGGAAAGTCATGTGGTGTCTGCTTAAGTGAAATGCAGGCTCTTTGGAGCTTGAGACAGTTTTATGACATGCATCACATGACAAGGTAAAAGTGATTCTGCTTTGTCAATTTATTTTTTTTGTTGTTGTGCAAGAAATCTGTTTTTATACAGTTACTTTCTGCATGTTGCCCTGATACCGTGTTAATAGGATAATAAAAAATAATCATTATGCCATTATAGTAGTAATCATCTCAACCGCCAGTGATCAGAGGAAAACGCAAATGAAAAGTTTATCATGACCTGCCAAGTTTAAGCGGTCGAGCGAACATGCCAGGATTTGTTGAAATGTGGATGTTTTTTTGCAAAGGAATATAAAGACGTGCCATCATTACAGTGTGTCAGAGTGCTCAGTCATTGTGTCGGGTGTCTGTGCGGATGAGTGTGCGAGAGAGGAAGAAAATGGAAATGACACTCTCAGAAGGGTGTGAACAGATACCCTTGCCATTACCTAACAGCCTACAGTATTTGTATAAAGTAGGTTATTGCATATTTCTCCTTGATCCATGAGTTTCAAGTCGAATTAGAACAGGAAAACATACAAAAATTTCCAACTCATTAAAGCCAAAATGTTTTTTTTTTTTCCTCTTTCACAGTGGATCGGGTTTGTAGCATTAAAAGTGCATCACCTGTCTTTCAGAGTTTTTAACCTGAATTGCCATATCAATCAATATTTAGTGCTTCATAATAGAACTGAGTGCCAGCACTTCCTCATAGCTGTTTTTGAAGTCTTATTGTGTCTTTAATGCAAATTTCGGCTTCCACATACCAAGCGCGTGAGCCGCTGCCTTTTTCTTTGTTACACCGCTTGTGCATAAGCGTTTCCAGGCATCGTGCTGGGGTGGGGGCTATGGGTGAATGGGTGGATGGGTGTGTGTTGCAGTGAGGAAGCGAAAAAGTAAATGACACCTTCAAAGAAGTGTAAACAGATCTGCCTGTGTGTATTATAGGCATAAATAACACTAATTTGAAATATGTGTGTTTGTCTTTGCATGAGTGCAGTTTCAGGCAGCTGCAGCTGAACTCCGACAGCCGCGCATCAGAGCTGCAGAACCAGATGAAGCTGAAGGCTTTCGAAGCCGAGCGCGCTCAGATCGTGCAGGAGGAGACGGCCCGGAACCTCAGCCTGTGCCAGATAGAGTGTGAGAAACAGCAGAAGAAACTGGAGGCAGGTGTTCTCTCATCACCTTACACTGCCTTGTCATCAGCTTGGCATTTTCAGTGTTGTGTGTGTTCCTTTGTTTCACAACTCCAAATGAAAACTGTTTTGTCCTTTTGTTTTTTTTTCTATGCACACAATGCAAGGCAGGACAAAACCTCATCCTTATTATAGTATGTGATTGCACAGCAGAGTACAGAGGAAATAAAACCTGAAAAAAAAAGTCATGTGACCCTCCATCACCTATCTACCTAAGAACTAATGCTGCAATCGACTTACCTCAGAAGTGGGAAGTCAGAACTCGGAATGAAATGATTTTGAACCTCTCGAGCTTCAAAGTACGGGAAAAACATGGACGCCTCCATGTTTGTTTTTTGTTAGCAACAAGCTAGCCAGCTAAATGTGATGAGTGATGTATATTTACCTTCTCAAACAGTGAACTGTGTAGTAAGTGTTATAGATACAACAATATATGTCTATATGTAGATTGCTCTAAAACAAACACTTGTATATTTAAAGGTAAGAGGCTGTGTGCCATGTTGAATTGACGTCACTTGCTGTACTAGGTGTTGAGGAAATCTAGTTCCTGAGTAGGAATAACGAATTGGCGGGGCGTTTTCTTTGTTTTTTTCCTAGTCAGAGGTCAGAAATTACAGCGTTACGACCTTCAGTTGAATTCAGCATAAATAGCTAAATACATTTCAATCAGCCGTAAAGGCTCCCACTGCAGAACCGTCTCCATCAACGTCTTTCTCTCTCAGGTTCTAACCAAGGAGTTCTACGCGCTTCAGTCTTCATCAGAGAAACGCATCACAGAGCTGCAGTCCCAGAATGCCGAGCAGCAGGTGAGGCTGGAGACCTACGAGAAGCTGGAGAAGGAGCTGGACGACATCACCATGCAGGCAGCAGAGAGTGAGCCAAATTTATCAGCTGATCCAAGAACCCGCTTTCCAATTTTCTGTCCTGTAGGCTTAAAGGAAGCATCCAAGTTTTATTTAAATGAAATTGTGCATTGACTCTTTTTTTTTTTTTTTTTTTTTTAAGTATAAATTTCCTAGAAGTTTCCTACATTACCCACAATGCCATTCGACTACCTGCTTGTAGTGCTGCCAGTAGGATTGAGTCCTCAGGTTCATCGCTACCTTAAGAGAGAGAGATGTGCCAGCGCTTTAGTGCTTCAGTCTGTCAAGCTCTCGCACCTCCTTATCTCAAACAGATCAGCTTCCAAAGCTTTCATGCTAACACCATCGTTAATCTGATCGCACTCGTCATCTCCTAGATCAATGACCTGCCTAACAGGAAAAACGAAAATATAGCACCAACCAACAAATATTTTAATATTAATGGGTTTTCGGGGTGTTTTCCTTTAAGCATGATGTATGCTTCATTAGAACTGCTTCTGAGAAAACCCCGAGCTTTCCTAGTGTTTCAGAACAGTAGAAAGATCTTAGCTGTCCATCAAACGTGGGAGTGGGCAGTAAACAGCCTGGCGCTTTTTTTTTTTTGATGTGCGAAAAGCGCAGATTTTGTTATTGTCTGTTCAAATAAAACAGCCAACTGTTGCTGTGGCCGCTTAAGAGGAAGTATATACAAATTCACATTGTCTAAAGGGAAGCATTTAACATTAATTTGAAAAGCAAATAATGACAGTGTAATTTGAAGCAGAACACACGTATGACTCATTTCAAACTCATCCCATGTTATGATTTAAATCTGAATGGCCGGCCTAATTTAAAAATGAAGTTAGAAGTTACAGATTAATCTCTACTGCTCTGACTAGAAAGAGAAAAGCAGGTCTGAAAACCAACTTGTTAAACTGTTTTATATTTTATTGACTGAGTAGCAAGGATGAAAATGAAGAATAGTTTTTTTCTGGTTTTTTTTTTTTTTTTTGCTTTTTTTTAAGTGCTTTAGTGTCTGTGGGATTATGACTGACAAGAATTTTAACACGTATCCCTGCACTGAGAAAGTAAAAACAAAAAGCAGTTTACTCTAAAATCGTTTATAATAGAACTCTGAGGACAGTTGTTAAATTTTATGAATAAACCTCTTAAAAATGTGTTATTAGAAAAAGATAATTTAAAGCCCGTACACTCTAAAGGATGAGATGAACATGAGAGAAAGTCTTACAAAACTGTTCTTATATGGTTTTATCCAAATTCCTCAAAAACTTTTCTGGTTTCTTATGCTTTGCAGAAGGTTTTTTGGTATCTCTGTGCGTTAAAACAAACTGCACTGCTATCACTCAAGAACAAATTCTTCTATAAATGGATGAATTATACAGATTTAAAGGTTAATTTACGACTCTTTGGTCGAAGAATTCATGAGTTCAGAAGCTGCCCTTAGACATCCCTTAGAGTTTTGAGTAAACAGGATTTCTGTTTTTTCTGAGTCTGGGGTAACTTGTGGATTTTATTGTTCACACTAATCACACGTACTCTACAGATATGTTGGATAGAGATTATGTTGATAAAACACCGGAGTACTCCTTTAACTGTTTTTTCTCGAGTTATTTCTGCCTACTGCACTGAATTTTATGACTTTACTAATGACTTTACACATCTTGCTTTCATGACATTTTGCTTTCAACGCCATTTATTCCAGAGTTCATTAAATCACTTTGGCTCTGTTTTGTTTTGAAAACTTCTGTACGTTCTAAGCAGGAGAGATAATAGTTTATGAGCATAGTTAGCCTCTCCCCTTTGCTCCTGATGGTGGGTGGTCTGAGAGGCATCCAAACACGTTAAGTTGCACACGTTACGTTTTTATAAAACACGTTCTGTGTTTTATAGTGGAAAATGAGGACGAAGCCGAGAGGGTGCTGTTTTCATACGGTTATGGAGCGAACGTGCCGACCACGGCCAAGAGGAGGCTGAAGCAGAGGTGAGAGTGGAGAAGGTCAAGTGTCTCTACAGATCGTTAAGCTGTTGTTAAACGCGATTGATGCTTGAAGAAGTTAAGAGTGTGTGTGTGTGTGTGTGTGTTTGCAGTGTTCATCTGGCAAGAAGGGTTCTGCAGTTAGAGAAGCAAAATACTCTGTTAAGGAAAGACCTGGAGAGAAGCACCGCCCATACAGGGCAGATCTCAGAAGAGGTATCACACTCTCAACCCATTCTCAAACACACAAACACTCACTAGTTCATTTTCCTGCAATTTTCCTACAACGGCTAGAGCAGTCACAGAGACAGTAGTTCAGTTCAGTTCAATTTTATTTGTATAGTGTGTTTATGAACAGACATCCCCACAAAGCACCTTTACAGAAATCCGGATGTAGTTTTAGATCCTTAATAAACAAGCCGGAAGAGCGGTTACAATGAAAAACTCTCTAAAACCCTGAAACCCGTCATCTTCTGGCTGACATCGGATAGTAGGATTGTAAATCACTAGAGTTTAGAAGTATAGAAGAGTAAAACAAACAGTGAATTGTGAGTAAGTATTCTGGGATGAGCATAAGCGAGTTTTTATGATCACAGAAATCTACACTATTCTCACTATCTGATTGGCTGCTCAGACACCAACTTGTATCAGCTCTGACTAATTTATTTAATGAAAAAGCCTGTTTCAAAATTGAGAAATTTCATTAGTGTTGGAAAGAATTGTACAGAATGAAAATAGCATTGTAAAGATAGACTTTGTATACACTTTTATTTATTTTTTTTTTTTTTGGAAGAAATTAAAATTTGCACAGGTTGAGGGAAAAAAAAACATTTTCTCTGTAATTTGACCAAATCACTCAGAGGAAAGTGCTATCTGCCCTCTTCCGCATACATGAGCTCACAAACACCTACGATTGGCTAGCGTCGCTGTGATTGACAGGCGAGAGAGAGTAACACCATGACAGTTCAAGCATAGCACTATTTTATTCTATTCTTGACTTTTTTATTCTTTTTTATCTGTATAGGTTGTGATAACTAATCAGTAGCAAACATCAAATTGATACCGTTAGTTCCTGTCACTGCCAAAAGCCATCCAACTGGAGGAACGATGGTCAATGGGAAAAAGCACAGCAATGGTTTTATGGCATCAAAACCTCAAGTACTTTGTGGTGGGGGAAAAATCTCACCCAGAGCTCAGGAAGTGGGTGTTGTTCTAATGTCACATATATCACTCCAGGTTTAACCTGAAGAGTCGTTCATTTTTTTCTTTTGGTCATTCACAAGTAGTGGATTCATGTTTCTGATCTACAGTGGCAAAGAATGTTCCAATATTTACACTTCATCACTTTTCACTGACTGCTGGCGTTATTATCCTTCATCTCGTTGTTTAGTCTTGTTGAACAAAAAGGGCAAATTGCCAATCTTAAAAGCTGTCTGGATCGTCAAGGTGCAGTCAGGCATGTTGCGATCTAATTTATAACTTTTTAAGTTATCGCACTGTGGTCAGCAGATTTTGGCAAATTTCCACTAACTGACTCATGTAACATTTCAGTTTCAGTCTTAATGGCTTCTCTTTAGTTCTGCTGTTGTCCCAGGGCACACGGACAAACAGTGCAAACGCCTCCGCTTGCTAAATTCATCCAGAAACTCCCCAGAGTTTACAGAGGCTCTTGAAACTTGGGAATGAGTCACAGATGTTGCAGTACGTTTCCAGCGAGCTTATTGCGTTTGTGGGCTGGGTTTCAAACACGCTGTCCAGGATTTTCTTAATTAGATCAGTACAGAACACTGAGTAAACATTTTGATTTAAGATCAAGTTGCATAATATGGTGTGTCCTCTTCCTTAAAGTATGATTTTATTAAATGATGTGTAGGGAGGGAGAGTGATTTAGTGCTTGTAAAGCAGCAACTGCTGTATTGTTCTCTCCTACTTTTTACGTTATTCTTCAAAAGACCTCAGGATACTTAACGTGACGACAGCATCTGCGAGTGTCAAGACAAAAGCAACTTCACAAGCTTACAAGCTCGCATGCTCGCTGCAGCTTTGTGTTGGCTGTGTACCAGTGCTCCAGTACTGCAGGTGGCGCTGTTAAAATTTCACAACAGGTAGAATTACATAAAGAGTAGAAAGAGGAGGAATTGTATAAAGTTGTTGGAATTACAGAAAGAGGAGGAAGAGGAGGAACTGCTTATTTTGTTCTAAATTTTCAAAAGGAACGAGACGATAAGATGCAGGTGATGCGTAAGACCATTAAATAAATAGAAGTTTGTGATGACGAGTTTAGCGTGCTTGTGAAACCTGTGTGATAATTGCTAATGAATTGGCTTGGACACGCTAATCTGTAATGACCAATCACAGGCTTGGTCACGTAGTGTGTTTAACCTCCTTTCTCTTTCTTGTCCTTCTCATTAACTATCTCCGTCCATCCTTCCCTTTCTTACCTTTTTCGTGCCTTCCTTGCTTCATTTCTTTCTTTCTTTCATCACTTTCAGCTCCTTACACTTGAGAACACGTTACAAGACGTACAGTGAAGTGTAAACACTGAAATTTAAACTTAACTCACACAGGGAATAGTCACATGATATGGAGTTTTATTCAAGCGGATCCGGATCAGGATCAGGTGTATTCTTTAGAGCAGTGACCTAAGTGTTTGTGGTGGAAATTCTGCACGAATGCACCAACAGAGCCAGCTCACACAACTGAGAGAGTCCTGTGCTGCTTCAAGCACTTGATTTGTTCCCATAAGCAGTAAAGAAACTCCATCGCTGATACTTGTTGAGGAATCTGAAGCGCTTTGATCCATGGTATCACTGACATTCATTCTTCCTTGTGGCTTCATGCCCTGCTGAGGAGTCGCCCAGAGTCAAACTTGGACCAGGTACTGATACAAGTCTGCACTTGTTCCTCTCTGTCCTACAGCGGTGCGTGATACTCTGGGTTCACACAGTTCCCTGTATTAAAGGATAATTCCAGTTCTAAACCAGGTAGACGTTGTTCTTTTCCTAATATGCTTAAAAATTAATTATAGATTGTAGTCAGGGTATTTGGCGGTGTCCTTCAGATATTCGGACATTCTCAACACGAAGGCGCCAATTGTGAGATCGCTTGTTGACACAGAGTAGGATATACTGTGAATAGCTCGCAGGGACGAATAGCTAATTACTTCTTTTAAGGCCGCCAGTGAAAGACTTGGCTGTCTGCTCATCTCCTCAGACTTGACACGTGAGGACTGGCGTGCCTAAAGAGAAGGAGTACTTCAGACATGCTCAATATTCCCCTGGCTACAGGGATGTGTTGTGTTTGCACTCCTCACGTTTTATCACACGTGATCGCTCTTGTGTCTTTTACATTGTCATGAGATCTCAGGTGCCCTCTCTTAGATTAGTCTCTGGGTGATGGGAGGAACCAGTGACCAACGGTCACCAAATATGGTTTTCTAATACTGTTTGTCTCTCAATGTATCAGCTTATATTGCTTGATAAAGGAGGCAATTAAGTAGCTGTACTCATCAAATGTTATGAGAAAGTTGTGATGAGATAAATAGGAAAAATTGGGTTTGATTTTGTGCCACTTTAAATTATCTTGCATGAAGTGTGTATTACATTTTTACTATGTTTCTAGTAACTACTGCTACCACTTAACATACCATTCAAACTCTGTTTTGAGGAACCTTTGAGTGAGAATTTAGTAACCTGTCCAGTTTTCAGTGTTTTTTTTGCTGTTGTAGCCCATCTGCTTCATGTGTCAGTGTGTTGTGCGTTCTGAGATGCTTTTCTGCTCACCACGCTTGTAAAGAGTGGTTATTTGAGTTATCGTAGCCTTCCTGTCAGCTCAACCCAATCTGGTCATTCTCCTCTGAACTCTCTCATCAACAAGGCGTTTCTGCTTGCAGGTCTTCCATTCACTGGATGTGTTTTGTTTTTCACACTATTCTGTGTAAACTCTAGAGACCGTTGTGGGTGAAAATCCCAGGAGATCTGCAGTTTCTGAAATAAATCAGCCCATCTGACACCAACAACCATAACCATGCCACGGTCAAAATCACTGAGATCACATTTTTTCCTTCTGAAAAACTGAAGGTTGCTGCCACATGATTGGCTGATTGGATCATTCTTTCTTTCTCTCCCCCTCTCTCTCTCTCTCTCTCTAACGTTTAATCCTGCATTTTGTCTGTTTCAGCTGCAAGCAGCCAATCAGCTTCTTCAGCAGGCTCAGCAGCCATACAGTTACCTCATCGAGACGGTTCGCCAGAGGGACACACAGATCCAGTCACTAAAAGAGCGCCTCTCGCAGCTGGAAGAGGAAGTGAGGTTTGTATTCAGAGCGGTAGCCCAGATTTCAGTTGGTGAAGCAGCACACCCTCTTTTTTTTTTTTTTTTTTTTTTTTTTTTTGTAGAAAGAGAGCTGCTTGCAATGAAGTGACCCAGTGCAAATGTTAAAATGTCAAAATATTAAAGTGCTAAAAGTGATTTATCTGTTTTTGCAAGAACGTCTAGTCTCAGACAGCACTAAACAGATACAGATAGTGTCATTGTAGACACTGACACAGATGGTGTCATTGCAGATACAGACAGAGATAGTGTCATATGTAGCGTAAAAAATGCATAATCTAGCTAAGTATTAGCAGCAAGAAGTCTTGTTTGAACTGATCTTCATTATTCATTATAGTCTCATGAATATTTGAATGCTAAATCTTTGAGGTGATTAAAAGCATAGCTACTGTTAGTGACAAAAATGCTTTAGATGCACATCCTTTTGTGATCTTGTGGAGTGGAGTAGCAGATCCAGGAGATCATGAGATGACAGATCAAGAGATCCAGACTAATGACATGGTGACACTGTAGATGGGATCTAGTCCTTACACGCAGGCAACTTCTTCACTTGAAATGTATTTAAGGTGCTTAATAGCGGCGTGATGCAAATTAGTCAGTTGTTCCATGTGAGTGTAGACTTGTGTGCCTTTGCCTTTGAGGAAAAAGATTAGTGTGATTAGTGTTAGACCTAGTGTGTCTTTCCAGGAATTCACAAAGCAGAATTGTTATCAGAAATTTTTGTTATAAAAACAAAAAATAAGTTCAGTTGAGTTTCTTGAAATCCTCACATATGCAAATAAAAGTAGACATGTCCTTTCATGTGTTGCCCTTTCACTCTCTTGCTGGAGGCTAGAGAATAAAAAAACAAACAACAAAAACAGTGTTTTTTTTCCCCACCAACATACCACAGCGGTTGTTTGTGGCTTGACACCAAGCCATGTTTACCTCCACACCACCATGTTTTTCCTGACCTGAGACCTGAGTTTGTCCTGGCCCAAATCTCAACTTGCATTATTTCGAAAAACTAAAAAGTGCTCACGGATCCGTTTGTCGTACCCCGAGGTCCAGTGCACTTGGGGAGGCGTGTCTGCTTTATTTATTGACTAATGATTTAGTGTGGTTGTCACTGAGAGAGAGAGCATATGAGCCAGTTATTACACACCTGCACCTGTCTAGGCTGATGGGGTTCAAGGTTCAGCAGCAAGAAAAACAAGAGAAATGTTGCATTTTTTTTACACCAAGAATAAATATGATCTCACTTTTAGTTATTTCCAATAACAAGTATCATATTAGTAAATACCCGTGCTGAAACTGGTTAACCTTCTTGCGAAATGTAGCACCAAACAGGGACGTGTGGGTGAAATGGTGCGGGATAATGATCGGTCAATTGAAATAATGACAGAGTCGTCATGAGTCATCACTCGAGTCAGACAACTGAAAAAAAAAAGAAATCTAGCTTAGCTTAAATGGCTTTTCTGGTTTTTGAGGCAGCATTACAAATTTAAATATTTACAAAAAAAATATTTTAAGTTTTATTTTTTTACCCACAGAAGTGTTTTCCTGCTGGTGTTTAGTTTGATTTCTCATTTCTTATGCTAAAAAGGCTAAATTGACTTATAAATAGATTCCTATTCACTGCATACTATATGCTCACTACATAGGGTAACACAATGGTTCTGTAGATCATACACTCACAAAAAAGGTTAATGTAGAACCCTATTAGAGACAGTTTCCATGTCTGAGAGACCCCTTTAGGAAGCTGAGAATTCTTAACTATTCAGAGAATCCTTGAGGAGCCCATTTTCATAAGAGTGTACGTAGTGCATTAGTTCGCCAATAAATTCAGCCAGAGAAAAAACACAGCTCCTTGTATTTTCATTGGATTTTTAACACCATTGGCCAAAATTTGCACTCGACAATGGTACTTGTTTAGTAAAGCCATGTGTGTGTTTTTGCAGGCCAAAACAAACTAAAAAATTTCCTGCAGATTTACGAAAATTTTGGTAATGCTGATTTTCTTCATACTTGTGTGTGTTGATAAATGCCAATAACCAAGTCAGTTTACGATACAACTGATTTATATTTAATGACACCTAAAAACTCGATAAAAACCAAAGAGAGCTGAAAACGATGACTAAACAGTGAAAGAGAGTCTCCTAATCGCTGCATGTGCTAAATCTTCCAGTAATGCAGCTCAGCCATTGCAGCGCGTCTGCCAACAGTCACACTAAGTCTCCTTTAATGTTTGTCGTATTTTATTGATTTGTTTTGGTTCAATGTCATTAATATGAAACCACCGAATTTCTTTCTGAGAAACTTTTAATTCAATTTGTGTGTGTAAATGAACTAATTTAAACTTGACAGCATAATCTGTGTAGAGTTTCAGGAGAGAAGCTTGGGATACGAATGTTTTACAAACTAACTGGATTTTCATGAACACCACATTTCTCTTGTAAATGCACATGTGAATGATTTATGAATAAATTTGTTTGTATCCAGCTTGATAAATGAGGCTCATTGTCTGTAGTTTAACTCGGGTTAAAGTATTGGCCTCCTTTGTCTTTTGAAATCTGTTTTAGCGTAGGATTAATAATTCTGTTGTACTATTTTTTTGTTTTTGTTTTTTTGTACTGTACTTTTTTTTTTTTTTCATTTTATTGGAATTTAATGACAATACAACTTTGATTTCTTTCCATAGTGCACTGAAGAAAGAAAGGGCATCTTTGCTGCAGGTGAAAAACAACATGGCTGCCGATCTGGAGCGGCTCCTGAGCCACAGAGAGGTAACGGCTGACTCGGCACATTGGTAAATGCGCCTAGGGGATGGTGCGTTGCATCATCCAGGGAGGTGTTGTCGTGTAATTTGGTACAAGCCTCTGATCTAGATCAAATTAAGGATTTGTTTAGGGTTCAGCTCAGGTTATGCTGGTCAGTATGAATCCAGTTAAAAGAGAAAAGAACTGCTGTGAAATTTGCCACCATGTGTGTGTCAGACACAGTGAGCATAAGAAAAACGAAATACAAACGAGATGCTGCTATTGGAAGTGCCTGGAGTGTTTCAGTGGAACTGCTGCCCAATCATACACACACACACACACACACACACACAGTTGCCTCTGGGTGTTTTCTCTTTGTTGTGCAGACACCGTGGGCTGACATGCAAAATGCCAGTCACACATTAGTGACTTCAGGCCTCTGCTCGAACAAGTCTTTCTCTTTCACAACGTCACATTGGTGCTTAATTAACGAGATCTGGCACTGGGAAAGATGATGCATATGCAATACCAGAGTATGTCACCATACAGTTTGCCCAACAGCACTTGCCTTCACAAGAATGTTTTTAATGTTGCCATTATTTGCACGCGAATGACCGGAGAAGAATTCCCTTTATTTATTTCATTTTTTTTTTTTTTGTATGCAGAAGGCAACTGGAAATTCCTGTTGCACCGCTTAACAGGTTCTCATGAATTCGCCCCGTGTGATCGCTCTGATTCGGATCTAATAGTTTTTGTCAGGCTGCGTGCGAATGCAAGACTTAAGACTAAGCAATAATAATAATAATAATCCAATAATAATCCAAAATCAGCTGTGCTCGTTTTTCATTCATTACTGAACATAATTCCTTCGCCACTGCACCTTCGCCAAGCCTAAGAAAGAAGCTCATAACACATTTGTGAAATTTGGAGCTATTTTGAACCAAACATTCCCCTCCCACCAGCACGGCCACTGCTGCTGCTGGCGCAGCCTTTGCAGAGTGCACAACTTCCAGTGGCATGTTGGCATAAAGCACGCAGTCCTCGCGGACAGCTGCTCGCTCGCACAGCGCTTTAACATGCCAGCGCATATGGTGGCTGAGTGATAAATAGAAATATTAAATGACCCCTGACATGCACACAACCAGGCACATCTATATTCATCACCGAAGGGTGCTGGATGTTCTAGCATGAAGAAATAGTGTACGAAGGTTTGTGAAGCAGAAATCGACTGCTCTACTACGCAAACCGAGTCGAGAGTCGTGTCATTTCCTGTGGTTTTAAAATCATATTGTGTTCACCTTTTATGCATGATCTCATCAATGTCACTTTAGTTTTAATACGCAATCAAAATGACAGACATTTTGGCATCTTTTGAAAAAAAAAAAAAAGTTTTTTCAACTATGATTTCCATGTGGTTTGGAAGCATTACACTGAAACATGTCCCAACATTGAGCTGATTCTATTCTCCGGTACCTTTTTGATTGATTGATACAAATCTTGCAAGAACAAAAATGATCATGTTAGAAAGAAAAAGTGGCGCTTTGCAAAATGTCAGCGTGTTATTTGTTTTCTTTTTCAGAGCTGGATAATATCAACATTTCTCAACACAACCACAGAAAAAGTGAAAAAAGTGAAAGTGTTTCATTTCTGTTTACAGTATGTCTGGGATATACTGTAGGTGCACTAAAATGCTGGTGGTAAGGTTATGGTAAATTGCTAACATGATAAAGCAGCTAAACAAATATGAATAAAATTAAAAGAAATGAGAGTATAAAATACATGTGCAGATGTGTGATGGAAGGACTGTGAAGTATGGAGTAAAAGCTAAATGATAAAATAAAAATCAATAAATATAAATTGCGTTTGATTATCAAAGAGTATGTGTGGTGGTCTGGGAAAAAAACCTTTTTATATGTAGCTGTGGCTGAATTATGGAAAACAAAAAATGACCAAAATTGGGATTTTCTGCCAACAGTATACTTTAACATTTCTACTTTAAGAAAGCATAGGTACATTTTGATTTTCAAATTGGTAACATTTTCATTTTCCATTATAAATTATAATTTTTGCATTTACAAATTACAGCAGTGTTGATGTTGCAGTAAAGTAGATTAGGTTATAAATGTAGAAGTAGGCGGGGCATTGCTCAGAGGAATTAAAATGAAATTTTAAACCCTAATCTGATTGGATTAGTTTTACATTGCGAGGTGGGATGATGTAATTATTACTGGAGTATCTCTGGGATTTTAGTTCTGTCTCTGTCAGTCATGTCAGTAATTTTTTACGCATTGTGCATGCGCACGTCTGGAAACATTACTTCGTATTGTCCCTTCTATTAAACGAGTTCCTACCTCAGGTTTGGCCTACAGACACATTATGATCGAGTGTGGCCACGCCCACTACAACAACCGGTAATAATAAAGTTCAAAGTAATCGGGTATATGTGTTACGCATTATATTTTATTATTTATACGCATTATACACACACCCATCACTTATCCTGAGCGAATCGATCATTATACAGATGTCCTTCGGCAATATTACATATAGAAATCTTATCCCGTCTGACTAGTGCTTATGACACCATTTTCAGTTCAGGAAAGTCTGTAGTTTGGAGATATATCATATATATATTATATGTAGTAGAAAATTCTATCCATGCTGAAACTCGATTTGTTCCCTGATTCCTGCACTCTCATTTGTACACGACAGAGATTTAAAATCTGGAATATAAATCAGTGTTGAATATTAAACTCCTTGCCTAACCCTAACCTAACCTCATACAGTAATAGAGATGACTAAGTGACATCTATATGATATGATATGAATGGATTATCAGGGTCAACAGTGAACTATTTACACACCTTGTAAAGGTTTAGGTAACTTCACTGTCACTCATTTTGATTGAGCTGAAAGCAGAGGTTAGGTCTGCCTCACTGATGAATTTACATGTCCTCTGATTGCATGCGTCTTCCTCATAGGAGCTGTCTGCGATGAAGCAGGTGCTGGTCAGCATGCGCTCACGGCAGAACCGAGAGCCTGAACCGGAGCTCAGCAGCAGCAGAGCAGTGGAACGGAGGCCCAGAGAACTCAGCAGAACAGCAGACGGGGAGCAGAACCAGCTCCGACCCAAACCTACGGTGTTTGTGAGTGCAGACGAATTCCGTATAATAAACAATACAAACGATAATGTTAATGTGAGCACAAAATGGCTTCCTGCCACAAGACCTATAGCTCAGTCTAATAGATGGAGTCATAAATGAAAAGAAATTAATGTTAATAAAAAAATATACTACACACAATAAACACAATTTGTGCTTTTTCACAGGTTTTGATGTTAGAATTGTAGTGCTGATGGTTACTTTAAAACTGCGCTGTTGCAAGCTGAATGCTGGTTGGTCAGAAGGTCTCGTGTAAGGTTTATATTGATACATTACTGTTTCTATAGTAACAACTTACACCAAGACTTCAATGACAGACATGTTACATAAACAGATTTTAAAAATCTGTTTGTAACTGTTGATGTGATGAAGTTTTCTGCAAGCAGATGATAATTTAACATCTATGGAAGGAAGTGTCAGCGCTTTGTAACAATCAGAGGCAAAGCTGTAACAGAGGGAAATTCTTCAGGACATGGCTGTGGTGTTTTTCTTCTGTCTATTAACTTCACGAGAGAGAGAGAAAAAAAAGAGAGGCTGGTGAGAAAATGACTGTTTATAGCTGCTATAATGTAAGTGGTAACGGGAGCTAACTTTCACAACACTAAATGTAACTGTAACTTTTTTTTTTTTTTGAGTATCATGATGTAATAATTTGTGCATGTAAGGCCTGATCATGTTCACTGTGAATATTCAGAGTGATTTGAGCTTTGAGACTCAACTCTGTGAAGGAATGCTTCCAATACAGAGCTAATATTGAATCTGGCTAATAATTTGTGGTTAAAAAAAAAAGGATGTGATTCTTGTATTACCCGTGGACCGTTTCACGTCAGCTTTCGTACTATTTCTAGTAAACCTGTAATTGGCTTGAGGTTGTTTGCTTATGGCAGGCTGGGATTTCGAACCTTTTATGAAACCTCAATACGTAGCAAAGTTCAAAGGAACAGCCTAAAATAGCTTGTTTTCTCTCTTTCACAGACCAATAAAGAAGTTCCTGAGTGGCACAGAAAGCTCAAGGCGAAGTCCAAATGACCAGCGGAGACTTGTTTTACCAGAGGAACGCAACGTACAGGTTTTATTTATGGGCACCGGAATTCACTTTGTGTACAGTGTGTTTTGTACTCGTAAAAAATCTCATTTTAAATTAAAAAGAATGCAATTGTTTTTTTTTTATTGCTGTGGAAGTGGAATCTGTTTGGATCTGTGATTACAGGAGCATTGTTTGTGTCATGTTTATACTCTGTGTGTGTGTGTGTGTGTGTGTGTGTGAGAAAAGCCATTTGAAGATGGTTTAAGGAGGAAGAGCGCTCTTTTGTCTGTTGAGGTTCATTGTAACAGGAGTCTCCGGCCTCTTCTTTTTAATCGGGAAGGCGCTACACACAGTAATGTTTATAAATAGCCAGAGCCTTGCATACCGTAAGACTCGTCTGTCTCCTCTTCTCTCGGTCAGTAGTAGTAGTGGGAGGAGGCAATCTGCTTCGATCCTTATCATTCAACATTTTTTGGGGGGGAAAAAAAAACATATAAACATCATCTCAAATTGTATTTATTTATTTATTTATTTTGTTGTGAAATACACTTTAAGTACATTACAAGTGATTTTGACACTGTAATGGATTACAGTTGTCCATGCACCAAAAACATTTTCCATTTTCCTACATTGCAACAATGTATTAATACTTTCCAGATTGTTTTCTGCATGGGATGTCTACTTTTGACAAATGTTTTATTACTAAAAAGGAAAAAAAGTATTCACTCATTCACTGCACATTTTATGTGGTGAATTGCTCCATATTTGTTTCTGAGCTTTGGCATCTCTGCCCAGAAATTTGACATCAGACTCGGTTATGTCCTAAACTGCACACTGTAGTTCAAAAATAAAATACAGAAATACCTGAAACTAGACCAAAAATTTTGAGGCATTGGAAAACTTTCTCAATTTTGGCATGGGAAACATGTTCACTGTGGTGCGCACACATTTCTGATTTGCGATATCTGCAGTACACCTTTTTTTGTCATTGTCTAGTGCGTTCCATAATCACCCTTTTCCTTTCCTAATCTTTGAAATATATTGTACAACAGAAATGGTCCTGCACATCATAGAAACACTGTCTGCACTTACACTTTCCCTTTGTTTGCCATAGCCTGTGTTTGAACAAATTGATTTGATTTAATTTCTTTTTCTTTGCTTTAAAACAAGATCTTGGTGGCCACGGATTATTTTTAAACTATCCCAAAGAAACGCCACCCATGGACTTGCTTTTTCCACCTGCAACCTTGTTCCACAGCTAGCTAATTTGGATGCAATACAACCTTAACTACAATGTTGATTTTTTTTTTAAAGGGAAATTGAACTCAACCCATTTGACATCATGACATTTGACATCATAGGAAAACTATAATAATTCCATTCTTTTAACCACAAATATGTGATGACTGTAAATTTGAAAAGAAACTATAGTTAGATCAACATTTAAACATGGTATCATTAGCTAGCTATTGTGCTTTAATGCCTATTAATTACTTCTATCCAAACACCGTAGTGAACTACGTACCAGTCAGTGCAGTGTGACGTCAAGACCCTACAGTACACACCTAGAGTCACTATGGCAACCTGTGATGGTGTAAGATACTGTTTTGACATAAACTTTTGGATGTAGGTTGACGCATACTATGTTGTAGGCGGTGGTGATATGGTGAAAGTCATATCTTGACGCTTGGAGATAGTTTAGTGATACACGATACATCGCACATGTCACCAGGGATTCATTTTGAGAAGTGATGTAAGGGAACATCACCCAGTTACATTTTTAAAAAATAACCTCCATGCAGCCCCCATTTTTATCTATCTATCTATCTACATCTCTATACTTTTTATTTTACACACCACCTTTGTTGTACTGGTAGTATTTTATATCAGACCTAGAGTCCCAATTTGGGCAAAACAAAATGTGCAGAGTTAACGAAACTGTAAATTTGAGTTTATAATTGTAGGCCATTATCTTAATATTTAATTATATTGTATTAAATAGGATGTTCCATTAGTAGTATCTCACTGCTGCTTTTGGTATCAGCCACGGAAGACGACATATTTGCCACCATCCTGATCGAAATGTTATTTGTTTAGTGGCTGGAGATTGTGAGTTTGAGTCCCATCCGTGGCTGGGAGCCAGCAAAATTTGGCTGTGGTCTCTGGGGAGGGGGGCATACTCTCTGTCCTCTCTCAACCACAGCGACACTAGCCAATCGTACGCCTCTGTGAGGTCATGTATGTGGAAGAGGGCGGATAGCGCTTTCCTCCAAGCGTGTTACGCAGCATGAGCAGCAGTTTGGAAAAATGTGGTTGGCTCGCTTCACGTGTCTCGCAGGAAGCACGTGTTAACCTTCACCCTGAACCCCCCGAGGGTGGTAGCTGTCCTGCCATAGGGGAGCGCTGCCTGGTGGCAACTTGTGGAAAATTCAACAAAAAATATTTCTTTATTTGGGCCACTGTGTATGGTTTAGAAAATAAAAGAAATAGTGGATCTGTATTATGAAAAACAGTATGTTTCATATTCTTTTTTTTTTTTTTTTTTTTTTTTTTTGATCTAACGTTTTATTTAGGAAATAATGTAACAAAAAAGGAGGATTAAAAATACATTAAAAATAGATTTAATTGAAGCATCCAATGAGCATGGACACCTGATATACTGCAGCCAGGACTGCAGAAGAGCTTTAATGATGAAGGACACATCATCATATCATATCATCATCATAGTCTCTGTGCAAGTGAGGTTTTTTATTTATTTATTTATTTTTTTTTGTAGCTGCTCTTTAGTGCACTAGTGTGTGATTTGTGTGATCTGAGCCACGCGCAGCTCCAGCGAAAGCTCTGAGAGGTGTAGCTGCTTCACTTTCCTAATCTCGGGTGCCACGCCCCGCCCATTCAGCAGCCTCATATCACCGAGGCCCTTAGACGAGAGGAGGCAGAAACCGGGATATCCGCCGTGAGCACGAGCGCGTATACACACACACACACACACACGCACGCAGAAGCACGCACACTCGCGCGTGCACTCGGTCCATGCGCCACGCACTCGTCTCGCTCCTCCGCCGCACGTCTGTAAAGAAAGCGTAATTTCTTCTGCGGACGCCGTCCATCGTAGCGGGCCGTTATGGCAGCCACGCTGTTAACGGGACACGAGGACTTTCTGCCGCTGATGAAAGGCTTTCAGGAGGAGTCCGCTCTGTTCACCGACACCGACAGGGGACTGGCCAACGAATACGCGCAGGTAATCCCAATAATAATCATAATCATAATAATCAACAGCATATTATTTTTTTTTTTAGAAACACCATGTCTTATTGAACACTGTCTTGCATGAAAGATCAGAGGTGTGTCCTTGTCTCATGTCTGAGACGCATGTCTGTTTCCCGTGCCATGATGCGTCCTTGTTTATTTCACCACTCGGGATTTCCCCGCGTGTGTTTATACGTGTGTTTATGGCTGTGTGTTTATGTGCGTGTGTGTGCGTGTGTGTATATATATGATGATGCGGGTTCACGGTGGAGTCTCGGGGTCTCTTGGCCACTGAAACCACCACCAACATCTGATTCCTCCCCGCCGCCTCGCCCTCACACGTTCCTCCAGGCGATCCTGGAGTGAAACTTCCGAGCAACCGTGAAAGAGAACAGCTGGACGTCTAAAAGTCCAAAAATAGCCCGTGCACTTCAGGAGCGCAGACCCGACATTCCGGGTGTCACCCCGGCGCAGGCGCAGGCGAATAAGCCGCGGGTTTGATTGGCCATTTCCCGCTGATTGCGCTCTAATGATAATTGGCTGAGGTTTATATGGAAAAGCTGAGTGTGTGAGGCAGTGAGCGTGTGAGTGTGTGTGTGTGTGTGAGTGAGGGAGTGAAGCTGCAGGTTTCCGCGCGTCAGCAAAGTCTGTTTTGGGCCCGCGGTATGTATGAGCTCTGTTTTACAGTGCAGGGGGGAATGTAGCGGATACCTACTGAAGGCTGTGTGATAAATGTTTGCCTGCTGACTGCAAAAACCCAACAACCTCATCCGTCCCTCATCATAGTTTAGGTATGATCGCAGCACAAAATGTAGTCATGTGCCGGGTTCCCTATAGTCTGGTCAATTTTCAAGTCCCGTTGGACCTTTTGGAATCTTCTGGACTTATATTCGCTCTGAACTGAGGGTTAAGGGTTAAGGGTGAGCGGTTGAGGGTTAAGCGTCTTGCTTAAAGACCAAACAGTGGCAGCTTGGCGGTGTTTGGATTTGAAGTCGCAATCTTCCAATCAGTAGCCCACTGAGCCACCACCTCGATTCCACGTCCACACGTTTTCGTTTTAAAGTTATACTGGAAAAGGAGTGCTGATGTGTTTGTGACTGTGTTACACATCTATTTTAAAACTTTCCCTGCTGTTCTACATGCATATTTATGCCCAAGTGTTCTCTGCGTCACCTGCTACACACATAGCATGCATTCCGGTCTGCTCATGAAATTCGGCTGCAAATCATATCAGAGATATATACAGTAATTTGTTAAATTAAAACCAGTTCAACGCTAAGAATTTGCAAATCTCTGTCAGGACTACGGAACATTATCTGAGAGTTACTGAAAGGTTATTCATGATTTCTGTTCCCAAGTTAGACAAAATCCTTCAATCAATCCTGAAACAAGCAGCGTATGCATTCCACCTGTCATGAAATCATCATTCTTTGACATATCCTTGTCTGCAGGAGTTTAAAACGAGATCTCTGCTGTTTTTCCCTCCAGGCAAAGCTAGAGATGGACAAATACCTGACACCTCAGCTGCAGGATTCCCCAGCAGTCAAGAAGCAGTGCCAGGATAGCTCCTCTGTGGAGTTTTTCTGCGATGAACAGGGCTCCCCTTACAGCATCAACATGAATGTGTACCTACCTGACATCGCCTACCTGCGTGGCGGTCTGTGCCGCCCATCCCGGCCCTCTGTCCCCAGCCAGGTGAAAAGCAAACCAGTGAGCTCGACCTTCTCTTCAGGCCCAGACTGTTCCGTCCCTCCCACTCTTCCTGACTTCACTACCATCTTCAGCTCGCCCTCGGCACCATGCGCTACCATGGATGCAGGTGACGCTTCAAATGGCGTGTTCATCAAGCAGGAGATGCCCTCTTTTGAGCTTCCCCAGGATGGCCATCTGTTCCAGCTGCTCAGCTCGGACCTTGACGTTCCCATTCAGGCCGTTTCGGACTCTCACGCCCATGCCATGTCGTCAGAGGTGCCCTCCTTCCATGACCTGCACTTAGCAGCCACACAGACTGCCACTAAGCCGTACTGCGCCATGCCCACGCCTGCGTACCCGCTCGCCCCCTCGGGTCACTTCGCCCAGGGCCACACGCAAGTCAAAGCGCCCTACCTTCCTCCCTCGCCGCCCACCTCCGAGCCGGGCAGCCCAGACCGGCAGAAAGAGCTGCTGCACAACCTGACGCCACCGCCTTCTTACGCCGCCAGCATTGCGTCCAAAATGGCTGGCCATATGCCCGCTCATCAAGCACCCGCATCCACACGAGCGCCCGCGACCACCAGCGCCGGGGTCATGCCTGTCCGATACAACCGCAGGACAAATCCAGACCTCGAGAAGAGGCGGATACACCACTGTGACTTCCCAGGTATGGACAAGTAGTACTTCATTCTTAACATGGTCACACTACTGCAAACGTATTTGGTACTGACACTGTTAGAGGTCGTACCTTGAATTTCAAGAAATTAAAATTTTTCTGTAACAGCAAAGGCAGTGTTGTTGCTATAGACTGAGTTAAACAAAATCCAACTGTCGTTTGAACAGTTGGAACAGTTTTTAGGCCACAAAACCATCGAACTGAAGATACCATCCACTGCAGTCCTTCACTTACTAAGCGTTATGTTTAGGAGCTGTTTCATATTCAGGTGTACGTTTATAAATCACACTGATCGCCCTTCCACTCTCCTGCCTTTATCCGAGCACTCTCTGCCTTTTTCTCTTGCGCTTCCTCACCAAGACCGATCCACTGTTGAATTATTCAGGCCCGGGCCAAAGCCTTTTAACCAGGCCTCTGAATTAATGTGAGGGAGCTGACGTCAGCCCCCCGATTGTTATTGAATCCTGTTGCATCAAATTGACCGACCAGATTGTAAAACAGGCAAGCCTCATGACACCATTAATAGTGCATTTACGCTAAGCAGTTCATCTGAAACGCCACGCTCCGCCATTTAGAAGCCATCACCGCTTCACCGAACGGGAGGAGGGGGAGGTTTTACAGCTAACAAGATGAGATTGGTTTTAGCTTCTCAAATGGAATGGAAACATTACTGAAGCCAAAGAAAATGTTCCCACTTAGTTTCCTTTTGAGTTTACTATTGATGTGACTTGCCCTGTTAATTTCCTCCATTCATAGTGGTGTTTTTTTATTTTTATTTTTACAGGTTGCAAGAAGGTTTACACCAAGTCCTCGCATCTGAAAGCTCATCTGAGGACGCACACTGGTAAGAACTTCTCCCCCTCTCAACCCCACCCCAAATTGAAGCTGGGTTTTTATTTGGGCCTGTCGCAGCAGCGCCGCTTCTTTATTTTGGGTGTTTCGGGTCATGTTGCTAGGCAGGAGGGAGCTCTCTGGCATGCCCTCGCATTCATTCCCGCATGCTGCCTGAAAGCTATCCCACACCATCGACTCGATATGAGATTTTGACGGTTTGGTTCGAATCAACTTGAAGTTCTGCAGAGCACAAACAGATTCGAGCCTTCGAGTCTCTGAACATCTGGTGTCGCAACCTCTGTTGTAAAATTCAGGAGTAAAATTGACGCGCCACGCAGCGTGACCTTGAGCGTATGGAGGGAAAACAAACACAGCAATCGGCACTTGTTAGACCGTTTTTCTAAGAACGGACTTTATGACAGCAAACAAGCCATAAATCTAAGTGTCAGCTTGCTTTGGCCCTCAACTCGCAGTGAGATTACTCCTGACGTGACCATAACAATAAATCTCGATTCTCTTCAGATTTTTAAAAAAGCTAATTAAAAAAAAAAAAAATATATATATATATATATATATATATATATATATATATATCTCCAGTCCATGAATGACTGTATGTAAACCAAACAGACTTCCATTCTTTCTCTCTTCCTCTCTTTTATGTCTCCTAAGTCTTGTGTAGTCATTAATGTTGTCATAGCAGTGATACACACACACACACACACACACACACACAGACACACACAGTCGTTGTGTTGTAAAAGGAACTAAATTATCCCTGCTAACCTCCGAACTGTTTGGGAGTCCACATTATCCTCCTCATCAGCGTCTCTTAAACAGGCTATTTGAACTGGTACAACAAGGAGGACAGGTTTTTTTTTCTCTCTATCTATCTCTCTCTCTCTCTCTCTCTCTCTCTCTGTCTATCTTTTTTTTTCCTCTTTATGAAGCTTCTCTACTGTCTGAAAGAGGCTTTACAATGGCTAATCACCTGAGCTACACTCTAATTCTCCGTGTCTCAGGAGAGAGGGGGAAGAAGCCCCCCAGGCACGCCATGTGCCGAGATGAGCTCGCCAAAACAAGTCATTACAAGATTCCTCATCTGGGACTCCCTTCACCTGTGCCCGAGTGCCACACGTACACCTTTTACTTACCGTTTACGCCTAATTATCTTTCAGGCTCTTATACAGAACCTTTCATACATTACAGGTTAATCTAACTTTTAACACTGATTAACTTCAGTTCCGAATGATTTCGGTTGTGTCTGAATGTAGCACTTGGCTCTAATCTTTAAAACGAGGCTTAGGTTATGTAGCAGCTTTTTATCTTCTCTTTCATCAGCATTCTTCTTCTTCTTCTTCTTTTTCCTCATGTGATGAAAATTGTTCAGAGCTGTTTTCATCAGAGCCTGGATAAACCTGTCAAGGCTTATGTTGTATTTCTAGGCCAAGTCTCATTCTTTACCTGCGTGGCATTAAAAAAACAAAACAAAACAGATTATCAGACGGGACCCGTTTCAGAAAGAAGACGCTTTGTTTGGTTTTCGCAGAACTGACTTTAAAACATTGAGCCCTGCGCTTGGGAAAGACAAACACTGCGTCGTGGCAGTCTTTTTCTTCGACAGACTTTGCATTTGATCTTGACAAGCTGGCCTTTAGCACGCTGCATATCTCTGTTTGAAAAAAAAACCAAAAAAAAACCAGATTTATCTCGGAGGTTGGATTTGAACGTGTAGGTGTAAGGCATTGTGTGTACAGGTGTTAGTCAATGTGGTTACTGACATGGAACAAAACAAAAGGAGACAACATGACCTCTGATCACATTTTTCAAATCGTATATAGCGTCTGCTAAAAAAAAAAAAAAAAAAAAAAACGGGATTGTTGTTCATATGGAGTCATGGAATTTTTCGCTGAATCTGAAGTTTATTGTTTCGTGGGTTTTTTTTTTTTGTTGCTGTTCTAGGCGAGAAGCCATACAGGTGCACATGGGAAGGGTGTGACTGGAGATTCGCTCGTTCTGATGAGCTGACGCGCCACTTCCGCAAACACACGGGAGCTAAGCCGTTCCAGTGTGCCGTGTGCAGCCGCAGCTTCTCCCGCTCCGACCACCTCGCCCTGCACATGAAGAGGCACCAGAACTAATCACTAAACACTTCCCACACTTCTTTTACACCTACATGCATTTATATAGGGAATTACTGTATTCACACACAACACACTGACAATCACGTTCATTCTTTACGCACACACAGACACACACACACACATACACACAGTTAATTGTTCATTTGAAGAGACACTAGAACAACACACACAAGTGTACTAGGACGAGCCTTCTGTATGAGGGTGAACGTTTTCCTCTCACGTGTTTGAACAAGCTCTGAGCTCCTGACTTTACTGCTACAACATGGCCACGATTAAGGTTTTTTTTTTTTTTTTTTTTTTTTTTTTTTTTAAATCGTCTTCCACACACACTCTTTATTAGATCTGATCCTGTCACTTTTATACGGTACTTAAACATGCATCGGCTCAGAAAGAATCCGACAGACTGCTTTAGCTTTTTAATGCTAGCGTTTGTACGATTTGAGGACACGGTTGATGGCCGTAACTTTTTAAAAAGCAAAAAAACAGCTGCGTTCGTTTGTTGGCACTCATTCAATAAAGACTGCTGCTGTCTCTTAAACCTACACTGCCAGTAAAAAGCTTTCGAACGCTATACTTATGGTGTAGGATTTTCAGTTAAACTTTAAGTGGACTTCTTTTAAGGAAAATGGATGAGTGAAAGGAGAAATGTGTGTTTGACTCTGACTCTCTCTGAATCTTTTATCTAAAGCAGCGACTTGCAAACTTTTTGCAGTCAGAGAGCCCTTTAACTGTAAAAAACAAACAAAATAAATACATTTTCACAACCATAATCCAACAAATATTAGACACATTATTCAAATGTGTACAGTAATTTTTCAGATATAATTGGAGCCATTGAGTTTTGAACTTTCAACCAATTGAATTTTGTCACATTTTATTAAAATCGTCATTAGATTCATGTCGCCATTATTTATAGGCATAGCAACTTTTTTATGTGGTGATTTCCACAAAATCAGAGACCTGACGATGCTTTTGAGGTACCCTGGACCAAACTTTGAGATCTAACCGACTTACCCTCCAAGTGCACCTGAGTTTAATAAAGCACTTATTACGCACCTAATTCAGTCAGTTCATTCATTCTTAAATCCAGATTTAGATTTTGATGTAACACTTGAGTATTTTTCCTTATTTCAATGCAACATCTGGACACTAACATTCATTCCAGATGTTTAGAAGCTTTTCCCTGGCAGTGTGAATATATTCATATAAAAAACATCCCCTTTCATAGTTTTTTTTTTAAACTTCTCAAACATCATTTTCCCTTGACATCTTGTTGCATTGCAATGCAAAAAAAAAAGTTCTCCCTTCTCATCCGTCGCTAACAAAACAGTTCGTTCATGTTCTGCTTTACCCAGAATTCCATGGGTAGAGATGGTGCACAAAGCTAGGACTTTTTTTTTTTTTTTTTTTTTTTTTTAAATAAAATGTCTGGAACTGGAATTAACAAAAGGATTTCTCTTCGTATTTGAAATCTGTAAAAGCGCACTATGAACCGCAGGCCGCTTTTGTTTTGCACTTGAATCAGACTGGAAATGGGTTCGATTGTCACTGGATCAAGTACTGTTTAAACTGGACTCCTCGAGTATAAATCCAATCACTCCGTTTAGTCCGAGACACACTCTCCGACTGCGAGCTGACGTATTTATAGCTTCTGAAAGAAAGGGATAATAATGTACTTCTACTGAGCTGCAATTACGGCCTGAATTATTGAACGGCCGCGTATAAATGGAATGAGAGGGATATTAAAGCGATGCAGACAGCTGGATGATTTGTACAGACCTCCTCACACACACATACACACACACACACACACGCACGAGCATGCCGGCCATTTTGTTCTTACTGTCACTGGTGCGTTAGCTTGAATGTATAAGACCGCACAAACTGTTCTGTCCAAGTAACACCACAGGAACACATTTCATCTTCAAGTGCCTTCTGGGGTTTTCTTTCTGTTAGGTTTTTAGAACAAAAAAATAATAATAAAATAAAGCTACAATGTTTACTCTTGGCAGCGATTTGGTTACCCACGACAGCAGCCTTTTTAATTTCTTGTAAAAGAGGGCTACCTGGTTCTTCCTGTAAAAATTAACTTATTTATTTCAT
>CM040479.1:14224392-14259478 GCA_022758105.1 Pangasianodon gigas | reverse complement strand
TTTTTTTTTTTTTTTTTTTTTTTTTTTTTTTTTTTTTTTTTTTTTTTTTTTTTTTTTGTCGTTGTTGTTTTGAATATTTTTTTATTTTGTACTTATTTTATAGATTCTCAGATGATATTTCTAAATTCGTTGTCTTCAAAATGACAAAAGTTGTTTTTTGCCAACTGAATGAAACAAAACCTAATAAAAAAATCACAGTGACATTTTCACTTGTTTGCTTTTTTCTGTTTTTGGTTTTTAAATGAACTTTATCTCTAAAGATTGTTGTTTTCGTACCTTGGAACTTATCTGCCTTCCACATACAGGGACAAAAAGGCCGCAATCTGTTAACATAGTAAAGGATAACATAGTTAAGGTGTTTCAGTTTTAATCTTTACTTCAGCTCTATAACCCCACCTACATACAACACATATCCGACTGTCAAGTCATGTCCTTATTACTCATTCACTCTCTCTCTCTCTCTCTCTCTCTCTCTCTCTCTCTCTCTCGCTCTCTCTCTCTCTCTCTCTATATATATATATATACAGTACTGTGCAAAAGTCTTAGGCACCCTATTTTTTTTAGTACAAACTTTGTTATAGATTTGTATTTTATGACTTCTACATTATTGATTCAGTACAAACACATTTTAGATTCCAAACATTAGTTTTCCAGCACAAAATTAAATGTTACAGAAAAATGTTTCTATGTCAGTAAAGAAAGCAGCAGATTACATAAGAGACACTTTTCAGACCAAAAAAAAACCATAATGAAGGCTGCTGGGTTTCGCTGCAGAAATAAGAAGCAAGTCGACAGTCAAAGTCTCCAGAAGAACTGTAGCTGCTTCTGCAAGATGCTCAGTAACACTTACAGCTCATTTCCTTATAAAACTGCACACACTGCACCTGAGACTACTGTTGTTTTTTTTAAAGCAAAGGGTCATCACACCAAATATTGACTTTGTTTCATTTATTACTGTTTACTGCTCTTTATAGTATTTTTAAATGTAGAAACCTTTAGTTTCATTGTTTTTGAAGGCATCTTTGCTCTATAGCATTTCTTTGCATGTGCCTAAGACTTTTGCACAGCACTATATATATATTCAGTATACTGGATTGTAAAATCTATAGACAATATTTTATAAATATATTTTACGTTATACAGATTTTTGCTGCTTTTTATCTATGGACATCAAGAAATGAGATCCTAGCAATTGAAAATATCCTGAATATAGAAAAAATTCTTTAATGTTTCTTATTGAGATCATTATAAATCCAATATAATATTATTCAGCCTGTTTTGAGACACTTTTACACATTTTACACAAGCTTCACATTTTCTTATTCTATTGGTAGATCATTTTTCTTTCTAGAAATAAATGCTTAATTTATTAATAAAAAGAAATCTACCAACAGAACAAGACTATTTCAAGATTACAATTAGTAAGGGAATGTGTAGAAATATGATTAATAATCTTACATTTGGTTTATTGTAATGCTATAAAAGGAAATACTAGTTAAATTAGACTATAGTCAAGATATTTTCACTTGCTGAGATGTTTGGGGAATTACAAAAACGATTCTTTATAAATGTCACATTTTATGGTGCATATGGGTATCTTCAACTTATATTCTAATAAATGAAATATATAAATATGAGATACATTTTAGATTTTAATGTAATCATATAAATATACTTACTTTTTTTTTTTTAATTTGTGTTTACATATGAGGAAATTGAAACAGGAAATAGCATTGCTGGCATGTCTGAAATTAACCCTAGCTTAACTGTTAACAACACTTCAGAATAAACCATATATCATACGTTTATACCTGTAATCATTCTTACATTTGAAGAGAAGCAGAAGCTTTAACCTTTTGGTGGGATAGTATTTTCATCTGTTTAGGCTTACCGCTTCACTGAGTGAACTGAGAACTTCGTTTACAAAATTTGCATCTGAGAAGAAACAGATTTGAATGTGAAAAAAGAGAGAAAAACATCACGAGAACGCAAGATGTCCAGAGTCCACTGAAACATGTTATCCACTCTCCAGAAATAACCGATTTGCTATATTCTGGAGCACATATTTTTGCCCCAGTAAGTCATATATTGCAATATATTTAACAATATGTTTAAAATAAATGGGTGGAAATGTACATTTGTTTATATATTGATATACTGTATAATAGTAAATATATTGCATAATATTTTCTAAAATATCATAAATAAAATAAATGAAATATTTGTCACATAATGCTGACCTGAGAGTAATGAAGTAATATAAAAGTGTTAAAATGACTTGTCTTTACAAATGGAACCATATTTTAGTCAACGTTACGTTACATTGATCTCTTTCTTGGGCAGACACCTTTCTTCAGAAGGATCCCTAAGCAGAAGAAGAGATTTACCATCATCTATTCCTGTAAGTTCACACTGCGAAGAATTAAAAGGATATGTTTCATATTTGAATTCACCTTCAAAGCTCTAGGTTCTAAATTTTTGTTTTATAACTTCTCTCAAGTTGGTGCTGCTCATGATGTGGAACTTATTAATCAACGCTCGTTTATTTCACTTGCCTGTTGCTTAGGCCTGAGTAAAGAAAAACATGTTGCTGCTGTACATCAAAAGGCAATGAAAAAAAATTCTTGGAATAAAAAGTACCAGAGCAGAAATGGTTGCGCTTGATGGCTGTCAGCAGAAGGAAAAAACTTGCTATTAGTCTGACGTTAAGGTTCACAGGAGAAAGGAAATGCTAGTGATGCAAGTGATGCAAAATGACGCAATATTTACAATAAATCCTACCATACAGCCATTTTACCCTGGAACCTTCTCACTGGATCAGCTCTGGGTCCAAATGACAAGGATCCCTGACAATTATCTGGTGTTCAAAGAACAACAGTTACATAACTAGCTTTCTATTTCACCCCACCTATGCATTGATGAGAAATACTACCATAGTACATGCTACATGCAGCTCTACCACTCGTTTTGCTATTTTAGCCAAAGGGAAGTTTTTAGAAACACCCACTATAGTTCAGCATCTTGCAAGGGCTCATAAGGGGGGACTCCAGCACAAGGGGGAGATCCCACACTCGGCTCTTCAGGGAACCATGGTAGATTCATGAAACAACTTCAACCAAAGGGTATGAAGGCCCAGTTTGCTAGGGGCTCTTACATTTGGGAGTATTTCCAGGACTGCAAGGTAGCATTCCTCAGTTTCCACTTCATTCCAAGGGGCCAAATCTGCAGGCCAGGTGACCTGGCTGGGGGTCACCAAACATTTGTAATAGTAAATCTGCTCTGGGAGGAAGTCATCATTGGCAATGAGTTGACTTGGCATCAGGGAAGAGGCCTTCCTGCACCTAGACAAACCTTTGTCAGATCTGAGACACCACTTCTGGGTGCAGACTCCAGGAAATTTCTTGAACCCTGAACCCTGATGTCTGAAGTCTACCTTTTCTATCACACCTCTGTCCAAAAGATAACAAACTTCTTGGGTCAAAACAACAACCTAGTTGGGGTCTGATATCAATGAGACCCTGAGCCCAAAGGACATTGGGCCAATGGCAGAACTTGAGTATATATCCATGCTGCATCAGGACCCATAGATCTAATGTAGTCGCTATCCAATGAGCAATGTTTCTGAGCAAATGAGAAATGTGGTCTGTGGGACCCACTAAAAGTGATGTGTGGCCAGTCCTCTTGGCCATGCCCAATTCGTGATTGTAGTACACTTTGCTGACCACAAGGCACTGCCCCATATCCTGGCCTAGGTGTCCCACTGTTAGAGCAAAGTGTTGATCAGCTCCCTTCCAGAGCAGTCCACACGTCCATATTGGAGCAAATGTCCCAATGCTAGCAGTAAAATGGTTAATGTACTGTATTGCTAATGCGTGCCACATGTGATGCAATATCATAAGTTCTATTGAGAAATTATGATGTTGCATCACATGTGGCACACATTAGCAATACAGTACATACCAAACATTCAGTGCTTGGGTAGTATACTTCTGGAGAAGGGGTGTAATGCAATGCCACTATCTGTATCTGTGTCTGTTCAGTGCTCCAGATATCTGTGTCTGTATCTGTATTCAGATTTAAACCTGCTTGTACACTTATTATTATTTCCTGTACCTGCAAGTTCTATTCGGTTGGTTCCATTTCCCAAAATATAAACAAATTACCAGCCTAAATTAAACCATTCAGGACAAATGAATGAACCTTGTAAATCCATCATACTCTGACCATTTTGACAAGCTTTCTAAAAAAAAAAACAAATAGTGCACCTCCTATTAGTATCTGCATTTGCATCTGTTTAAAACACATATTAGTTCAATATGAATATTGTATTTGTATACGGATACATCCCTAATCTAGACATAGTGCTTCATTTGGTAAGGCCACCAGCAACAGCGGGCAAGTGGCCCAGGTTAACCTGCTCATGATCCGTCATATTCGCTAAAGCATGCACCATGGAGCCTCTATTCACGCCACATCAACAAGTGTTATGTGTTATTATCATCTACACTGGTACGCCATAACCTGAAACATACACCTATTTCAGATTTCCTTATCATGGAATGCCATTATACTAATATATTATCATATTTTTAGACAGAAATTGTGATAAATATCTAGTATAATGTGACTCTATTCACAACTCTACTTGTACTGGAGCATCACCAAGAATTAAAGGCTAATAAAACTGTATTAGTTGAATATTTAATGTCCAGACTCTACTTTAGCTACTTTAACAGCACTACCACAGAAGCATTAACATGATCTGAGCTCATCTGAAGGGAGTTTATTTCTTCACAGAATTTATGCAGATGAGCCTTATAAGTTTTGAATGAAAACTTTTTTTTTTCCCAGCCACCTTTGGCTGTATTACACTAGCCATCAGATGTGCAGTCCACTCGGATTCAGGACATAATTAAAAATCCACCCTCTCCCGATATCCCAAAACTGTTAATGCGAGTTGTTCAACCCATCAACCTCATCATTTCCAATTTGGAACAGGAATTTGCATCTTTAAGTTCCATTTGATTCTCATTAAGTTCTTGGAATGATCTTTCCTCTGAGCCCCCATCTATAGGTTCTGAGAGTCTTGGTGTTTTTCATTCTCTTGCGGACGGACGTTGTTTGCTGATTGCACTGTTTGCTTTATGAGACATCGGTACTCTCTCGGGGTGCAACCGAATTACAAGCTGCCAAAACGTTGAGGAACCCCTGTGAGCAGAGAAACAATACTCCTTTTGATATGAGATCAGGAAACACGGCAAAGGAAAATAAATGCTTTCATTGCTCCGAACAAGACGGGGAATTTCTCCCTCTACATATGTTCTTGGTTTGATTCTCAGGACGAACCTCGGCCCCTGTCCCTAATAGACTTCAGATGTCAAAGGCAGGCAAACAATGGAGGCTCCATTGGAATCTATCAGGAGGTTCTTCAAGGTTGCTCTTGGGCATTCCTCCTACAGGTCTTCTCCTCTCTTTCCTCCCTCTCATTTTTTTTCTTCTTCCCTTCGTCCTCCCCCTTTCTGTACAAGAGAGCTCCAGACCCCCAGGGTGAACATTATTGCTCTAAAGTTGAAGGCCCCTACCTCTTCTCCCCACTCCCTGGCTTTAGAGTGAGACTCGTTGCACTTTCTCATAACCTGGCCCAGTTTGATCAATACATAGGAGCAGTGCTTTGCCACAGCAGAACAAAAGCACGACCCTGAGTGTTGTCAAAAGAATTTGTGCAGCTTTGAGTGGCCTGTAGACTGTACAAAGGGATTAATGAAAACTGATGTGAAGTTAGACACGCACATTGACTTTATGCTGTGCTATTTAAGGCTCATTTACTTTCAATCGGTCTTCTGAATGCTCTTTTGCTCACTTTTTCCTCGATTCGTCTGTAACACAACATTAAACCTGATGCTATTATTTTGCAATTGCTGCTATAAAATAATGCTAATATTCAAATGACAGTGAAGGTTTGACACTTGATGTGATCGTCAATCATCTTAAAGAAATTAACACCCTACAACATGTCATTTTTTTTTTTTTTTTTTATTGTTCTTTCACTTGTCACCCTGCAGTTACGAAAGCTTCTAATGTCAGCTTGGAAGCTTTTACAGAGAATGTGTTAACTGATGTATGAAACTTCACTTTCAATTATGATATTTCCTTTCATCAAAATGTTTGTGCTTATCATTCATTAAAAACAAAACAAAACAAAAAACCTGGACAGCCATTTCTGGCAACTGCCAGACCTGTTTGCTTTGTTTTTTGTCCTCTTTATTCATCTTTCCTTATTAATTGATAGGGTGGTTTTTTTTAATGGTTATCAAATAATAAAGTTACTGCACTCATTCGGATTGTCTTAGCTTCCCCTCTATGTTCACAAGCGAGCGAGCTACTGGCTTATGGAGCAGATTAATAACAATTACTGTCACATCTGGGCTTCTGGCCTCGGGCCGGTGCTACACGCTGTTTTTGGTGGGATTTTTCCAGTGTAGCTTTACAGACCACCCACGTGCTAGGACAACACGGGCCATTTGTGGAGGAGGACCTGTTCTCTGCATGCTGTGGAAACATAACAAGCCGTGAGCGAACACACAGTGGCTTGCGCTTATGGTTCTAATCACCATCCTAATGCCTTAATGGACAACTGTTTCAAGTGGGTACTTTCCCTTTTCAAACATCAGCTAAGTTTGCTGGATCTGAAGAGAGGCCCTATAGGAAACTCGGGGTGAAAATGGTAAATGTATTTTATTGATGTTAAACCTGTTTATTCGAGCTTATTTGTAGTTCCTCTTTGCATGGTTGACATTTAAATTTAAGAAAATAAGTTTTAAAAAAGCAACTTTTATCCAGAGCATGATTGGAAAACGATGACTCTTTTTTTTTTTCCGCCTGGCTTGAATGCATTGCTAAAGCAGCTGGGATGCTGGTAAGCTACACATGTACGTGCTAAATAAGGAATGATTCACTGGCTTGCTGAGCCACCGGGCATGATTCAGCCTCTTCACACTTTCACACCAGTGTGTTAGGAAAACAAAATGGCAGACGTGTCTCAATGAGTTGGCACTATAAGCTTTTAAAAAAGCAACATGACTGTTACAATGACAGACTGTATATTTAGAACATTCACCATTGTTTTAAAATATTACATCTTGTTACTAATCTGTGACTAAGTAAATCGATCAGCAGAAAAATATTCTCAGAATTGCGTTTCAAATAACTAAATCTTGACCAAGGTTACCCCCATTACACCACAAGTAATTAAAGTAGGGTAAAAAAAAATCCGACTCCACTACCAAAAAAAAAAAAACCAGCTTTTGATCATTTTTTGCTAATAGAACTCATAATTGATACTATTTATTAAGTATTCATGAATAGATGATTTAAATTTAATAGATGTTTTCATCATCTCTTACTAGTACAAATAGCAGTATCACTACTAACTTAAGGCAAATCCACAAAGAAGTCAAAAGCCACATTCACTAACCAGGGACTCTAGCAAAACTCCAACTCCAGTGGATAATTGTTTTTTTTCTCATACCGGACAGTTTCCTGTATGCACTCCCTTTTTTGTAACCAGTTATCCACTAGGCGTTACTGGCCTATAGCAGGTTTTTCTGGCCTAGAGGAGAAACCAAGCCCACATGTCTACTGGTCATGACATGTGTTGAATACTAGCTATTTCCTGATTTATTCTCTCTATCTGCCTATTGGATTGCAGGTGATGCCCCAAAACATTAATTTTAACATTAATATTACTCCCAGCTGGTCCACCTTGGCCTTCCAAACCTACAATGTGAAAAAAGGACCGCAGTTTGGAAGAGAAGCCAAGTATATTAATGTACATGCTATAGATAATTGGTAATATCACTACTAAGATTGAGGTCTGACCATGTGACGAGGGCAGATTAGTGATTCAGTCAGTAGAGAGATATGACTAGGGTCTGTATGGTTTTTAATTTACCCTTTATTGTCTATGGTTGGGCTTTTCTATGTAAGCAGAAAAAAATATGACTTAAGTCCACTCAAAGGGAGTTAAATAGGTCTAGATGAGAAACACCATTTTTTGACTGTGTATGTACTTGCTGGAGAAGGCAAATCAAGTTTGCTTGCTTATTAGCACATGTGTCATCTCCTACTAATGAGATTTTTCTGGATCCTCTGTTTATACTTAATGGCTGAAAGTTTTGCCTAGTTGCATAGGTTTACAGATATATTAGGTGGCAGCACATAAGTCTGCTTGGTAACATACAAGACATCAAAATGAAACACAGAAGCAATAAATAGAGAAACCAATTAAGGGCTAACACAAACCAGGTGAACACAATGTGATAACAAACCAATAATAGGATAAGACTTGAGCCAAAACAAATGCACATGGCAAAACCTAAACAAAAGCACATGGAGTGAACTCGAAACAAAACAACAAAAGAGCAGCGCTTGTTCCACTGAGAAACACGCTGAGAATGTGATTTATTGACAGCAATAAATAATAAATATATAAAGGAAAAGGGAGTTGCCCTACAATTCAGTACTCTCTTGAACTTCTCACTAAGACTCCTTTGAAAAGATGGTGATGAGGAGGGCTTAGTCCCACCCAATGGTTCACCACTCCAGATTCCCTCAGCTGGGTGGTTGACCATGGCTATAATCATTGACAAAAAGTACTCATAACCTTGTGTACAAGTCCTGCCCCTAAAGTGATGTAACCCAACCTGATTTACCAGTAAGCCTTACCAATTGAGACAGGACACAACTGAGTAGTTGAGGCTTAAGGACCTTGTTCAAGAGTCCCACATGGGAAGCATGGTGATGCTTGGATTTGAACTCATAACCTTCCAATCTGTAGCCTAATGCTTTTCCCAGTAGCTTAACCACAGAGCTACCACTGCCCCACGACCCTGTCCCTACTGTTCCACTTCTCTGATTAGGAAAATCTTATAATTTCCCATTAAAGCCACCTTGTATAGTGCAAAGCAAATGGAACATTACAAAAGAAAGTTTTCTAAGGTAGGTGGCTCAACATGGATGGCAGGAGGTGAAGTGTAGTAAGCTGTTGTATTGAGCTGCCAATTAGTGCCATCCAGCATGACGCATAAATGGGTTATCTCCAGTGGTGTCTTCAGCATCAGTCTGTACCCTGATGACCTCCTACTGCTTTCTGATACATCTACTTAGAGGTCAGGTCTTCCATAATACAAAGACCTTTTAACCGTGGGTAACCATGGCCAATGCTCTTGATTAAAAGGCAGAGGGAAGTTGATCTTTTATAGATCTTCTGGATGTAAGCATGACACAATCACATACAGTTGGAATGTGAAGACATATTATAAATGTCAGTGAAGCCTTCCTTAATTAAAAATGTCAGCTGCTCTGTCACAGAGTCACAAATTGCTTAGGTGACCACCCACTTTTTTTTTTTTTTTTAACTTTTCTATTCAGCTTGGAGTCAGCAGGAACTTGTTTCTGTTTTTTTTTCCCCCCAGCTATCCTAATTAAGCTAGAGAAAAGGAATAGGGACTGTATTTCAGCACCACTGAAGCAAGTTAAGGATAATTGCCTAGCTTAGAGGCACATCAGGAAGACAAGACCTGCAGCCCTTTTGCTACATCAACAGTTTCCCAAAGCATTTACCAATTACACACCTGCCATCACCGACATGATGTGTGTTGGAGATGAGCTCTGGGCATGCTTAGAATCAATAGTGCTAGAATTTCCGGTTGAATTGCTAGCATGAAACAGTTTCCTTCACAATGCCTCACCAACCTGAAGTTGAAGTGTTATGTGACTAAGAATCAGGTTATATTTTACATTAGAGATTTTGCACCACAATCTAATCAAAAAGTCTTATCAAGAAGTTCAAGAGGGGCACTACACAGAATATCCCCCTATTCAGTCTTTCTCAATTTTGCACAAACTACAGATAATCAGACCATAAGTCCATGTTAGTGCATTGTGTTGTGGTTGAGTCAAGTGGTGGTGGGTGGCAGTTCCAATAACCCATTAATAACCATTAAACGATAGTTTTTTATCGATTTCAATGGTACTTTGCTCGAAGCACAAACTAATGAGTTACCATGTTATCAGCCAATGGTTCTGTAAATACAAACTTCGGCCAAGTGCCTTCTTGAGTGTTCATAATCTCCCTCAAGCTGTTTTTATAAAAGAAATTGGTAAGAATAGTTATTATCAGATGTATGATAAGACACAAAACATATACACATTATATTCCCATAGGTCACTCTCATGCATTTTAGGCTATTTGTCTAATATTCAACATGTGAGGAAGCTCATAGTTTCAGCAAACCTCCTCCCTCTGCAAATAGCCTAACTAATTGTCCACTCCTACCCACAGCCTAGCTTTATGATTTATGACTAGTGATTTAGATACTATTCTGTTTGGGGTGAAAGGCTAGTTTTTGCCTAATTACCCTGATACACTGGACACAAGCCATGATCTCGTCCTTAAAGTCAACAGTCATCAATATTGAATTCCAGCAACAGTTATAGTGAGACTAAGAATTAAGAAAGTTTACGCAGTTTGTTTTCCAGTGTGTTTTTACTGCAAGGGTTTGGTGGCTGTTTGTTGAGTTTCAACATGTCCCCTATTTTTCAGAAAAAGAGAGCAAATTAGGCTAAATCGTAGCCTGTATTTAAGTCTAATTTACTGTCATTATGTTAACATCCCACAAGCCAGAGTTCATTGCTCTAGAAACACACTTGAACCTCTACCTATTGATATGAAATGGGTTAGTAAATGTGTGTAAAATTCTGAAACAGATCTTAATATTTAAACGCACTGCTTTAATCTTATATCCAAATGTCATTTGGTAAGACATATGACAAATCAAACTAGACAATTTAAATTAGTCGCAAGCAGCGATATCCGGGGTCCAATCATTCTTTGCAAGTAGTGCCCCTAATGGCAAGTTCTTGCCAAGTTACATAGAATGCAATATAAATAACCCAGTCATCATTAGATGAACAGTTACAGATGAGCACAACAATGCAGTACACCAAATTCCAGCTCAATCGGACTTCCTGAGAAACAGTTATGAACTTAACCCTTAAGGCAAGACAGTTCCTGTTATGACTTATGTTATAGCAGCTCTAAACAGCCATTCAATCACCACAGAGTAAACAGAGTTTACTGCTGTGACAGAAATTTTACTGATGGTTACTCATGCAATACGTCATTGAAGTCCTTTTGAATGAGTTGTTACTATAGAAATGAGTTGTTACTATAGAAATTAATATAACCCTATCGTTTGAATTAAAGCCAAGGCTTGCTCAGAGCTGCTGTTATAGGAAATTAATCAACATCTTCTTCTAAACAATCGGATTTGAGAATTCAACAGTGCTGTGGTGCAATTTTTTTTAACAAAAAAAAAAAAAAAAACTTCACAGAGTTTATATATAAATATTTCACAGAGAAGCTTAAAACTTTTGTAAATTGGCAGTTTGTTCTCTCAGGATAGTCTCTAAAGGTCAACAAAATGTTAGTGCTTGTTTAGAAGAGCTGCACTGAAGAAAAGAGATGCTGTATTAAAGCACAAAAGTGAAAACAGGATTAGATCCATTGTCCGTGCTGGCTCACTGTCAATGGGTAATATTCATCTGCGAGCTAAATGGCAACTGGCTCCGTCCCAAACCACAGTTCAAATGGGTCATTAATACTAATGGAGAAATGACTTCTTATGGCTTAGAAGCTGTTCTGTAAGAAGAGCACCAGCTGCACACCTGCCATATATGAAACACACACACACACACACACACACGAGGGGCTTGGAAGCCTTGGGTTCAAACTGTAATACAGAATACAACTGAACTCCTGTTTTTGGATATATTTTATAGATTTGATATTTACAGACAGAATATATTTGAGAAATTAGTTTTTAGCAAGGTGTCATTTTGTAGCTCAGATTTTTACAGTGCCTGAAAGCAGTATGTGTTTCTGCATAATAAATACCACTTTTCAACAACTTGTCTCAGAGTGACAGCAATAAAAGCCAACCCTGACCTTATTTTTTTTTTTTCCACAGGTGTGTATGTGTGTGAGAGAATGACAGGGAGGGAGTGCATAAAGAGAATGGCTGAGTGTCAGTAACCCAGATGTTGAGCTGCTAAGTGTCTCCTCGGGGCTCCACACACCTTAACTGACAGCAGGAATTAGTGTGTGTGTGTGTGTGTGTGTGTGTGAAGTGTCTGATCCCCAAAAAGAAGTGCGCATTCTGAATATCTGGTCAGGCTAACATGAAAAGCATGGCGACTGCGACAACTGGAGTGACATGACATTTGACTTTTCAGCTCATAGTGTTCACTTTATTAACAGAGGCAAAATATTTTTAAACTAAATAGTTAAATTCTCAATTCTGATTGGTCAGAAGGTGTCAGTTCATTTTCTGTAACAGTTTAATCAGCTGTAATTCAAATCACAGTTTGTATTAATGCTTTATTATTTCTATAGTAACAACTTGTATGGTAGCCACACCATAAAAGCCAAGCCTTATAATAAACAGTTTTTTTTTATATATATATAAAAAGGTGTTGTTATATAACAAATAGAAATGTATAATCATTGATATGGTGAAGTTTAAGGTTGTTTTATAGAGTCTCCAGTGTCAGAGATTTGTAATAGTCAGAGGTAAAGCTTTCATTTTTCCGACACAGGAATGTCTTTAAGACAGAAGAGTTTCTGGTTTCTCCAAAACATGACAAGCTGGATTTTTTTGTCTTATTATCTTCAAGAGACTTTTTATAGTTGCTATAATGTAACATTAAATGCAACTATAAATGGATAAAACATACAATGAGCTGTTCATAAATAAATAAATAAATAAACATTGCAGTAGTTAATGTGGTGACTTTGTGTTATAAGAAAATAATCAATAATCAAAATGGGGTGATGTGGCCCACAACAAAGTTGACCTAAGTTGACGAAGTGACCTCGTCCCAAACATGTACAACATAACTCCAAAAACACACAGCGTCTTGTCGTCTAGGTTATCGTCTTTGTTAAATTTGACATGCGTGGGACAAACTCTCTCTACGTCTTCGCTGTTCTAAATATTTAGCTACTTCATTAAGCTGTCAGGCTTGTTTATATTTGGTGGCATTGTGGCATGCCATATCTGGAATGCTATTGGCTGTTGTGTAAATCAGTCAAGCACTTCAAACATGTCTTCAAAGGAAATACATCAATATGCTGAATCATATCATGGCTTTTCTGGGCGAGCACAACGATTCATAACCATGAATTTATGAGTTCCCTTTGAATGCAACATCATTAGCGCTTATCACTAGAACACATTGCATTAGTACTGGTATGCTGTGTAACTTTAATGAGCAAATGGACAAATGACAGTGTGTGTGTGTGTGTGTGTGTGTGTGTGTGTGCAGGCACAAGTGTGCATTGTAATTGAATTCCTTTCTCTAGGCAATGTGAAGCAAGTAGCCGGCCTGTAACACAAAACCAGTCAGGTTAGAAGGAACATGTGCTGCAAGCTGAGAATCCGTCTCTCTATGACCATGTCTAATACAGAAAAAAAAAAATCCTTTCCCCAGTTGGGCTTGGGATATTATGTGGATTTGGGCTTGTGTGGGAGGTGAGGATATCGGAAATATTTGAGTTTAAAAAGCCCCCAGACTTGTCTTATTGTTAGCTTATGGTATGGATACATGTGCGTGGGTGGACAACCGCTCTGAGACCTTTCTCTTTTCCCCACTCACTGCTGCCCTGGCTGGCTTCTAATAGGAGCTGTATGCTTTTATTTTCCCACGCTCTTTTCAACACACACACACGCAAGCACACGATACACACGTGGACACACACTCATACATACGCAAAGGTGGTCCAAATGATGGGTCAAACCCTTGGTGCATCTCTCTCTCTGTCGCTCTCTCTCTCTCTCTCACACACACACACACACACACACACAGCTGTGAAGCGTTCATTCTCAACATTCTCCACCGTGTTGATGATGGAACACAGCAGTCATAACTCCCTTTTCAAATCATACTTCAGAGACCTTGGATACAATAGCATTATAAAAACACACCAACAGCATTATTCTATCGACCCCATAACCTCCGCCTCTGCTTCATACACACACACACACGCACACACACACACACACACAGTCCTGAGTGGGATGATGTTCTACAAGGATACAGATGTTCCTCAATTACTTCCATCAGCACTTAAGGATCGTGTTAGCCCTTTCCACAACAATTTGGTTGGCTCCTTTGGAAAGTTAACATCAGTCAAACAAGCCTCCACCCTTCACATAGGAAATGACAACAACCTACACGATACCACATACTAACTAACGCTTGCTTGTTGATTTATACTGGGGCTGATTATTGTTGCGTAACATGGACATTTTATTTATTTAAACTTTTAAAGACAATACTGAAAAACACATTTTGCACTTTGTCCACAGAACAAAATAAGGGCAGTGACAAGACACTGATTCCTTCCTCTTTCTGATCCCTGATTTTCATATTTGTTTTTGTGTTTTTCCTTTTCTAATCCTTAATATATATTTTTTTTGGTGCATGCATGTTACATACTTTGTAAAGTGACCATTGGTGTTGGAAAGTTGATAGATAAATTGAACGCATATAGTAAATATACTTTTTTTGTGAGTTTAAATTTGATTTAATTCATATCACAGAATATATTTAATGATTCATTTTGTGATCAGCAAAACCAAAACGTGACCAAAACGAGCATTTTAGTGTCTCCGTAACACGACAAGCTGCAGTGAGCATTTTAGTTTTTTGTTTTTGCTTTTTTTAATAGAGGTACTACAGTGTGTTTGTTGAACTAAGAAAATTACAGTTTCTTTTAGAAGGGGAAAAAACCTTCAACATTTGTGATGTTGCAAATGTAAAGACATGTTTGCAAAAAAACGTTTTCTAATTTGTGGATAAAAAGGGCATTATATTTAGTGGCACCATAAAACGTATTTGTGGACCTAAGCAAAATGTATAAAAAATTAAAGAAGTAAAAGTTTTTTGTCAATTCCGTGCACAAAAAAATTGTGAAAGGCAAAATTTAAAGGCTTTCATGTCTTTCTGAGAACATAGTTCAAGCAGGCATTACGTGTTTTTATTGCATGAATATATGCACATGACACAAATTGCAGCATCTGAAGCGACGTTGTTCCCTCTCAGACAGTCAAGAATGACCTTCAGGCTAAGGTGGTGGGAAAGCAGCAGTCGACGCAAATCTGTGTGAAAGTGGTAAAGTGTTTTCTGACCGTCATCACTCAGATATTTGAACCTTTAAAGACCAGGGTCAAAAGAAAAGTAAAATGCAGCAACATACCTCTGATTTTTTTTTAAAGGGACAAAGATTGCTCAGTTGTGGGTTTTATATATATAATATATAAATTTTTATTTATACTTATTCATATAAATGCCTTTAAGCAAATGTTTTAACTATTTAGTGTACTAAATTTCTCTTAGGAGTGTTGGGGATCATTTAGGATTAGGAAATGTGGGCTTAAGTTCAACAAAATCTCATCAAAATGCTTTTGATGTTTAGGAAAATTTATAAAGAAACACTTTTTTGGAAACTTGTTCCTGATTGATTGCAGTTTTGGCACAACATAACTGTGTGACTTCTTGTGGAGTCAAATCTATGTGCATTTATGATTTATTAAACACACAGAGGATCTTTTCTCACATTTATTAAAGGACTAATGCTAATAATGAATGACAACTAATAGGACTAATATGAAGTATACAAACTAGGTCACATCATCTTTCATTAACATTTGTAATGTATGTTTAGAGGCAGGAAGCAAGTGCGCAGACTCAGTGTCATATTTACTTTGGAAAATCCAAGAATCAATGTTATAGGCCGTAACAAGGGTCAATACACATCACAGAAGGATAATCTATCTTCAGAAATGATAATACAAGCAAAAGTAAAAAAAAAAACACAGAGAATCACTGCTCAGAACTGCGCAACACACTCGGCAAGACTTCATCACAAGAAATAGAAATAAATATAATAGGAGTAAACATGCAAACTAATTAAGGGCTAAACACAGAACAGGTGAACACAATGAGGTAGTCAACCAATGGTGGGACAGAGGGAAAGACAGGACCAAAACCAAAACAAAAGCACACAGAGAACCGAGAATAATAGCAAGCAGTGCTCACAAACTAAGAGGGAAAATATGTGACAATTTTCATTACATGAGCATTAATACTTAAAGACTGATTCCAATATGGTGGCTCTTTTGATCTCCAATGATAAAGTCATACCTTGGGAGTTTAAATTTGAGTCCACAATGTACATTGTATGGCCAAAAGTATGTGGACAACTGACCATTACACCCATATGGGGTTCTTCCACAAACTGTTGCCACAAAGTTGCAAGCACACAATTTAATAGAATGTCTTTGTATACTGTAGCATTATAATTTCCCTTCACTGGAAATAAGAGGCCCAAACCTGTTCCAGTATGACAATGCCCCTGTGCACAAAGCGAGCTCCATGAAGACATGGTTTGCCAAGGTTGGAGCGGAAGAACTCGAGTGTCCTGCACAGAGTCCTGACCTCAACCTTACTGAACACCTTTGGGATGAACTGGATTGCCAAATGAACTCCAGGCCTCATTAATGCTCTTGCAGCTGAATGAACACAAATCCCCACAGCCATGCTCCAAAATCTAGTGGAAAGCCTTCCCAGAAGAGTGGAGGTTATTATAACAGCAAAGAGGGACTAAATCTGGAATGGGGTGTTCAACAAGCACACGTTTGGCCATATAGTGTATACAGGAGATGGTTACTAATAACACACCATTGAGGAACACTGATGAATTATCTGTATGTAAAGAACCACAACTGAATGATGTAACTGTAACAACTTGCTGTTCTGGAAACATCAGTGAGCTTGGTGGAGTACAATGAGTCAGCTGTGACAATGCCTACACACAGGTGATGGCAAGGGTGTGTAAACTTTCCTGCTGTTTTTACCCATGAGATACAATCACTGACGTGGGTCTGTGCAGAGGAATTCCTGCTGAGTGTGTGTAAGTCTGGGTGTGTGTTTGTAGAGATATGGGACACTGTTTTAGAAATAAAGAAAGAGGGTAAACAGAAACAGCGAATTAAACAGAATCATATGGACGAAGGATTGAACATGTGGGAAACTGAATCACTTGGCAGGAACCTGAGCTGCTCAGGAAATGAACACTGTGGGCATATGAGATTTGTGTCATTATTCACTTTGTGGTCACAGCATCACGGCCATCTGTCCTGCACAAATGTGAACATTTCATTTGAACAGGCTAAGTGCCTTAATCTATAACGAAGGCTAAAGCAGACCAGTAGTAACCTCAGGGAAGCGGTCTGATTGGTTAGCTGTCTCAGTATATCCATTACTGGTTCCTGAAGGTTTTATTATGCTTAATGATGGTATCTTGTGTTTTCCATATGCATTGATAAGCCAGTGTAAATGTAGCTGGCAGTAATGAGAGACTGGATGTAGGTGTTTGAGCTCGGCCTTAGTTTCATAAGGGAGAATGCAAGGAACATGGTTATGGTCTATAGCAGGGATCAAAACACAAGCAGACAGGGTTAAACCAGTGTAATCCATAACCATACACAGGGAAACAGGTCAGGGTCAAAACCAGGAAGCACAAGATGAGCCTGTATGGTTATGGAATGGATCACCTGCCATTTTACCAGGGGTTTGTTGACTTTTTTTTATATTCATTGTGTATATATATATATATATATATATATATATATATATATATATATATATATATATATATATATATATATATATATATATCTTCCATTGATAATTAGGATCGAGACAGATGGTGCTTTGTCAATACGGGAACCATGACATGTTTTAAGAAGGAAAAACTGTAAAGGTAAAGGGTCCAAATGGTTTAATGGTTTAACAGATGACTGATTCTTGATATTTTTTAATCAATTTCAAAGCTTTTCTACAGAAATCTGGTGCTCTCTAATGGAGACCTTGTGCTTAGGCTGTAGGTTTGTGGTGACCTTCACAGAAAAACAAGAACAAACTAATGTATATTGTTCATAACTATTTAGCAAGAACTATCTAATATTTCATTAAAATACAACAATTTAATTAATGACACACTTAATGCAGTATATCCTTTGTCTGTACCTTAATCAGGAGCAAGTTGGCTTTAAGAAACCATGCTGATAGATATTGATAGGAAAATGTTTAATGTAAGCCAGTAAGCATTAAAACATGTGGTGATGCTCAGTGGTCGGAAGGTTGAGAAATCAAATCCCAGCACCGCTAAGCTGTCACTGTTGGGGTTTTGAGCGAGACCCTTAACCCTCAACTGCTTTGCTCAGCTATAAGTCATTTGAGTAAAAGCATCTGCCAAATGTAAACCATTAAGTTAGTTCACATTAGGAAGTGGGCAGTGGTGGCTCAGTGGTCAAGGCCCTGGCCTACTGAAGGTTAAGAAGAGTCCAATTCACAGCAACCGCCCAAGCTACGACTGCTGGTTCATTGTTCATTGTATTAATCATAAAAACCAAATTACCCCATGTGGAATTATCCTGACTAGTAAATCTGGCTACTCATATAATCTTAGTAGGATTTGTTAAGTCATGTACAAACAGGGCACAGGTGTTGGCTTATATGTTAAACTACTAAAATGTATTGCTAAGTCCTACAATTAACTGCTTTTATTTCCAGATTTCACTCTTACTAATATGGAGTATTCAAAAAAATTTTTTTTTTGAGTTCTTAGCTTCATAAAAAAATATGTAGCTCCTGTAAATGGAACTTTTATGTGTTTCACCAGAGGCAAATCCTTTTACTCTTTTATTATTATTATTATTATTATTATTATTATTATTATTATTCAGTCATTCATTTTAAAGTATATTACTCAATAAGTACAATGTATACAGGAACTACAGTGAAACTATTAGGAAAGGCGAGTAGTTGCGTAATGAGAAACGTCAATCTGGATGCGTAGGCAGATTCTGTGTGTTTAAGGATTTACTCATTCAAAGCCTTTTGCATATTGTTCCAGACCCACCTACACTTAGAAATAAAGTTCCTTATACAAAGTTCATGGTGAATTCTCAAAACAGAAGGTGTGGATTAATTTTCTAGAATTACTAGAATAAACTACTATGTTATTGTTTCTATAGTAACAGCTGGCTTACATGTATGGAAGATGGTGTGAATGTAATCTTTTTTTCAAAAAAAAGTTATTTAACAAAGAAAAACAACTATATTTAGTTAATATGGTGAAGTTTTATTTTGGTTAGGAGACAGTTTATGGTTTATGTATCATTTATTGAAGGATTCTCCAGTGTCAGCTCTTTGCAACATGTTTGTTTCTTTTCACATTTTTTTTGTCTTATTAATTTCAAGAGAGAATAAAAGAGATGCTGTGAGGGAACGGCTGTTTATAGCTGCTATAGTGTCAATGATAACAGGAACTAACTTGTTTTTTTGACATTCCAGGACACTAAATGTAGCTAGAAATGGTTAAAAAGTGTGATGTGTTGTTCATTAATTAATTAAAAATTGTAATCTTTGGCAAAATTGTTGTGGTATAAGAGGAATAACACACAACAGGCTGTGCTGCTGTAGATAAAAAAAAAATAAATAAATCAACTTCAGGGTGGTAATGTACAGTATTAACTCCCTGTCGCTGATTATTTTCCTAGAACAGCATGCCCCATCATGTTTTATTCTTTACATATAGCACCATAAATAATTCTCTGGTTTAAATGTAATATATAGAACCTTCAAACTAAAGGGATTGTTTTCAGAAAATTTAAGAACCTTTAACCAGCCAAAAAAAACCATGAGAACCAAGTTCTTTAGAGCACTGTTTCCCTTCCTTTGCTTGTTGATCTTTGCAAAGACAAAACTGATCTCAGGTCAGTACGGACCGTTAAATAATCCTGACCAGAATCTAACTCCTGGCAAAGTGGTTCCACAAGAACAAATTCTGCAATTCCAGATCCGAGGCCCACTGCACTACTCACGTTCTTGTTTTCCATGCTCTAGGCAAGCACACTTGACTTGATTCAGGTGTTTCAGAGCAGGAGAAATATGGTACCGTGTTAAAGGATTAGGAGGCATTGCTGTTTAACTCTTGGATTTGATTGATTTACATGATTCCCGACTCCTTGTCACAGACTCTTTTACAAATATGGACATCGGTGTAGCTCTCTCAAGGAAGAATGCCAAATCGTCGTTCCTCCCTTAAACTCACCTGGCTCACTGATGCAATCTCTGCGCTGGCTTATTGTGCAAAGGAGGTCTACACTTATGTAAAAGCAGTTAGCAGTTACAGCTGAGAGGTCAACTTGTGTAGTGTTTTATAAAAGCTGGTCTTTGTGGGAAATGACAGTGATTGTCTAGCTTTGAATGAACTGTAACACACTTCATCCAGGCTTTACAGTGTGTTCTCCGGTCTGCGAACCCTGTGGGTGTTCTTTCTATCATGGGACATGGAAAGCCTTTGATGCAGCAACATAGTACATAATGTATGACATAATGAAAACTTCAAAAGCATTCTTTGGGGCACCATAGTCTTTTAAACAAAAGCTCTCTCAAAACCTTCGTTCCCAATTTTCCTGTCTCTCTCTCTCATTCTGTCTCTGTCTCTCTCTCTCTCTCTCTCTCTCTCTCTCTCTAGCTTCATGTCTGTTCTTGCAGCGACGCAACTGGTAATCCAACAAATGGGTGTCTCACTAGAAAACACACACCTCTGCAATTATTGAACACAGCCTTTGATCCACTGGGTGTAATAGTCCACTAATGGTCTTAGCGTCGTGACTAATCACGACTAGCCCTTTATTCGCTCCTTCTTATCGCATCACAGCCAGCAGGGGGCCTCATCACAGACAGAGAAAAATTAGGCCAATAATAATAATAACACTATATTTTATTACTATAATATTACATTATTGTACATAATATTATAATAGCACATCTTGTTATTATAGGCATGTTATTCAGTAATTATGAATTATTCAGTAACTACATTGAAACTAATACAAGAGGTGTGGAGATATTAGCGTGGGAAATATCCAGCCGATGAATCAAGTGGTACGTGGCTTCACAAAGTAAAGGATTTATCGACCTATATTATGTATATTAGAAAAAAGAAAAGTAGAAAACTGAGAAAAACAAGCAATAACAACACGTAAAAACTAGATCTGTATGTTTTACTTTGGTTTGTCGAGCTAGCAGCAGTTGGTCAGTCAGCTAGTCAGTTAACTAGCTAGCTAGCTATCTAACAAACACACAGTACTGTCAGCCTACAAATCCTGAATGCTGAAGAAGTTAAGAAATCTGTAGCTGATAAGATGTTTAAGGCTCTTAAACCAACTGATGGCTCTTTTTTGGCACAGCCTTTAGTCCTGTTTGGGCGCTAGCCAAGCAAGTGGTTTTTACAAAATCTAGAAGGGTTTATCTTAAACATATTTATCTTATTTATCTTAAGCATATATTTTATATTTAGAGGAAAAATAGAAAACTGAGGGGAAAAAAACCACACGTAAAAACAAGGTTTATTTTGCTTTGTTTTGTTGAACTAGCAGGAGTTGATCAGTCAGCTAGTCAGTGCAGCTAGCTAGCTTGGGGAGCGTATCTATGCTCCCAGGGTCCTGTTCCCCAGATTTATATGGCACATAATGAACACATGAAAAAGGGTCCTATGTTCCCCAGTTCCCAGGGTCCTGTTCCCCAGGTCTATACAGCACATAATGGGAACCTGAAAACCATGTTCCCAGCTCTGTATTCACTTAATATGACATGGGTTATTGTGGGAACTCGTCAAAGGGGTTTTCTGTTCCCCCAGTACTGCCGTATGGCTCTCAATATAACAGACCTAGACTTGAGGGAACTTGGTCATAGCTTTCTTAGGTGAAAACTAGCCTAGTATGTTTTTGAATCTAACTCTCATGACATACGTATCTAATTTAATCCAGTTTGTTTTTGCCTCCAAATATGCTAGTGTATTTTTTCCTGCATTTATTTTATTAGTTAATTTTGAACATCTTTTTTTATTTTTAGCTGTGACTGATAGCTCATTGCTGAAATGTCCAAATGCCAATGCGGTGATATTGTTACAATAGAACGGTGGCATGCAGAGACTTTCATAGGGACAGAGGCTACACTATGGCATTTCATCCTTTATTCCTGGTTGGAAACCTTAACTGTGCTGAACATTGGGGTTTCCTACTCCTTCATTTTATGTGACGTTAATGCAAAATGGCAGCACTAGCTAGCAAACAAACATACGACACTGCCAGCCATAAATATTTCAGATAGTATGTTTTCTTCTTGTTGAGGTGAATCTTTCATGAATTACAGATTGTCAAGTAAGTTAGTAACCAAGCTATGAGAGAAAGATCAAGGGCACAGCTAGCAAGCGAAGCTGGATTGTGTTAGCTAGCCAGCTAAAATGGATTCATATTGCCCATGTCAACATAAATACATGAAATACTGAAGTAACACCTACAATATTATTGCAAGAAAGTAAAATTTTTAATTAAACTCCTCAGTCTCTGTGGGCTCATCGCTTGGTCCAGACTTCCATTCCTTACTCTATGAGTTTTCACTGTGGTTACTGAATGATATGCTTTAAGATGAATAATTGAATAATTAGAGGATTTAATGGATTAATTAGCAGTTTCACGTTTAACTCCATTATCATACACGATTTAGTTACCTTTTTACTGTTCTTATGATCATTACTTGTTCTTATAATCACATTTCTAGCACATTATTTTCAGAATAAAGAAGTATATTCTTCAGGAACATTGTCAAAATACCTCATTAGACCATTTAATCTTCTACGCATCAGTTCCCTTTTCTGTATTTTGTGCTTAATTGCTACAGGCGTTTCTCATATAGTATCATGTTAGAACTGAATTCTGTGTCTGTAAGAGGCAGATTATCAGGGATCTGCTGTAAGGACTGACACCTTGATCAGATTCTGTGAAGTGCCCCTAAACAGTACTCGAGGCCTTGAGTATAACTGTTTGTAATTGTAATTAATTAATGGCAGAGACTTCGTGGAGTCTGTTGGACGTGTGAGACGGGTGATCACGTTGTTCACAGTTGGCTTGTCTCCCGCCGCCTCGAGGTTTGACTTGAATCTTTCAGAGAGATGCAGACAGGTTTGTGAGCATGCCTGAGTTTTGCCTACAACAGAGAGTGTACGCTTCTTCCATGTAAAAATGTAAAAATGTCTGTATCTAATTTTTAATGATATTTATTCAGAAGCAGGGCTGAAAAATTTAAATAATGATTATTTATGACTATTAGCTTAGGAGTACAGTAGTTACACTTTTAATATCTTAAATATAGAGAATGCATGATATGTCTGTGTTCTCAAAAGGAGTAAATATTAATCATATGCAAGGCATCGCAGGACTGGACAAACAATAAAAACATTATTATTATTATTACCATTATTATTATTATTATTATTATTATTATTATTATTGTGATGTTGTGTTACTGTTGTTGTTGTTGCTTTTGTTGTTGTTTAAATAGCTTTAAAATTTTTTAAAAACTTTACTTTTAACTTTTTTACTTTCAGCTTATTACCTCACAGCCAGCAGGGCCTCACCACGTTCAAGGAAAAAATAGGCCAATAATAATAAATATGCTATATTATACTGTAAATTACATTATCTTTATTATATATAAAACTATAAAACATCATAAACATATAAAAATACTAGTATAATTAAAACCCCAATAACTGAGGATAGATCAAGTTAAAGTTTTATGGAACAGTATTCCCGAGTTTTAGACCTGATGTAAGAAAACCATCTTCCACCGTCTGAGCTGTGAGTGATCCACAGAATAATCGTCAGTAAAACCTGATAATGGAGGAAGAAAATTATTTTATAACAACGGCACATACTTTTTATCTGGTTATAGTTACATTTAATGTTATGAAACCTCTGTGAAAAAAAGTTAGTTCCTGTTCTCACTTACATTATAGCAGCTATAAACAGTCGTTCCCTCACCAGCCGCTCGTTTACTCTTTCATGAAGTTAATACTAATTTAAGATTAAAAACAACAACAAAAAAAAAAAACACAGCTTGTCATGTTACAGAGAAACCGGAAAGCCCTCCATCCTGAGGACTTGTGTCAGAAAGCTTAAAGTAACAGTTTTACCTCTGACAGTTACAAAGCGCTGACACTGGAGACTCCTTCCATAAATGTTAAATAAACATTTAATCTCTTTATGAGGAGTGTTTACTGTATAAATACTATTAGCCAATTAGCCAACTTCAGCTACAATCACAAATATCACATATGTAATCGTTTGAGGGGCCCAAGAACTGTGATCAAGAATCAGGATGGATTTTTATAGATATTTGTAGCTGTTTTGTAAACGCTGCCTCCTGAGCCAGACCCAGCTAGGCCGAATGATCCTTCCAGCAGACTTAAGCATTGTTTTTGATAAGTAGCTCCTCATTCATCAGTCAGCGCACAAACTGAGATCTTTTCCAAAGAGATTTAAGCGCCTACAAGAAAATAAAAAGTAAGTGCATAGGAGGACAATAATGGACATATGGCGCCAAATAAAACACCAGCATCTCTTTTTCTTTCTGTACCTCTCTCTAGCTCCCTTTCTCTTACACTCTTTCTCTCTCACGTCTTGTCAACAGCCTGTTTTTCCTTGGAGCACTGCAGAGCCCAGGGGTTGTGTTATGACAGAGATTCTTTTGTTTGGATTATGAGACAGCGGCGAGAGGAACAACAGTCCACTGCGCTGTTTTCATTGACAGAGGAACAATATTTTCATAAGGTGTTTCTCATCTCCTTCCGCTGGCCGATCAGAGAGAGACGACTGATTGAGACATGCAGGATCCATTTGCAACCCACACAAACACACTTCCTCACCCTCCATGTCTTGGACTGCTCTTCTTAAAGTACTCGAAGTGTGCGGTTTGCTCAGAAGAGCATTAGCTAATGCATCTGGTAATTAGCTTTAATAAGCAACGGCCAAAGTTAGCATTAAACGCCACAATCGGGATTATGTTTGCATCGGCTTCGTGACATATTCCCACAGATTCATGTTTCATAATCGGTTTTCTGAGAGACAAGATGTAGAGGCCAAAATAGTTGAGGTTTTAATGCTGTTGGCAAACCCAATATACTTTTTATCCACTTAAACTCAGGGATTAGCATGTAGCAATTATATGTTATTATTTTATTATTTTATAACTGCTATGACTTTTTCAGTAACTATAGTGAAACTAATCGTAGGAGTGACAAAGTGAGGAATGTAAGTAAGGTTTAAATATAGCTTTTTGTAGCTGCATTTTGCTCTTTAGGTAACAGACACCTTTGGGCTGTAGTGAGATAATTGCAAAAAGCTGATTGGTGGTGCAGTGTGTAGTGCTGCCAATCCTGAGCTCAGGTTACTGTTTGTGTAAATTCGGGTTTTCTCTGGGTTCTCAGGTTTCCTCCCACCTTCCAAAACATGCCGTCAGGTGGATTAGCAAAGAGATACTCGTCTTGTGCCGAGTATTCCCAGGATAAATCAGTTACTGAAGATGAATGAATAGATGCATGATTGACAACTTCATTGATGATACGATACAACTGTCATTCATAAGGCAATGATCTGATATTTGAAGAAACCTATAATCTGCTTCGACACATTATGATGTGATTTAATTTACTAGCTTCCGTTTGACATGTGACCTACTTTGTTCAAAATCTGGGGTAGACCTACTGTTAATTTGCTAATAATCATTTGAAAATTAGAGTTACAGCTAAATCACCTTGCTAGCCTTTTTTTACGCATCAGTTTAAAAATATGAATTTTTTTTACACACTAGTTGTTTGTCATTTTTCGATAATAATCAACTTATAATTGTTGCATCGATTAAAGAGAGTCATTGCCTTTTAAATTGATGCATTGATTCAAATTGTCATATCGTTACACCCCTAATTAGCCTGCTACTAAACTGGTTTTGTTCATTTTGTTTTACTTAAATCATGCAGCCAGTCCTAGTTGGCTTTGATGTGCACTTACACAAGCACAGCCTATACTTCAGTAAATGCATTCAAAGGTCAGAAAAGGCCAACAAAACACTAACATTCATGCATTTGGCATCTTGTTCGGTGACTTGCATGCTCTTCATATTCAGGCCCAGACTCAGGTCAAAGGTCAGCCCTTTAGGCCACTGTGTGTTTTCCATCGAATGATATCTAATGAGAAATAAACAATTCATAAAGGATAAAGGGTAAAGGCTGGCGGTTTATTCTGACCCCAATAAGAGTTCTGCTATCCACATCTTAACATCTTAACACAGGCCTCAGAAAGGCACAATAAGTAAATACTTGTCTTATGTGTCTTGGAATAGAGACGAGCGGAGTGATACACACGGTGAAATGTCCCAGTGTGGTTAGACTGAATATAAGCACTGTTAGAGCCCCACTCGTCCAATCAAATTAGCGGACCGGAATGAACTGTTGTATAAAAAAAAAAAAAAAAAAAAGCATTAATTCGTCTTTCCTGAAGACTTTCTTATTGGTGTTGAAAATATGGCTTAGGAAATCCTGCCACCTAGTGAAGAGAAGACACATAACTACAAGCAGAGGTTGGTTTCATAATAATGACATATGATGAATGTTATTCATAGTAAACCCTGCCCAAAAGCAGCATGTGAGCAAGATTATTTCCTGTCCACCAAAAATAACTCGGCTGTTTCTAAAATAGTGCCCTACTCCCTGTTCCCTATAAATGTCAAAGTGTACTATTGATATTCTCTACCATCTAGGGTACATCATTCATGGGCACACTGGATATTTTTCATACCTACGTGTCCAAAATAGTGCAGTGTGTATGGAATAGTTTTTAGATTATTATTATTATTATTATTATTATTATTATTATTATTATGTTCTGAAATCAAGAGGATCGAATGGAATTAATGTAATATTTCATATCACTAAAAAAAAAATATGGTGTCTTATGTAAACATTTAGATTTATATACCATATAAAAATTACTCATTATTATTATTTTTTCATACAATACTTTACAGTAATAATAAAAGTTCCATAACAGTAATGATAATATATATTCAATAATAAAAAGCACAAAGGTTTTGGTTTTACACAGAAAAGTTTTACACAAACAAAGGTACATTTTATATTAATGCTTATTTGAAATGTTATATATATTAGCTGGGATGTAGTGAATAGTGTAATATTTTTCGACATCATCATGAACCTCAATGTAATGTTCTAAATGCACATTTCTAGCAGGAAAAAAGGCTGCAGATGTGGAATGATGAGTATCATTATATTATATTTAAACAATTTAGTTATCTTCTAACTGGATTATTATATGTGCTAATGCAAGCTTTTATGTATGCGTATACAGAGTGACAGATAACAACTGTGTTCTTATTTAGTCAAGATAAATGTACACTATATGGCCAAAAGTTTGTGGACACCTGACCATCACACCCATACAGTATGTGGTTCTTCCCCAAACTGTTGCCACAAAGTTGGAAGCACACAATTGTATAGAATGTCTTTGTATACTGTAGCATTATAATTTCCCTTCACTGGAACTAAGAGGCCCAAACATGTTCCAGCATGACAATGCCCCTGTGCACAAAGCGAGCTCCATGAAGACATGGTTTGCCCAGGTTAGTGTGGAAGAACCTGAGTGTCCTGCACAGAGCCCTGACCTCAACCCCACTGAACACCTTTGGGATGAACTGAAACGATGACTGCACACCAGGACTTCTCGCCCAATATCAGTGCCTGACCTCACTAATGCTCTTGCGGCTGAATGAACACAAATCCCCAGAGCCATGCTACAAAATCTAGTGGAAAGCCTTCCCAGAAGAGTGGAGCTTATTATAACAGCAAATGGGGACTAAATCTGGAATGGGATGTTCAAAAAGCATATACTGGTGTGATGATTAGGTGTCCACAAACTTTTGGCCATATAGTGTATGATATGGTAAGGTTTTCTGTAAGGAGACATTTATTTAATATTTATGGAAGGAGTCTCCAGTGTCAGTGCTTTGTAACAGTCAGAAAGTCTTCAGGAAAGACAAATTAATGTTTTTTTTTTTTTTGGTTATACAACAGTTAGTTCCGGTCCACTAATTTGATTGGACGAGTGGTGCTCTAACAGTGCTTATATTCACTCTAACCGCACTGGGACATTTCAGTGTGTGTATCACTCCACTTGTCTGTATTCGTCATGTAAAATTCCACTTCCTAGCATCAGTCCCACTGAAACGGTTACTACAGTAGAATTAGCGACATCATCAGCGGACATTTTTTCATGAATATGACTTCTGACTTAAAATATGAAAGCTGGTCAGAAGAAAATGAAAAGGAAGAAGAGAAGCCAGAAGCATCTTTAATGGGAAAGTACAAATCATTGTGAGCAAAACATCGATGTGCTAGAAAGTAGCTTCTTCAGGATCTATTTCTAATAGCTGAGTGAAAATAAACAAATTATTTAGTCATATTATATCCAAAATACAATCAGTTACAATTGATATTAATTTCTTGTTTATAGAGCTGTTGAATAAAAGCAATATCACACTCGCAATCGTGCGGTTATACTGAATATCGGCACGGCTGTGATTAGCTACAGCACTCATGCCTATGACTGAAGCACAGCCGTGCCGATATTCAGTATAACCGCACGAGGGCGAGCGTGATATTGCTTAATTGTTTCTTGGAAACATGATTAGCTTCAAGAAAGACAAAAGAAAGGCTGGTGAGGGAACGACTGTTTATAGCTGCTGTAACGTAAGTGATAACAGGAACTAACTTGTTTCACAGACAATATGAAATGTCAATGTGGTGTTCATTAATGAATTAAAAATTGTAATCATCGGCATTGTGATGTGTATGACACACCAGCATGATGTTGATTATTTTCCTATAACAGCATGCCCCCAAGTGTTTTATTCCTCACATTGCCTACTGGTGCAGTATACAAGTACTTGTTCCTCACATAGCCAGTCTCTAAGCGTTTTAATAATGAAAACTATCGCACATGCAGACTTATTACAGGATATTAGTGTGTCATCACTGTTTATAACACTGAATGTGGATTAGAGCAGGAATTAATAGAACTGTGGAGTGCAGGGAATTGTGAATGGATGCTTTTACAGCTTTATCAGACTTCTCCTTCACAGTTTTTTTTAAAAAACACTACCGTGAATATGAGTCTGATTAATAAATACAGTTAAAAAAGAAAAGACTGCAATTGAATTAAAGTGTTAAGTGACTTTTTATTCATGCCTTCATTCAATCCATTAAACATATATATATATTTATGTATAAATTCACAGTCAATCCATATAAAAAAGGGAAATGTATACAATAACATCATTTACAAATACATAATTGAGAAACAGGATTAAAGGTTAAAGGAAGATCCCTATGACGCTTTCGATTATCGGTCATCAGGCTTCTCTATACAACACTTATATATATAAATGGTGACATCACATACTTTCAAAAAAGGGTGCAATAAAAATACTGAACAAATACATGACATGACATGAAATGCACATACAGAGCATGATAATTTTTTTTTGAAATGTACAGACATCTGCTACACTATGTTTGTGCACAAATTATGCAGTTTAAATGAAAATGAATCTCTCTCTCTCTCTCTCTCTCTCTCTCTCTCACTCTCTCTCTCTCTCGGGCAACACAGTACATGGATTCAATAATAATAATAATAATATTAACAATAATAATAATAATAATAATAATAATAATAATAATGTAGCATTAAAAGGATTGTTATGACCTCATGTCTAATCTGTGTGAACACTCACTCCATATCAAAGGTGTGCAAAGTTTCATTTTTTTTCATCAGGAAATAAATCACTGACTTTTTTTTTTTTTTTAAGAAAATGATATTTAGTGGATGGAATAGCGTTTGCTCGTTCACATTGAGGTTTATACCCTGTTACTTATCCATTTGTGTTTTTGATTTGAATGAAATCTCCAAAAAATGACACAATCTGGTCCTCATACGCCGATGAGAAACAAAGAAATAGTTTGGAGAGGTGATCTGATTTTGTATCTCTGCCCTTGTTTTTTTCACAGTTCACGACTGACGTTGATGCAGTCAGAAAAAAAAATACAGCGATTTACATTAAGGTTTCTTACTGGCTAAAACAAACTGGTGTAATATTCTTAAACTGGGTTTTAAAACTGCAATGAAATTACATACAAATGCTGATTATGACTGACATGCCCTGCAATATGCACTGGTATTATTTGATAATCTCTCTCTCTCTCTCTCTTTCTCTCTCTCTTCTCCTTCATATTTTGTAAGTCTTTATAATATCTTAGAATATGAGTGCATGATCAGCAAGATCATCTCCTTACAGATATAGATATAGATAGATACAGATATAAATGTATTCTTCAGGATATAAACAGTAAAAACTGATCAGCACTCCTACTCTTCATTCATGACTTTATTAACTTTCCTAATACCATGAGCACATTCAGGGAAAGGTCCAGCCTTTCCCGAGCAACATCCTGACTCTGGCCCCCTAAAACTGGTCCATCCATGTGTGTGTGTCTGTGTCTTCACACCTGGATGTGGCGGCGGCGGTGGAGTGCCAGGTGGTCTGAGCGAGAGAAGCTGCGCTCACAGTTGCCACACTTGAATGGCTTGACCCCCGTGTGCTTGCGGTAGTGACGTGTGAGCTCGTCTGAGCGTGCAAACTTCCACGCACAGCCGTCCCATGTACACTTATACGGCTTCTCACCTGAGAGAGAGAGAGAGGGAGAGAGAGAGAATGTGAGAGAGAAGATAAGAGTGCAACGGTGGTCAGATTTGCTTTTGAAATCCTACAAAATACATTTATATGGGTTGAAGGAACTGATGTAGCACTGTGTCTGTTCAGTTAATAGAAACCCTTCAAAGGTGCTGTTTGTAATTTTTTAAAATTCTTTCCAGACCTGTAATCATATCATAATCATACCATGATAAAAAGACATGTGACTCCCAACATTGTCATTCATCCATCTGCCTAGTGTCTTCATTTCAAGGCTTCATTTTTTATTTTTCTGGCCCTGAAATGAGCTCCGCCCCCAGCCAGAACACAGCTGCACAGCACTGCTGCTTTTCCTTTACCTTGTGTGTAATTTCCAGACTACACCATCATCAAACCAAACAAGTTTCAGCTATATATTTATATATAAAACTTTTCGATTTTCCAATAAAAATGGTTGACGTGTCTAATTGAGACCCTCTGATTGGCTGTAGTGTGGAGCAAAAAGGCTCAGAAAAGTGATCTATATAAAGAAGTGCAAGCAATGCACCAGGTACTAGAACAAGGTCTCTGGTTCAGAGAAACTCCAATTCCCAGAATTCCCTATCAGAAACCACGCCCACACACCCAGGCTCCTCCAATTACAAGAGATTTCTAATTAAGTTCTCCTGTGTCTCATTAAACTCTGTGTATATATACTCCTCATGTTCACTCACTCTTTGCTAGGTCGTGTTTGCATTTCTTCACCTTTGTTACTAAGCTTTGTGTCATGTGTGCCCAGGTATGTGGTGTCCTTGGAATTCTGTTTTTTTCTTTGTTTCGCTCCTTGTATTTAGGATTTTAATCCTTTCACCTGGTATTTAAGACTTATTTCTGGCCCTAACCTGAGTACATGTCACTTCACATTGTTTTTACTCTGTGTATTAGAGACAGTTGATATAGAAGTGTTGAATTACTGCTCAGTCTTTTTTCTCGCTTTCTCTGAGACTCACCGGTGTGTGTCCTCCTGTGGGCTTTGAGGTGGGAGCTCTTGGTGTAAACCTTACTGCAGCCCTCGAACTCACAGCGGTGGATGCGTCTCCTCTTGGTGTCAGGAGACTCGGGCCGCCTCGACCTTCGCATGCTCTCGATGCTGAACGGCAACATGGAGCTGCAACGACAATGTTTAAAAAAAATCATTACTATATATCATCATTATAGCACAGGATTAAGAGGTACACGTTTCTGAGGTGCAGAAAGAGAAGTGTAATAAAACAGTACATGTTTCAGGTACTGTATTTTATTGTGCTGAATATATTATATGCTGAGAAACACTTTGGCTTAAAGTCAGGCTAAACCTCATCCCAAGACCTTAAGTAGTTAAAAAAAATTAATAAATGATAAAGATGAGGGAGACCATATACACTGTGAAAGACAGCAGATCCTTATCCCTAAATAAAGACAGATAACAGAGGAAGGGGAAAACAAACAAGAGGGAAAAAACCAGGTGAGGCAGTGCAGGCAGTGTTGACAAAGTTAAATCACTGATCATTTTTGGCAGGTGAATAAATGGACAAAGAAGAAAGAAAGAGAAAAATAAAGGAAAGAAAAGGACAAAGAAAAAAACCCCAAGGAGAAACAGTTACAAAGAAAAAATAAAGAAAGAACAAAAAGGAAAGAAAGTGAAAATGAAGAGAAGGAAGAAAAAGAGAAGGGAATATAAAGGAAGGAAAGAAAGAATAAAGGAAAGAGGAAAAATAAAAGTAAGAAAGGAAGGGAGAAAAAATATAAATAAATATATAAACAAACAGACAAAACAAAGGGAACAACAAATGAAAGATATAAAGAATAAAAAAGGAAAGAAAGTGAAAATAAAGGAAAGAAATGTAAGAAAGAAAAAAAATAAAAGAAAGGGAAATAAATACATTAATTAATACATTTACTAAGAAAGAGAAAGAAAGAAAAGCAATACTACACACATTTAACATTTTACTGGTTGTTTAATTTGATAAAAGTAAACGACACATTAGTAATGTTATTCAGCCAATACAGCTATTTTTAATCATTTGATTTATCTTTAGAGTGAAATATCTTTGCTAAAACACCCTGACAGCAGCAGGAATCAAGAGGAATGTCTGTACTGTAATCTAACCCTGTATCCCAGCTTTGGTTTGTTGTGATTGTAACATTTATTTGTTCATGGACTATAATGTAAATAAGGGAGCAGCTTTAGCAGTAATAATAAATCCGGTCACTAGAGGGAGCTGCGCTGCTGTTAATCTGCCAACATCCAGCTCCTCCCTGAGCCAGCTCTACTCACAGAGGAGGAAGGGATGTATTTATCCATAAACATATTCCAGAGCCGTAAACAATCTCCACATAAAACTTTCAAAAGATGAAAATAACAAAGTAAACAACGTCCGAACAAGAACACACACACAAACACACGCTGAGCAAGTCATACTGTAAATGGCAACACAAGAAACACACAACAAACTCAGCTCATCTGTGTACATATGAACAACACACACACACACACACACACACACACAAACACAGCCCATGGATCCTGGATCAGTGGTTTGAATCAGACAGGCTTTATCTGGAGAAGTTTGGGAGTTGCTCCTCACCCCCTGCAGACTCACTTCCTGTTTCTCTTGGGCCACAGGGGTACATCGTGTGTGTGTGTGTGTGTGTGTGTGTGTGTGTGTGTGTGTGTGTGATGTGGAAAGGGGATAACGGCCACCTGTGGCTGTTGGCAGCTCGAACTCTTCTGGGAGCCCAGAGGAGATGGAGGGGAAAAAAAGAAGCACTCAACTCCCACATATTCTCTTCTCTCATTCTGTCCCAAAACAGAGAGGAGAAAATGATTCACTGATTCAGCACGAGACATGACGGAGGGAGCAGAGAGAGAGCAGAGGGCCGTCTTCAGGCTGGCTTTAAGAGGCTCTGACATGTCCGTATCTCAGGAGATCCTCAAATCTTCATGATGCTGGATTTGAAAATCATCAGCAGATTTTCAGCCTTCATACAGGAGTAAGTGTGTAGTGTCAGGGTCATAGCAAACAGATTTCTTTAGGAAAGAAATCATTCTGTGCCAGTTACACTGGGTCAGGAACTAAAAGTGATGAAAGATGTTTTTTAAATTAGCCCTTTAATTTAATTAATAAGCCCTAAAACAATGGCAGAAATAATATGAAGAGAAGAAAGAAAGAAAAGTCTAAAGAGAAGTTTGAGTGAATTTAATCAAAACTCCTGATTGGTCAGCTGTGAAACCTGTTATGACATCACCAGATAACTGTTGGAATTCAAATTCACAAAACGTATTTATAACTATATTATATTTTAGTAAAATAGTAAAGAAGAAAAAGAAGTGGATGTACAAGTAATGATAAAACTTTGGAGAGAGACCCTTGGAGAGTTTATTGTCTAAAAGTGTAATCCAGCACTGTGAGATATAAATGGAATTATAAGATATTCAGTAAGTTTTGATGGAGAGGGGTGAATTGATGGAGGGGTGAGTTGATGGAGTTGGGAGCTGATGGAGGGGTGAGTTGATGAGTTGTGAGTTGAGGTGTGAGTTGATGGAGGTGTGAGTTGATGGAGGGGTGACTGATGGAAGGGTGAGTTGATAGAGTTTTGAGCTGATGGAGTTGTGAGTTGATGGAGTTGTGAGCTGATGGAGGGGTGAGTTGATGAGTTGTGAGTTGATGGACGGGTGACTGATGGAAGGGTGAGTTGATGGAGTTTTGAGCTGATGGAGGTGTGAGTTGATGGAAGGGTGAGTTGAGTTGTGAGGTGATGGAGGTATGAGCTGATGGAGTTCTGAGCTGATGGAGGGGTGAGGTGAAGAAGGGGTGAGCTGATGGAGTTGTGAGTTGATGGAGTTTTGAGCTGATGGAGGTGTGAGTTGATGGAGTTCTGAGTTGATGGAGGTGTGAGTTGAAAGAGGGGTGAGTTGATGGAGTTGTGAGTTGATGGAGGTGTGAGCTGATGGAGGTGTGAGTTGATGGAGGAATGAGTTGATGGATGGGTGAGTTGAAAGAGGGGTGAGTTGATGGAGTTGTGAGTTGATGGAGTTTTGAGCTGATGGAGGTGTGAGTTGATGGAGTTCTGAGTTGATGGAGGTGTGAGGTGAAGGAGGGGTGAGTTGATGGAGTTGTGAGTTGATGGAGTTGTGAGCTGATGGAGGTGTGAGTTGATGGAGGTATGAGTTGATGGAGGGGTGAGTTGAAAGAGGGGTGAGTTGATGGAGTTGTGAGTTGATGGAGTTTTGAGCTGATGGAGGTGTGAGTTGATGGAGGAATGAGTT